>OX439484.1:91721329-92294234 GCA_949320155.1 Melangyna quadrimaculata
AGGTAGTATACTTACTCTATGGGTGTAACAATAAAATAAAAAGCAAATAAACAATTGTACGGTAGGTACATTTTTATTTTATACATTTGATTAGAAAGCACACAATAAGAAAACTAAAAGAACAAAATGGCGCTTCCAACACCAATATGTTGGGGCAACCAAGGTAAACTGGAAGAATTTAAAAATTCAGAGCAGCATATGAAAATTACGAAATCGCCACTGCATTAGATGTAAAAACCCACAAAGTGCGAGTAGCCAGCCTTCTCACTTGTATCGGAGCTGAAGGGGTGCATCTTTTCAATACTTTGCCGCTTACTGAAGCAGAAAAAGCGACAACGAAAGGTATCTGCGATGCAACCGAAGCGCACCTGAAGCCTCTAACAAACACGATTTTCGAACGATACATTTTTAACACAGCATCTCAAAATGACGAAGAATCAATCGAAGACTATATTTTCCGTCTACGAGATCTCGTAAGAACCTGTGAATATGGTAGTCTTGAAAACGAATTTGTCAGAGACCGGATTGTGGTAGGCATCAAAGACAAGCGTCTGCGACGAAAGATGCTAGACATAAAAGATTTAACTTTGAGTGCTGCTATTAATCTTTGCAAGCAAGCAGCAACAGACATGCACCTCGATCGCATAGTACAAGCCACTCAAGAAATCGCTGTTAGCAAAATTTCTCACAAAAACGTCAGAACAGAAAAAATGCTCAAGAAATGCTTTTACTGCGGAGGCACCCACTTGCAAAACAAAAACGTTTGTCCTGCATTTGGCGAAAAATGTTCAGCGTGTGGTAAAATGAACCACTTTAAGAAAATGTGTAAGACTATTGTAGAGAAATCAGAGTCAGCAAAAAGAAAAAAAGAAAAGCGACAGAGAAGAGAAAGAGTCCTTACAACTCAAGAAGATTCGTCTGACAACTCATCATTAGAATACATAACCACTGTGCACGAAACTAGCGAAAGAAAAAGTAAAGTTACAGCCAAACTATGCTTCCTCATCAACAACAGCAAGTTATACAAGAACTGTCAGCTAGATACAGGAGCATCAATCAATGTTATGAGATTAACTGACTTGCAAGAAATTACCGGCAACAAAAATCCGAAGCTGAAAACAACAAACGTAAGACTCAAATCCTTTGGTGGAAACGTAATAGAGCCCATTGGAGCAGCAGGCCTTAAATGCGAACACGAAGGAAAAATATTGAAATTATTGTTCCAAATAGTCGCATTTGAGCAGCAGCCTTTACTATCAGCGAACACGTGCAGCGTATTAAATCTGGTCAAGATACAAAAAATTGGCACAGTTCAGACCAAATAGAAAGCCTCTAAACAAGAATACAAAACACAAATACTTGAAAAGTACAAAGACGTGTTCGAAGGGGATGGAAAAATGCCAGGAGAAGTTACGCTTACTGTAGACCCAAATGTAAAACCAGTTCAGCAAACACCAAGGCGTATTCCAGTACTCTTTAAAGAACAATTGAAGATAGAGTTGAAAGATCTGGAGAAAAGAGGCATTATAGAACGTGTAAATGAACCTTCAGAATGGATCTCGAACATCATTCTTGTCAAAAGAAAATCCAAGCTTCGAATTTGCCTAAATCCATACTATCTCAACCTAGCTCTCAAACGTGAACACAATCAATCAACAACAATGGAAGAAATCTTGCCTCATCTATCGAAAGCCAAAGTATTCTCAACCCTTGATGCGAAAAATGGTTATTGGCAGTGTCAACTAGATGAAAAATCAAAAAAGCTGACAACATTCTGGACACCATTTGGACGGTACAGATGGGTAAGAATGCCATTTGGAATTTCACCAGCAACTGAAATCTATGAGAAAAAGCAGAAGGAAGTCCTGCACGGCTTAGATGGCATCGAAGAAATCATGGATGATATTCTAGTAATAGGCAGCGGAGATACAATAGAAGAAGCTGAAAGAGATCATGACAAGAACTTGGATAATTTACTCAAGCGATGCAGAGAGATGAACTTTAAGCTGAATATATCCAAAGCGAAAATAAATCTAGACAGCGTCCCGTTTTATGGACATTTACTTACGACCAGCGGTTTAAAAGCGGATCCTGCTAAAATTGAATCAATTTTAAACCTAAAAGCACCACAAAATACAACAGAAGCCCAAAGTTTGACAGGATTTTGTGTATACTTGGCAAAATTCCTACCCAAGCTGTCAACAGTTATGGAACCTATACGCAGAATCTCCAGAAGCGAAGCTGAATTCATCTGGACAAAGCAGCAAGAGGAATCATTCAATCTAATCAAACAACTTGTCACCAATCAACCTGTATTAAAATTCTACGACTCGACAAAACCAGTCACAGTCCAATGCGACGCCAGTGGACGTGGATTAGGAGCAACTCTTATGCAGGAAGGACAACCGGTCTTGTACGCATCAAGAGCATTGACCTTCTCCGAACAAAGATATGCGCAAATCGAAAAAGAATGTTTGGCGATTCTATTTGCCTGCAAACGATTCGACAAATATATCTGCGGCAAAAAAGAAGTTATTGTGCAAACCGATCACAAGCCACTTCTTACGATTTTCAATAAGGACTTGATGAAAGCATCACGAAGAATACAGAGAATGCTTTTAAGTTTACAACGATATCACATCACTCTCAATTATGTTGAAGGCAAACGCATGTATATTGCAGATCTCTTATCAAGGTACGTGGATTTCACAGAAAACTCTCCTGAAAAAGCTGTGTACGAAGAAGAAGTCTACGAGATAGAGAAGATTTTCCATGAGATTTCAGAAATCGACATCACAACAGAGATTGACCTTGACGACATGCAGATTGAAGAGATTCGAGTAAAATCAGCCAACGACAAAACACTTAATATGCTTAGAGAAATTTGCATTCGCGGATGGCCAGAAAATAAGAACGATTTGCCGATAGAACTTTTGCCGTACTGGAGCTTTAAGGACGAAATAATTTCTCAAAGAGGAATTTTAATGAAAAGCAATCGAATCATAATTCCTACAAGTTTACGGAAAGAAACGATTAAGCAAATTCATATAGGACATCCTGGAAGAGAACAATGCTACAGAAGAGCCAGAGATACAGTGTTTTGGCCCGCAATAAACGATCAAATCAAGCAAGAGATTTCCTTATGTGAAACATGTGCTGAAAATGCAAGCAACCAACAGAAACAACCATTACAAACAACAGAAATTCCGAAATTGCCATTCGAGAGAGTAGCAATCGACATTTGCGAAGTTCAAGGACAACAGCAAAAGAAACACAACCTGTTGGTAACCGTGGACTACTATTCGGACTATATTGAAGTTGATTTTCTTCATTCTATGACAGCAACAAACATCATAAATTGTTGTAAAAGGAATTTCAGCAGACACGGTATACCGAAAATAGTCGTATCAGACTGCGGAGCACAATTTACCAGCCGAGAGTTTCAACAATTTGCGAAAGATTGGAACTTCAAGCTTTCTATGTCATCACCATATCACCACCAAGCAAATGGAAAGGCAGAGTCGGCTGTGAAAATTATAAAAAAGATCTACAAGCGCAGCATCACATCAAACGAAGACTTTTGGAAAGCACTATGTGAGCATCGTAACACATCAAAAGCAGATTTACCAAGTCCAGCGCAAAGACTTTTTTCAAGAAGATTAAGGTCCTCAATTCCAACAGTCAAATCTAATCTTATACCAGAAGTACAAAAAGATATTCCAGCTAAAATTTCAGAGAAGCGTGTGAAGATGAAACACTATTTTGACCGAGCAACCAGACCATTGCCACTAATTGAAACTGGACGAGATGTTTACTTTCAAAAACAGCCAGAAACCAACTCAAACTGGACACCAGGACGAATGGTCCAAAATCTTTCATCACGATCAAGCATTGTGGAAAATAATAGCACGCAATATCGAAGAAATAATATCCACATTAAGCCACGAAATGAAGCTAAGGAAATCACAAATCCAAACGAAACGAGACCGAGTACTTCTAAAACTTCTAAACAAATCGACATACAAATTCCTGAGATAGTGAGCGACAACAATGAAAACGAAAAAAACAACAGCTATAAACGAAATGAAGCAACGCGACATCGAAACGGAGAAATAATGTCGACAGAAAACTCTGAGGTAAGCAGATTAGATGAAAATGATTTAACTTGCAGGGCGACCTGCATCGTGCCTGATCGGGAAACTATTGATTGCTCAGAACTTGGTCTGGGCCAGTAGCGCAACAATCAGTCACGATGAAGTGCTTGTTTTACCTCCTCGTGGTGGTCCCCGGGCAACTATTTATGTATCCCAATATACATAAATAGGCTAAAATTACAAGTGCGAAAAGGCCTAGCTTTTTAGGATAGGTTACGGAGGTTAGCATTCTCCGTAACTGAAATCAACCCGCTACCGAAACCAACACTACGCCTCGGATAATTAATGATAACTCGTTGACGACTTTTGGCTATTGTACCCGGACAACGATTGGTTTCTGGAATGTGAAGACGCTTCTTGACAATGGAAAAGAAGGTCCTCAGAATGCCAGATTCCTGCAACTAGAGAAGGAATTCATGCGGTATAGGATGGACATCTTAGGGATAAGTGAAGTTAGATGGCTGGGTTCGGGGAAGTTCAAGTCACCAACCCGTAACACTGTACTATTCTATTCCGGAAAAACACCTGGAAGCGCTCGGGAATCTGGCGTTGGATTGCTGCTTTCCAAAACAGCTCTCAAAAGCCTAATTTCCTGGGAGCCTCTAGGTGACAGGATCCTGAAAGCCAGGTTCCGGACTAGAGTACGTCGCGTCACCATCATACAGTGTTACGCCCCAACTTTGCTCTCTTCTGACGAGGAGAAGGAGGCCTTTTATAACCGGCTGAGTGCTGCTTATGATAGCGTTCCACGAGGTGATATAGTTATGGTGATGGGAGACTTAAATGCCAAGGTTGGCAATGACAACACTGGGCTAAGGCATGTCATGGGAAAACATGGTGTTGGTAACCGAAACGACAATGACGAACGATTTGTCGATTTCTGCAACGCCAACGGCCTTGTTATTGGAGGGACCATGTTCGAGCATAAGACGTGCCACAAAGTCAGTTGGGTGTCGACTGACAGACAAGCAACTTCCAACCAAATTGACCACTTCGCGATCAGCCGGCGTTTTAGAAGCAGTCTCCAGGACGTCCGTAACAGAAGAGGTGCTGACATGGGAATGGCCCGGGACCACCATCTGATGGTTGCTACCGTAAGATTGCGTACAGCTGCAGTTCGGAGATCCCAAGGAAACACTCGAATGCCCAAGTTTAATACAGATAGACTAAAGGATCCTGCAGTGCGCCAACAACTAGGGGACCACCTTTCACAAGGATTGAACGCAATCAGCAGCACGGAAACCACATCCATCGAAAATCATTGGTGTGCTGTGAAAAATGTGTTCATATCTGGTGCTGAAAGTATAGTCGGCCGGGCGCAAGGAAGAAATAGTGCTTGGCTTTCCGACGAAACTTGGGCAAGGATCG
Organism: Melangyna quadrimaculata; assembly: GCA_949320155.1. Lineage (NCBI taxonomy): Eukaryota > Metazoa > Arthropoda > Insecta > Diptera > Syrphidae > Melangyna > Melangyna quadrimaculata. The sequence goes on from OX439484.1 coordinate 91,726,852, forward strand.
AAGAAAGGAAACACCTTAAAGCTCGCATCGCAGCTACCCCAGCAGCAGGGAGAAACGAGCTTGAGTCTACGTACCGCATGAAGATGAGGGAAGTTCACCGTAGTGTGCGACGTGATAAGCGTAACTACATCAACGCACTGGCTACAGAAGCAGAAGAAGCCGCTAGTAGGTGTGACAGTAGGACCGTCTACAGAATTACCAAAGAGCTCACTGGTGTCCAGAGCTCTAAACAACACCTGGTTAAAGACACAAACGGATCCCTGCTAATTTCGGATGAGGACCAGCTCATAAGGTGGAGGGAACACTTTTCTGCGGTTTTAAACCGCGTTTTCGCAAGTGAAGTGAACCCTATTCCCACTGAGCTACCCGAAGTAACAATTTCCCGAATACGCACCGTACCCCCCAGTAAAGAAGAAATTATCACCGCCATCAAAGCACTGAAGAACAACAAAGCGGTTGGACTTGACGGTATTCCTGCAGAGCTCTTAGGAGCAGCCCCAACGACATCGAGCGAGCTACTGCACCCACTTATTAAGAGAGCTTGGGAAGCAGAGAGCTTTCCTGAAGAGTGGAAAAAAGGAATGATTGTCAAGCTCCCAAAGAAAGGAGATCTCACACAGTGCGAAAACTGGAGAGGAATATGCGTTCTGCCTGCAGTAGCCAAGATAATAGCAAGGATAATATTGGACCGAATTAAAGACCACCTCGAAGACACACTCGACGCCGAACAAGCAGGTTTCCGCACTGGATCTTCCTGTGTTGATCACATCAACACCTTGAGGATCATCATCGAACAGTGCGTTGAATATCGATCACCACTTCACCTGCTGTTCATCGATTTTGAAAAGGGTTCGACAGTGTCAATAGAGAATTTATTTGGCTTGCTTTGCACAGGAGGGGCATCCCAGATAAATTGATTGCTATTATCAAGGCTACATATGATGGATCCAGGTGTCACGTTTTGCACAAAGGTAGGCTGTCAGAGGAGTTTGAAATCCAAAGTGGAGTTAGGCAAGGCTGTATACTGTCACCAATACTGTTCCTGTTGGTGATAAGTGACGTACTGCACGCAGCTTTGTCAAATGGAAATGGAGGAATTCAGTGGACTCTGCAATCTCACCTCAAACATCTGGACTACGCGGACGACGTATGCTTACTCTCTCATAGGATCATGGATCTCCATCAAATGACAACAAGGGTGGAGAGAGAAGCAGAAATCGTAGGGCTTAAGATCAACTCGGCAAAAACTAAAAGGATCAGCCTTGGAACTTCCTCATCAATCCAAGTAAATATTTCTGGACAACCGGTAGAGATAGTAGAGGATTTCCAATATCTTGGGAGTATTATCTCTACGGGTGGCGGAACTGAACTGGACGTAAACAGCCGAATCAGAAAAGCAAAGGCTGCGTTCGGAATGCTGTCCAAAATATGGAGAAACAACTCTTTTAGCTTAAAGACCAAGCTACGACTGTTCCGCTCCAATGTTGAATCCGTTCTGCTTTACGGCTGCAGCACTTGGAAAGTCACTGAAATTGTCACTAGAAAGCTGCAAACCTTCGTTAATAGATGTCTACGAAACATCTTGAGAATTTTCTGGCCCAACCGTATCTCCAATGCCGAACTTCATGCGAGAACGGGTCAGGAGCCCATAGACTCCATTATACGAAGAAGAAAGTGGCAGTGGATTGGCCATACGCTTCGAAAAGGCGATCGGTGCATTGCATCTCAAGCAATGCAGTGGAAACCGCTCACACAGGAGGGAAGACAAGTGGGCCGGCCTAGAAGTACATGGCGAAGAACGGTCGAACAGGAATCGGCACGACTGGGGAAAAGTTGGAGAGAGCTGAAATATATTTCAAGAAATCGTACACGATGGCGCGTAGGTGTAGTGGAGGCCCTATGTCCCGTAAGGGAAACATCACGGACGTAATAGGTCCGAGGACCTAAGTAAGTAAGTAAGTAACAACAACATCGACAAATCAAGAACCAGAGCAAACAGCTGATGCATCTGAGACTCCAGAAACTACTTCAAGAAGAAATCAAAGAAGAAAAGTATTGCCGAGTAGGTACAAAGATTTTGAATTGTATAATTTTGAATTATCGAACTAATTACACCTGGATTACACTTAGATACTTTCGAAAATATCAATTTATTAATAAAAAATATTAATGTTATGAATTTCAAGTTTAATGAATTCTAATCACTATACACTGTAAATGATTTAATTTCTAATTAAATTTGTAACGATTACAGAAATCCACTAACTATAATTTAAAATATTTTGTATTAATCTTACATTATAAAAATAAGTATGTTATTTTTTGAAATTATATAAAGTTTTGAACAAATATTTATAACTATATGAAGTTATTGTTAAATCGAACAACGTAAAGATTAAACTAGTTTTCTTTTTAAGAACATAAATTTTGATATTAATTTGATTGCATAAACAAAATGAATTAATGTTATTACAATGAATTAATAGTTTTATTCTCTTTTTTTTAAATACATAAAGAATGTTTATTAATTTCAAAAGAAGAAGGATGTTGTGGAACATACCTTATGAATACTTGATGGCAATGCTTTATTTTAAAAATAAACGACCCAAGCGCATCTTACTTCACTTGAGTCACATCCATGAAATGATACGCGTCTTTTATTACACAAAAAACTAAATATTATTTTTACAGAAAAAGACATAAATTAACACCTTCCTTGGTAGTTGACTTCGCGAAAAACATCACCAGAAACAGTAGGTAACTGTTGGACATTGTTCCTGTTAAGAATTGTAAGCAAACTTGCCATATCTTGATTTCGGAACGATGACTCCTCAAAATCTTGCCTTTTTTCCGGGTACTCGTTATAAGGGGTTGAATGTCGTTGTTGAGCCATATCCAGTATCACACAGGGAAACCAGTTGCTGGAGACTTTTTTTTTAATAATAATTTTAACTATATGCCTGTAAGACCTCAGGTGTTTTAAATGCAATGCACGTTTTCCTTTAATTTTCATGTACCTTTCACACAAGGAAACAAAAATTGACGGAGATTTTCGTTTGTTTCCATATAGTCTATTGGCTGAACGCACATTACGGACAGTGTGAGAAGGAATGTGATAAAAATCTCCTCAAACGTTGGCCGGGGAGATTTTTTTTCATTCCCCTTGCTTCTTGCCCTTCTCGCCTACAAACTCCCAGTTTCCAGCAACTCAGTTTCCTTGTGTGAAAGCAGTCTAAGAACTTATGATTATCTTGAATCTTCCTAATCATTTGAAGTCTTTCATCAGCTTTGTTCGATGTAGAACATCTTGGCAACTCCTCGTGAGGGTGATTTGCTGTAGATGTTTTTGCGAGTTTCACCCTCATTTCATCAATTTCCTTGCGAAGTGCTAAAAGTTCATTATCCCGAGAAGCAACTGCTGCTTGTGCTACAACAGCAGCTTCTATAAGTCCATTTACTGAAAGTCGTGCATCAAATTGTTCGGGACTTAGAGTATTCTCGTTATTCTGTGCACCAGACTGACAGCTACTTTCACTACAGAACCAAGGAGTTTCTCTGTCATACTTACTTGCATCAAAATTGATAATTGACACATAAATAATGCCACCATTTATTGCACTTATCACAGGATACCATAAAATCGTCATCTGGTTTACCACAACCATCTAGATTGCAGCTTGACTTGGCACCGTCCATTTCAAATGAATGTATCAATTTAAGCAATTCAATTTAAAATAAAATAATGCTGTTCCTTCGTTTAAAACCTTGCAAAGTATAAATATTGTTCCAAGAAAAAATGAGTTAATCCAATTCAAAACTCAAAAGGCCAATTTCTTGGGAAACGTTACAATTTTATTTTCTGGATAAAAATCATAATTTATAATTTGGTTAATGAAAATATAAATAATAATAACTTACAAATAGGTTTTTAGGTATAAATTACGAAAGAACAACGTGAACAAATATTGAAATATTAGACTTGGAATACAACATTAATCGTTAGATACAAAAAAGAAAGTGAAAAAATTATGAAAAGAATTTAGAATTAAAACAAACAAAAATCAAAGACTCTAAGATTCAAAAAAAATATTCAAAGTGTTTTTGAATTCAAGTGGTTTTTAAAATCTTTGAAGGCTTGATGAAAACTTTCTCTAATGCGAATCTTTTTTCTGATCAAACATTTCGTTTTGATTACATCTCTGTTTAAAACTATTCATTTCGTATCTTTTGCCAAACTTGTGAATGTGTCAAAAAACTGAGTAAAACACAACAAGACCCCTTTCACACAAGGAAACTGAGTTGCCGGCGATTTTTAGTTTCTAGGCGCGAAGGGCGTAAAAGGAAGACAAAAAATTTACCCTTCTCGCAAACAAACTAGCCAGTTTCTGGCAACTCAGTTTCCTTGTGTGAAAGCCGTCTAACTTCACTTCATTGTATTGTGTTATTTCGTACAGTAATAGCCTTTCCACACTACCCCACTGTGTATTAATACATGTCAAATTGAAAGTGGGAAAGAATTCCACCCGACTGCCAAATTTGTGTGAAAGAAATGACTTTTCATATTTTGCTTCCACACTTGCTTGTATTAATACATTACCTTAACCTTAAAAAAAGTGTGATAGAATGTGGGATAGAATTAGAACTATTCCTAAAATTGTTCATGTATTAACACATGTCAAATCGTGTGGGATAGAATGTCGGGTTGTGTAGGCTGGGCTTTCATATTTTGTTTCCACACTATTATACATGATTTGTTCCCACTTTTTTGACATGTATTAATACACAGTAGGCTAGTGTGGAAGGCCTTTAATGGCCGCGATCGGAATTCTATGTAATGTAGAGCTATCCAGATCACAGTACACATATCTAAAGTATTATATTGCGCAGTTTAAGATAGCTGCCAATTGTGCCCATACACAGTAAACAAAAACAAATTTATTGTGACTAATTTTTTTTACTATTGATTTTGACACATGCACATGAGTTCCGATCTGCAATCCACTGTGAGTGGACGTGTGCGGGAGTGGTGAATTACCTAATTAAATATCCCCAGTTTTTGATAATTGTCTACATTAATTATTACAAAAGTGTTTATCTCTTCATCGCCCCTTATTATAAAAAAAAAAAAAAAAAAAATACCGCGTATTCCAAATCCAAAACAAAAAAAAAAATTATAAAATTAATATATTCTTTTGTTCGCACCGCGAAAACAAAAAAAAAACAATAGCCCATATAACTGCCACAGTACTAGTGCAAAACAACAACAAAAAGTGCACCTTACAAGTAGCGCCGCGCGAAACAAAAAAAAAAATCAATAGCCCATATTATTTAAAATACCCAAATCAAAATCAAGTGCCAGTGCCAGTGCATAACAGAAACAACAAAAAGTGCACCCATGCATCAAAGATGATGATGCTCAACTACAACTATCCATAACACAACGGTAAATTCCTATCTCTTCTTCACACATCACTCACAGTGCTTTGGTTTAGTCATTATATGCAGTGTGTGTATGTATCATACCATACAATGCTTATAATTGATTGAGCCAAAGCATATCAGATAAATTGTTGTTATTGATTTTGGGTATCCAGGGGCGGATCAGTGCAATTGCTATTTAGGCATAACACTAGTAATATTTGTACTTTGAAGTTATTTTGGGGCCCAAAATTGATAACAGCGTAGTTAACTGTATGATTTGGTTTCTTGTGTCTGTTTTTTCGTAATGTGGGGTGAATTAAGGGTTGACTACAGCAACATTCGGGGACTTAGGCAGAATTTTTGTGCTGCATATGTCCACACTGTGAAAAACAGGCCAGCTGTTTTGGCACTTAGTGAAACCCAGGTAGGGGAAAATACCGATCACTCGGAATTCAGCCTACATGGTTATAGCTTAGTGCCTTTATTTTTTTCTCATCATGGTCTCGCCGTGTATGTTCGAAACGATGTTGCTTATCAGCTTCAACCACAATATGGTTCTTGTTTGAATACAAACTTTAATTTCATGTGGTTTAAATTCACCATCCATAAGCGCATCATCCATACTTGTTTTGTTTATCGTAGTCCTAGTTTGGATGGTAATTTGACTTCCAATGAACTCGATGCACTATCCGACTCCATCCAGAGAATTATTTCCCATTTTCCGCACAGTGAAATCGTTGTTACGGGCGATTTCAATGTACATAATTCTTCGTGGCTACGCTATTCGGGTCAGACAACACCCGAAGGAAGGTACGCCGAGATTTTTGCTGAGTTAAACAACTTAACTCAGCTTGTTGACGAGCCTACTCGGATTCCTGACGTTGCAGGTCAATCCGCAAACACTCTAGACTTGTTCCTTACCTCTGACCCTGATAAATACACTATTAGTATATTATCGCCTCTAGGCACATCAGACCATTGTGTCTTATCTGCAAATTTCTCATGCCAACAAAATCCAGTTAGAGAAAAAACTCCCAAGAGAACCGTTTGGCAATATGAAAAGGCCAACTGGGACGGTCTCAATGATTTTTTCAGGAGCTTTAACTGGTCACTATGCTTCCTCGATAGTGAGGTAGATGCCAGTACAGATATGATCACAAATTTAATTCATTGTGGAATGAGAAATTTTATCCCGAATAAGGTAAAATCTATCAAACCCAAAGAAAACTCATGGTTTGATTCGAGCTGTAAAGAGGTTATCAGGATCAGAGAAGTAAGCTTCCGTTGTTATAAAGCCAACCCTACTGAGAAAAACCGGAAAAAGTTTCAACAAGCTGGAAAGACCTGTAACGTTCATGTTCGACGAACCAAATTTTTACATGATCAAAAGTTACGGCAAAAAATACTACAATGTCCCAAAGGTAGTAAAAATGTTTGGTCATTTGTAAAAAACATACGAAACACAACCTCGTCCTCGGTTCCAACGCTCGTCTTCAATGATACTCCTTTTGTCAGCTCGCAAGATAAAGCCAATTTGCTTGCAGCACAGTTTGCTGTTAATTCGACGCTGCCAGAAAGTGTTATGACTCCTCCTGTACTTGAGAAAGTAAATGATTTTATGGGACAAATCTTCTTTCGCAAAACCACTGCGTAAGCTTTTCCATCTATCCTACTCTACTGGTCTCTTTCCGAGTGGATGGAAAACAGCATTTGTCCAGCCTGTCCCTAAAAAAGGCGTGTCTTCTTCCCCCTCCAACTATCGACCAATTGCGCTTACGTCCCTTCTTTCCAAGGTCATGGAAACGCTGATTAATTTTCAGTTAAAGAAATATCTCGAAGAACGAAAGCTTCTTAATGACTGGCAGTACGGCTTTCGTAGCAATAGGTCCACTGGTGATCTGATGGTATATCTCACCGAACAGTGGCACAAATCTTTACATAGTTTTGGAGAAAGTAAGATTATTGCGCTTGATATTTCAAAAGCATTTGATAGAGTTTGTCATCAAGCTCTCTTATCCTCTTCGTTGGATTAAAAATTACCTTTCGGACCGCTCAATACAAGTTGCATTGGACGGTTTCAAGTCTGAAATCCACAAAATAAATGCTGGTGTGCCCCAGGGCTCCGTTTTGTCTCCGACCCTCTTCCTAATATTCATAAACGATCTCTTATCTGAAACTTCTAATCCATTAAACTGTTTTGCTGACGACAGTACCCCCAGCTTTTCATATTCGTTTCTTGATTCACATCCATATCCTTCGGATGTGGGACTTGAACGGCAGCGTATGATAAGCTCATTAAATTCTGATCTCGACAGTATTGTCCAGTGGGGAATAAAAAACCGTGTAGAATTTAATGCTTCTAAAACTCAATGTTGTCTCCAATGCTGCTATCCACGAGCGGCGCTTGCATAGAGGAAACTGAACAGCTTTCAGTCCTCGGTATGTGCGTCACAGACCACCTTTTGTGGAATGACCACATATTTGACATAGCCAAAAATGCTGCTAGGTGTTTAGGTTTTCTCCGTCGATGCAAGAAATTTTTCTCCCCCTCTGATCTGGCTGTGATCTACAAAGCCTTTATTCGTCCAAAACTTGAGTACAACTCCCATATTTGGGCAGGTGCTCCAATAACCCAATTGAGTATATTGGATAGAATTCAAAAGAGAGCTCTTAAAATGATTGGTGAAAGAACTATAACGGAAACGTTTACATCTCTGGAGCACCGTCGAAATGTTTCATGCCTTTCGTTGTTTTACCGTTATTTTAACAAACATTGCTCTAGTGAAATAGCCAGTTGCATTTCTCCCCTTAAACAATTCAACCGTAATACTCGCGCTTTTAGGAATGCCCATCAGTTTACCCTTGAGCCCAACTTCGGGCGTACTGTTAAGTACAGAGATTCTTTCTTTAGTCGCACTACACGAATGTGAATGCTCTATCTTCCCCTCTCATTGTGATCTACGGACATTCAAAACCAATGTACATCGGTTTCTCCTTTCAAATCCCCTCCAACCTACCTAATCGCTCGTGCTGTGTTTTTCACTTTAAGGGTATTCACAACCCCTTTAGCGCGCTAAATATATTAAAAAAAAAAAAAAAAAAAAATCGCAGAACTGAACGAAAATGAAAACGCTCAAGATATTACCTTTAATATATGTACCTTGATCCAGATAGGTTCGTGTTGTTGGAATCCCGTGTAAAAACAGCTGATGACAAAACAGTTTTTGCTGTTGGATAGGTATCCATGCTATCTGAAAAATGTTGGTATATATACGTTTGTATCCCAAGCGAAATGTCAAAAATAACCAATCCGGTCGAAAACCCTAGGAATCCGAAACTATCTTAAGATCGATTCACAATGCGACGAGAAAACGCAAGGTGAACGTGACGAGAGCTCGTCGTAGTTGGCAAACCGATTTCAAACCATGTAAGTATACAAGAGAACGCAAGGGTATGCCCAATGAAACGTTTCTGGTCGTCACGCCAAAGTTGGGAAAATTGAAAAAAAAGACGCTCTCGTCGACGTTTTTTATATTTGACCGATGGTGAATTTTGAAAAGAATAAAGAAAAGAACAGATAAGCGGAAATTAACGAAACAAAATAAATTTTGTTGACAATAAAATTATATTTATAGATCTATTTATGTTGACAATATTATAATGTCTTATTGTTTTTATTTCTTAGCATTTTTAGAGAAAATAGAAGGAGTAATTTCGAAGAGTCCACTTGAAACCCACATTAAATAATAAAAGTAATTTTAGTTTGATTTTTCATTATTTTGAACACACACTGCACAGCAAGAACAAAAACAATAAATAATTTACCGCTGTCAAAAAACTCGTCGTCAAGAAAATCGTCGCATTGTAAATTGGGCAACGATTTTATGACTAGAAAAAAATGACAGCGAATCACGTCACGCTCTCGTCGCGGTTAATCGTTACATTGTGAATCGACCTTAAGATAGGATATCGCATAGGTTTCCGATCGCGGCCAATAAGATACAAAAAATAAAAACTGTTAAATTTGACTGTGAGATTCAACCAACGACTCGTCCAAGTTTATATATTTCAAGTACGATTAGTTCTTCATACTGTTTCTGCATACCTGAATTTATTAATACATTTTGATTTATTTAAAAAAAAAATAAACTATTGAATTTTATTATCCCAAAGATGTATGATTTAAAAGGATTTTGTTATTTTATGAATGTGACCAAACTTTTCCACTGTGATTATTTAGGCCAAAAGAGCCTAAATAATCACAATGTAAAAGGATTTTATTTAAATGGTCATTTCATTACTATGAACTACATTGCATGGGCATAGTCGTTACTTTTGTTAAGCAAAACAATTTTTTTATTTTAAATTCATGCAGTTATTATTTTTCACTTTCAATACAATCGGTAATGTATACCTTCAGATAGATCTTTGAACAATGCAAGTTGAGTTCTTTTTGCCTAAGGTTTAATTAACTCCATTCAAATATGTACATTTTCTACCACTTTGTGCAATATTTATTTAATACGTACCTACTCATGAAAAAATATTTTTTTTTAATTTTTTGGTCAGGGAAAATTTTGAAATTGGTCAGCGAAAGTCAGGGAAATTTATTTTGAAAAATAGTGGACACCATGTATAAAGAAGCAGGCGCTTTAGAAGAGTCAGATTATACAATTTGGCTACACCTGAATTTACAGTTAACTTCAATTTTGTTTAGTATAGTAAGGTCTCGAAGAACTAAAGCTAAGAATTTTTCTAAAAGAAACAACCCTTCCATTGGTAGCGAGGCGGATCGCTTTTGATGTCGGATTTTATTTTTTTTTTATATTTCCATAAGCAATAATTCCAGAAGTAAAAACATTGCGAGGTAGCACTTGAGACTTAAATGTAAACAAAAATGGAGTAATCATTAACGATTTCGAGATTAATCTAAAGCGAGAGGTATCAATTTTAATACGATCCACCGAACTTTCCACAATATCTCTTAGGGTTGAAATTGGCTAAGTTGATAAATGAATATCAATTTTTTGAGTGTCTCTTTGACGAAAAGCTGTCTATCACATCTATTATAGGTTATTGGAAAATGTTGAAATACAACCGCCAAAATTACGTTTTTACTTTAGATGGCGCTCACAGCCCAGGATGGGATGGACTACGGCCTCAACCAGCAAGCCCTTCCAGCCAGCTCTGTCTCAAGCTAGCCGCTTCCAGTAGCGCACACCAAGTTGGTTGAGGTCGTTCTCCACTTGTGCGCGCCACCTATTATTAGATTAGATTAGATTAATTTTGTATTGGTTATAAAATAATACATAAATACAATTTTTATAAAGATTTTAAAGCATGGCTCTAAGCCGTTTGCCGTTTTTTAATTTAACTTTGAGAGTTTACAAAAATTTAATGAAATAAAAATAATAAAATAAGTACAATTATTTGAAATACTTTTGTTTATATATAAAAAAAAAATAAAAGAAACAAAATTGTTTTTAAAAAAATGATCTTAAACATTGGATTTTTATTTTAAGACAAAACAAAACTAGATTATAATATTATAAAAGATGTGATTTTTTTTATATTGTTTCTGATAAAAAGAAAACAAATAATACATGTTACATAAATTAAAGATTACAAATTTTTAGATATTCGGAATATAAATATTTCAAATAGTTAAGTGAAGAAAAAAATAACCGCCAAAATAAAATAACAACAATGGTACTCAATCTGCCACCTATTATGGTTCTTCCTCTGCTGCTGAGTTGGATTCGAAGACTCATCGGGCAGGTGCGTTGCTGTCCATACGTTCCACGTGTCCCAGCTTGTCGTTGAATCTTCTTCACACTCCTGACCTAAAATCACAAGCAGAATCTTCCTCTCAAATCACCCTAGCAGCCTTTCATCCGATTTTTTCAATGTCCATCTTCTGTCCCATAGAGCAGGACAGGGATGATTAGGGTTTTGTATAAAGTCTCCTTGGTTCTCTGAGAGAGGGAAACAGCGGTTGGCAAGAGTAATTCTTCGTTTGATCTCTGCACTGATGTCATTTTGCGAGGTAATCACCCTTATTCCGTAAGGCGTTAAGCACCATGTCGAAAAACGACATTGCGCTTTTGGTATTACGTAAGGCGTTCAACGCCAATTTGTCGCTTCTCTCTCGTGGAACGCGTTCATTAATTTTTTTTTTTGTATTCCGTTAGTCGTTTTCATAACAAAAACGACTGTATAAACGCCAGTTTCTTTCGTCAAGAAATTAAACGATAGTATCAAAAACACAATAAAATGTAAGATTTTTCCACTTGTTTTTGTGTATAATTTTAAGAATTTTTATTTAGGGTTAAAGTAACAAGTTAAGGACAAATGAAAAGGCTTGTTAAGCTCATGGAGCAAAATCAACACCTTGCAAAAAAATATAAAAGAGGTGTCTCTTCAACTGCAAGCAGGAGTGTTGAATGGGAGTTGTTGGCAGAGGAGTTAAATTCGCTTGGACCACCGTTAAGAAATGGAAAAGAATGGCAAAAAGTGAGGCAATTTTACATTTTATAACAAAAAGTTAATTTTTGTGTGTTAGGTCTGGTTTGATGCAAAATTTAAAGTGAAACAAAAACTTGTAAACAACAAAAAGGAAGTGCAGGCCACAGGAGGAGGAATATTCAAACAAAAGTATTTGAATGACGTTGACGAAGCAATAATATAACAATAATAACAATTTTAATTCATTTCACTTCACCAAAAGAAGAGTTGGAAATAGTTACGAATTGTAACTATTTGACACTAATAAACTGAATTTAGGAACGATGTGATGGCGTCATATAGTTACAAATCGTAACTATTTTGTAATAAAGGAACGACCATTGTTAACTATAGTTAACCATAGTTAACTATGGTTAATACCATAATACTCGCACCAAAGAGCGAGAGAAATGCTGGCGTTTGAGTTACGGATGCTGAATACGAACAATGAAACGCCTCTAAAAACGACACGACAGGCGAAACCAAAAACCCCAATTGGCGTTCTAGAAAAACGCCTTACGGAATAAGGGTGAATAGTCACAAATGCAATCAAAAAATTATAACAACTCTTACGTGTCCACTAAGCACCGTACGTGGTTACTTGGATATGCTATAGAAGCTCTAGCAGTTCCTTTGTACAGCCAAATTGTTCTTTTGGCATCTTTTTTTATTTCTTTTCACTCCATTAATACCCTGATAACAAAGCATGCTGAACTATGATAAAGCATCATCAACGAAATGGTATGAACTGCCTTGAACTCTTAAGTCAAGTAATAAACGCTCTTGCTCAGAGCAATGCTTCCCGCCTCGCCCTATTCAAAAATAAATCTACCCGAAGTGTTGCAGGTTGCAGCTTATTTCTATGGCTATTTGGTTGAAGAATCAAAACTTGGAACATGAGAGTCAATCTCTTTCAATCCATATTTTAAAGCATCCTTGTTCAGACAAAAGTTGATTGAACCTTGAACGTAATTTTTTACGTGTCTACAATTTCTTGAATACAATTCAAATTTTCAAGGGACTTGCAAGTAAGGCAAATTTCTAGACTGTGATTTGAACAGCTGTCGAAAAATTGTTTGAAATGAAGGGAACTTTCGACAGCTGGCCAATCACAGTCTATAATTTTGCCTTACTTACAAGTCCCCTAAGATCTCTGAACCTACCCATTACTTCCAAGCAATGGGTACGTTCAGATGACTTAGATGACAGCTGGCCTGTCGAAAGTTCCCTTCATTTGAAACTATTTTTCGACACAGTCACAGTCTAGAAATTTGCCTTACTTGCAACTCATCTTTAGGAAGATATCGACATTTCAAAAAACGCAAATTGTCGAAAGTGCTCGTTTTTCATATACTACACTGTGCGCCACTTGGATAGAGACAAACTTTTTTTTTAATATCAGAACGTCTAGCGCTTTGGTAAATTTATAAATTCACCTTTTGGTTTTAGTTCCTAAAAGAGGGATCTATTGCGAATAAAACTGCAGGGACAGAACAATTCAGGAAAATACCATTAAGTTATTTTTTTACCACTTTTCTAATTACTTCATTAAAAACACTGTTTTTTTTTTGCGCCACTTGAATAGGAACAGTGTGCGCAATGTGTCTATAGATTACGGTACGAAGAATAAATATTGTTCTAATAATAGAAGTTGAGATTAAAAATAATGATTGCTTTATCAAAGAAAAGATGGGCCGTGGAAAACCATTACACCCTGTAGAAAAAGCCAAAATAAAACTAGACGCGGAAAACAAGATTCCCTTACGCACAATTGCCAAAAAAAAAATAAGAAGTGTGAAAATTGTTTGGTCGAACCTTAGAAATAAAGAAAACTATGGAAAAATGTGTGAGGTGGACAATCAAGAGCCATAACAGAAGCAGAGCGAAGAAAGATAATTATACTGGCTTCAAATTTAAGCGACTCTGCTGTAAAAATCAAGGCGAAGAGTGGTTTTACAGCGAGTCTTAATACTATTAGACGTGTTATTCGTGGGTCACAACATTTAAAGCGCCTTAAATTAAAGAAAAAAACACTATATAATTATTTTTATTTCATGTTATACGGAAGGAACCCAGGTTTCTGGAGAGCCACCACAGCCGAGAAGGCGTGGTAAAGGCGTGGGGTGCGATTTTATGGTTTTGAACAATTGTTCTTGACTTTCCCACATTGAAAATGATGGCAAACTCCTACAAGGAAATACTGCAAGAAGCGTTCCCTAAGTTTACCGGTGTCTTTGGACCAATACCATGGACATTTCAACAAAAAAACGTGCCAATCCTCAACGCAATGATCATTAACAGTTGGATATCCGAGAAAAATGTTACCTTACTTCAATGGATACCGTATTCTCCGGACCCAAATATCATTGAAAACGTATGGGGATGGATGGTTCGTAAAGTTTACGATTCTGATCGACAATATGAGGGCAAAAAATCACTTACTGCTGCAACCAAAGAAGCACGAAGTGCAATTTCTTTCAATATCTACACTAACTGCATGATTCCTGACAGCGTCTCCAATTGAGTTTTTCAAGTTATTTCAAATAATGGTGGTAGTAAACATATTAAAATATGATTAAAAATTGAAAACTACACACTTTTACTGAACTTTTTCAATTTGTTTCCTTATTTAAGAGAATGTTTCTATTCGACTTCAAGTGGTGCAAAAAAAAACAGTGAAAAATTAGAAAAGTCCGAAAAAATATCCTAATGGTATTTTCTTGAATTATTCTGTCCCTGCAGTTTTATTCGCAATATATCTCTCTTTTTGGTACAAAAACCAAAAGGTGAATTTATAAGTTTACCAAAGCGCTACACGCTCAGATAGTAAACAAAAAGTTTGTTTCTATTCAAGTGGAGTGGAGTGTAACTATAATTCGGAAATGGTTTTTATTGTCGAACAAATCTGAATGCACATTATGTACAAGCTTATACTAAAAAATCATTAGTTTTTTTTTTCAAAACTACCGTTTTAAAAGTTTGACAAAAAATCTTAATTTCTGGATATTTGCTTTTTACTCTTAAATGACGAAGTTGTCATAAAAAAAAAACTTGAGCTTCCTTTGTAGAGACCATTGTATTGACAATATTGTCCATACCATAACTGTTTTTACCTCTTTACCTTATTTTGTAGATTTAAATATTCTCTAGAAAAAATATGAAACGTTTACCCATAAAAGAGATCAGTTGCAAGATATTGCGACTTCAAAAATAGTCGACTCGTATATATAGGGCCTTGTAATAAAACGTACATTTATATAAAGCTATATTTCCAAAGTTTGACCATTGTTGAAGTCGCAATATCTTTTTGTTTTACCTAAATAATCAGCCCTATTGTGAGTTTCGGGCGAAAAGATTTCCATTTAATTTTTGGTGGCGAACGAGGCAACACTTGTTGTGATATGGAGGTTGAAACATAGCTTTTATAAATCCGGGCGAACAAAACATTTCCGGGCGAAATGTTTTCCGGGTGAAACTCACAATAGGGCTGATTCTATTAGACACCTTCACACGAACGGAAAGACATCGTTAGTGTAGTAAATATTTCTTCAAGAATAAATAATATTTTAACTTTGTCTTTCCAATTTTATTGGTTTATTTAAAAAAAAAAAATTTAAGAATTAAACTAATTAACATTAACAGAATCGGTAGTAATGGCAAATCGAGTTCCAAAAAAAAAAAAACAGTAACAAAATCTATTTTAAGCGACGGAGCCCGCCGCGGCCAAAGTTTTTTCTTCCTTCTTGATGTGGGAATTGCTGCGGGAATTCGGGCAATGAATTATGAGGATATTGTGCAGCGCTGCCTGGATGCCCCTGATGACGTTGTTGGTTTGGAATCTGCATAACTCGCTCTTGAGGTCTACTTGGTCTTATTCGACCAGGGAACTGAGCTGCAGGAATTTGTTGATTCGGAATCTGCATAGCTATTTGAGTATAGTTTGGAATTTGTTGATTTGCCATCTGCATCCTATGTTGAGAATAGTTCGGATTTTGTTGCGGAGTTGCCTGTACTGGAGGCTGATGTACAATTTGATTTGGAGTTCCGAGATGGGAAAATCTTCTTGGGTCGGATTGGATTGAACGATTGTCGATTCTTGGATCTCTAACTGGACTTTGAACTGTTGCAAGATGAGAACTGGAAGCATCCATAAATGGAACCAGCCCCTTGTGCTGCCGTTGTGACAAATTGTACATGTTCATAAGATGTTCTCGCAATCTTAAAAGTTCCGCTGACGTATTCTTTGGAGACTCTCGAATTAACATAGAAAATTCATACAAAGCCTTCAACTGATTTTCACTCAACCCCTCTGTTAATTGGTCATTAAATCGCACCTCCGAAGAAGTTTGGGTGCCAATACTACCTGTAAAAGCACAAGCTTGCACTGCTATGTCATGTCCTACTTTGCGCTTTCTAGCAACGCATTCTCGACAAACCATCGCATCTGTCTGGGTCATGGAATTTTTGAAATATGTCGATAGCGTTAACTCCTCAACTTCCATTTGTTCTTGGCGCTTTATTTTGTCCGCTTTGTCAGCTTCTTGTTTTATTAATTTTCGTGCAGTTGAATTTGCATTTTCTGTGATCTTATTAAAATACTTATCTGCACTCATGGAAATTTTCTTGGCGATTTCGGAATTTGCATTGGGTATTCCCTTGAGTCCCCAGTCTTGGAGATTTTGTTTTGGACCAATAGACTGAAAATTATAGCTCACATTTGTTATTTTTTGTAAAACTGAATTTGAGGCAGCAGTATCACTATGTTTTGTAATTGTCGCTGTGTAAACAAATTTTCCTGTTGTCTCGTTACAATCCAATTTCTGCAATAATCTAATACAAGCTTCAATTACTGAAAAAAAAAAACAAAGAAATAATCAATTTAAGAAAAGAATGTGTGAAATGAGATAGCTTAAAAAATAAATAATGCCCCATGCTTACTTTTTTTCAACATACTTTAAACGTGAATTTAATTGACCTTATGTTACACACCATGGTTGGTTTAAAGGCTGTTAAGTCCTTAATCAGGATTAATGACTAGGCTTATAAATAGGAGACTAAACGTTCAAGGACTTAATGAAGTTAGATCATTGGGCTCGATTAAAATTGAGTCTGCAGCGTAGATGAAATGTGGTTATTAAATTTGAAGCGATTTAGTAGAAAAGATTTTGCTTCAAATTAAGTTTATTCTATCAGAAAATGATTGCCGTCAACTGGAATTGAACCTAAACCTAGTACCTCTGAGGCCGATGCACTAACGCTTTGCACCACCGCGGTCACCTGATCATGCCCATCCACTTTTGTTTATAAATCGCATTTTGACAAGTTCTTATAATTTCAAAAATTTTAGTACATTATTTATAAACATCGATATTAGACAAAATTGCAAAAGGGCAATATAGCGACGTCGACCTAGTCACAAAAGTAAAAAGACAGCGACTAAGGTGGCTGGGTAATCTAGAACGGTCGGACACCAATGCTCCACCACGAAAAATCTTTGAATCTATCCCCGACGGACGGTGCAGTAATGGAAGACCGGGAAACCGCTGGCGCAGGGGAATTGAAGAGGATCTCAACCTACTTGGCGTCCGAAACTGGAAACAGTTAGCTAGGGGCAGAGCTGACTTGTGAAGGCTTATTGGTTGAGGCACTGGACCAGACCGCACTGTAGCGCCACCGTAAGTTAGTAAGTTAATATGCAGATACAAAATTTAAATTGCAACAAAAATCAAGAGAACAGGTAATGTTGGTAATTTAAATTCTTAGCCACCCAATTTTCGGCCCCCTTTAAAAATGTCTCACCCTAGGCCTGTATATCCCCCGTCCCACCCACGCTGGGCCACTGTGGAAATGAGCTGTGCGAATGCAAAATAGGATAATATATTGAATACTGAGGCTCATACATATACAAGACCCATTATAACTTGCGAGCAGCAAGAAATGTTTGGCGAATGTGACTTTTTGGCATTACGTTGATGGCCCAAATTATTGAGATCTTGCTCTATTGGACCGTCGTAGTTCGCTATTTAAATGAGTGTATTCCAAAAAGTTCGACTTATTACGAGTCATGCCCTTCAATTGTTGGATTTGACTAGAAAATGCAGTCTTATTGTTTATAAGACACGCAACGTAAAAATACCATGGTAGGATATACATTGACATTTTTTAAAGTACTTATATAAATTATGGAAAAATGTTTTTTTAATTTCAAAGCAATAACGAATATTTTATCGAACTCTTTAATACAATGGTACACGTACTTTGGCACAATATAATTGAATTTTAAATAAAAAACAAGAAAACAAATAAATATTTTTCAACAGAAAGATTAATTCGTGTAGAAAATTTTTGATAAATGTGATACTCTGTTCTGTTATTTGTGGGGGTCCCTGCCTTGATTGTATTGCTTGATTTAGAAGAAGGAATCGGGATTGAGACTTTTGACGAAACAGTTTTTTTTTTTTAGTTTAATTCAGTTTCATTTCAACTTAATATAAGGATAACAATTGGAAATAACTTAATAATGTATGAAAATGAATAAATAAGTGATTTATAGATCGAATTAGTCTTCTTGAAATTTCACTTCGTGCAATATCTCTTGCACAAGAAAAACCGAACAGTGATAAAGCCTGAGGTGAAGAAGAAGTCCCAAAATATCGTTCAGGTGAAACTATAATTGTATAACTCAGTTTAAGACTATCTTCTTGGAATGAAATCGCGCTGGCAGTTTTGTTAGTTTTAACTTTGCCTTCGTCCTAGCAATCATCTTCCATGATTTATTTTTTCTTGGGTACTAGGTTTAAAGTCTTCCCACAGAAACAATGACAGATAGATTTGAACTGAAGACTTGCCTTTACACAGCCACAAGCCAGTGACGAATTCTAGTCTTCAGTTCTGAGTTGGCTACAAAATGTCCTTTCATCAAAGCTAAATGTAATAAAAACAAACTTTTTTAATTTTTCTTTTTTTTTTTTAATGAAAAACCTATTTATCTATACATAAAATCAAGTCAACGCTGTTTTTTCAAAAATGTTTCTCGAACTTGCTCATAAAAACTTTCACTTTTTCTGATCTCCGATAGCATTTCTTTTTCTATTGACATATAAGCTAAGTTGTTCCATCTTTCTTGAATTTCATTTCGTTTGACGACAATTCTTCGTTTCGAACTGCTCTTTTTTCAGCGTTTGATGAAACAGTTTCGATTATAGACTGTCAAAATTTAGTGAACAAACCGTACGTGAGAATAGTATTGATTCAAATCAAAAATTCCCGAATTAGTCCAGTTAATGGAATTATAAAAGTTCAGTGCAATTTTTGGCCTTAAGCTTTGGGTTAGCTACGTGTCCTGGGGAAGTTTAAAATAAATAAACCAAATCGTAATTTTGTTAATTTTATTAATAACGACAAAGATATACCTCATAAATAACTAAAATCATTTATCGATACATAAAATCGGCTCGTCGATTAACGGTAACAAGATTTTCAATAACTCGGTCATAAAAATCGTCACTTTCTTTCAGCTCCTTTAAAAATTCCTTTTCAATAGACATTAGAGCCAAATTGCTCGACCTCTCCTGACCTTGACTATTTCGAAGGTACGTTTTTATTCTCTTCAGTGCAGAAAACGACCGCTCTACAGACGCCGTTGAAGCTGGTACTGTACATATAAGTTTTGAAAGTTTATACACCTGCTCAAAACTGCCACCCATATTTGTCTCCATCCAGAGTAAGATATCAAATGGTGTTGTCGTTTTTGAAGTTCCTGCTGATGTTATACCTTTCGGCTGTATAGCGTCTATGTTCTCATACAAAACAATCAATTCATTCTTTAACTGAGTATATTCAAATATTTGCGGGTAGCTTTCAATTAGATTTTTAATCAATTCATCAGGAAAATTGCCTTTTTTGCGATATTTACTAAATATGTTTCCGTTCAGTAAATCAAAATATTTTAATTTTTCAAACTCTCCAAGCCTTTCCGATATCTGCATATTTAAATTGTCAATGATTTCAAAGAACAACTTTTTGTATTTCGTTTCATCTTCATCAATTTGATCATATTTAGTTTTTTGTTTCTCAGTATGTGCTGGCACAGCCTGCAAGGTTGATTGCCAAATTTCTTGAAACCCTTCGTTTCTTTGAACTTTAAGAATATCATTTAGTTTGTTTATTTGGTTTGAACAAGAAACAATGTCTATATTCGTGGTTTGTAATTTTTTGAAAAGTTCATCTGAATGTGAAAAAAGTTTTGCAAAAATATTCAAAAGAAAAACAGTTTCAAATCTTTTCAGGAATTCACAGTAACCCGATGCAGCCATTCGATCATTTTCATTACTTTCCCAAGAATTTGTTTCATCATTTTGAATACTTTCAAAATATTGTTGAATGTTTTCGGCGTAGGAGTGTATTATATTAACAAGTCGAGAACACCATCTAGTCGTGGATAACGATGGAATTTTTCTTTTTAAAAATTCTTTAAGATCATTCGTCTTTTTGCCTGAATGAGATCCGAACGTTGCTATGCCATTCAAGATACTAAAAAAAATCCTGCACTCTCTTATATTGGTTAATCCTTGAGACAGCACTAAATTCAAGACGTGTGCATAACAGTGAACAAATGCAGCATTGGGACATATTTTCTTAACTTTCATTTGAAGTCCATTCAAATGACCACTCGTAACGGAAGCTCCGTCGTAAGTTTGGGCTACAAGTTTATCATTAATATTATATTTTACCAACAGAGCTGTTACTAATTGAAATAAATCTTCTGCTGTTCGACCAGAGCTTACGTCGATGAATCCAACGAAAGTTTCATGAATTTTCTTATTAAAATAATACCGAAATACAACGGATAATTGAGACTTCATTTGAATGTCAGAAGTGTCATCGAGCATAATTGCGACAAACTCTGACTGCTCTATTTTTTTCGAAATATGACTGTTTAAAAGTTCACCAACCGCTTTAATCAAATCATTTTGAATCGCCATTGAGGTGCCTTCAAAATCCGTAGCCGTTTCAAAGTGGTGTGATAATACGGGGTCGAATTGTTTTAATACATTTAAAAACTCAATGAAGTTTCCCCGATTTAAAGAACAAATAGGTTCATTGTGGCCTCTAAATGGTAACTCCTGGTTTGCGAAAAAACATGTCACATCTATTAGGCGTTTGAGTACTTCACGGTTTTTCCTAACCTGGATGTTATGTTGAGTGTTAAAATTTTGTAACTGGGAGCTTAAATTTTCGTCTATCGTATTTTTTCCAAATCTAGCTAGTTTGAACACACATTTCAAATGGGATGTGCTTTGTTGGTGTTTTTTTTGAAGTGAGGTTAGAGCATTGAGATTGTCGACACCCAATAAACTCCAAGTAGAATTACTACCGCAGAACAGTAAACAAGGCCAACAAAAAAGTTTTTTTTTATTTTCGCATCCAGTTAACCATGGGTAGAGCGAAAACTGAGTTACATTAAACGTTCGATTATACTGTCTTTTACGGTCCGTGTGTGGTGTTTTTAAATTTGATAGTTTTGGGCATGGTCGTCCATTTTGAATAATCAAAAGTTTTTCCGAAAACGATCTCTTTCCAAATGGTTTTTCTAATAGATCTTGAATTATAGACTTTGTTTGAGCAGTTTTTTTTGCAGATTCCATTTTATTTCCTATCAAAATAAAGATCCTGTTATCTATCTTAATAAATAGGTAGGTAATCATTCAAAAACATAATAATGAAAACAAAAAAAAAAGTTTTTGTGGAAGGAAACAAAAAACTACTTACTATCTTACAATAACCGTATGCAACACTTCCCATAAAAAAACCAAGCAATTTGAGAACTAAAGACTACCTAGACACTAATAAATATCACCAATTTCTAATTTGATTTGTTTGTCGCGCGTTTAGATATACAGGGTGATTCACCTTAGGGGTGACAGAAAGCTAGAGTGTGTAAGTTGGGTCGAGACAATACAAATTTCTATACGTAATCACCTTTTTTTAAATGGTATATGCGACACTTTCTGAGAAACATACATTAGCGCACAAATTTTAATATATACTGAATAAAATCTATAAAACCCAATGAACTCCACTCCAATTGTAAACAAATAAAATCAGAAGTGGACAAAACAAGCTTTTCTCAAAAACTAGAAGGCGTTTGGCCATGCTTGGTTTTTGTTTGCTTACTATAAATTGATAGTTTCTTTGAAAGGCACTTAACGTAACGTAACATAACAATTTTATAAGAAATAAATTTGCATTATCTTTTTCAAACTTCTTAAACTTGTTTGTTTATTTTCATTAAAATCCATAAAAGATTTAAAAAAAGCCTTTGATTTTTTAATAATTTATTTCCTATTTTAAAATATTTTTTTTCCGTTTACCTTCAGCAATTCAAGAACAATTCAAAACATTTGTTGACTTAAAAATGATGTAAACCTAGGTATATGCTCCAAGCACACATATTTGTTTCATTTGTTTTTTCCACCGAAGTTGGCTCTTTTATTAGAGCAAACCCTATCCCACTGAAACTGTTTCGCTGCAAACGACGAAAAACCAAGTACATACACACATTTCGCTCACTGCCTGCAATAATGACACAACTAATTTTTTTTTCAGTTTCGAGGTAAAGCGATTTAAAATCATGCCCTTTCCAATTTGGACTTCTGTTCTTATAAATTGTGCTATATCAAAAGTCTTCAAGCGCCATTTTAAAGAATGATGGCATATTACAAAAAAGTGGATGAAGTGCCGATATTGCAGTTATGTTAAGGGCTTAATTTTAATCATAACGGCGTTCACAGTTCAAATTTGAATTTTGTTGTGCCATTATTAGAGGCAGTGAGCGATTTGTTTCTCGCATTTTTCTACATAGATTGGCTCTTTTATTAGAGTCGAAATTTAACGGTTTGCACAGCCAACCTAGCCAACTGAGAGGAATCGCCTTAATCACAAGCTTTTTCAAAATTTTTGCTGCATTTACTTGAAATCAGCTTTAAAAGTGAAAAGGTTGTATGTTATCATTTTTGATAACCTGATAAAGCATTGGTGCGTTCTTTTATTAACCATAGTTAACTATGGTTAACTATAGTTAACAATGGTCGTTCCTTTATTACAAAATAGTAACGATTTGTAACCAAAGTAAAAGCACAAAGAGCCAAGATGTTTGTTAAAAAATATCAACTTGCAACTGACCGCAGCTGATTTTGACAGTTGTCACAAAACTGTTCTAAGTTGTTCTACCTAAAAAGTAAGAACAAAAAATCCTGTTCTATTCTGTTCTAAACAGTTCGGAACAACGTCGCCGAACAAAGCTATTCACATTGTCACTGTGGTGTGTTCTTTTATGAACCATAGTTAACTATGGTTGTTATGTCAAAATAAATTGTTGAAGTGTCATTGTTAGAATTAAATGGAAATTGTTACATTTCATTTAGGAACGATTTATTGTTAGATATTGTTGATCTGTCAAACGAAGACTTTGGAAAACTCTATTTCATCGTTAATTACCATAAAATTATGTTATTTTTCTACAATATACTCCTCTTTTTTTTAATTTTAATTCATTTAACTTCACCAAAAGCTTTTTTTTGATTCTTCAATTTTTATTTTTTGTAAACAAACCTTCTCACATGTGCACACACTTTCAACTCATATCATGGAGATGAGTTGGAAATAGTTACGAGTTGTAACTATTTGACACTAATAAACTGAATTTAGGAACGATGTGATGACGTCATATAGTTACAAATCGTAACTATTTTGTAATAAAGGAACGACCATTGTTAACTATAGTTAACTATGGTTAATAAAAGAACGCACCACTGGGATCGATGTGATCATTTATAAAAATGTGTCAATTACATGACTGAGGGCGGTATTTATTCTCCACGGCCGTAATATATTTAATTTTTTCCTTTACCGGAAGTTGCGGACGTAGTGTCCCATCCACTGAAGCTATGTTAAAATAGTATATTGTCCTTCACTCCTTGTACATCATTCAAACTCAAAACCTCTGGAATGTGATCTTATTTCAGTTTCTTGAAATAAAAGTTCATAAGATTTTCGCCGGCATCATGCAGTGGAAAGAACAAAAGGGTCTAGGGCATTTCGATCGGGTCAACATGCAGTTGCTTCAGTAGGTAAATAAACGACGGCAATAAATTAAAAATTGAACATAAAGACTAGCACTACTAAAAGAATCTGATGATTCGTGTGTCAGCCATGAAATTGCTAGCTAGCTCACTCAAGTGGTTGTTGAACTTTCATAATTCATATATCCCTGCTAGGGATAAGTGGCCGAAAACTTAGATTGAGGCTTCTATGAGCTAATCTTACGATTTCAAAGAAAAAATGTCGTTCCCATATTTATTTTAAATTCTAACTAGACTGGACTACTTCTAAGCAAACCCACAAATTCTCCAAAATTTTTTAACTCAGTATTTTGACAGCCAAACTGAGATATTTTGCTGAGGAATCCTGTTCAGGCAATTGAGATTGCTGTTTATTATTTTGAAATATGTATTTATAAATGCAAAACTAAACACAAAAACACACGGAGGGCGAACTATGTAACATTTTTCTTGAAACTCATGGATTCAATGATTCGTCTACCTTCTTAAATCGGCGTTTTATAGAAACACTTAAAATACACTATCTTGTATTCCATTTTTAATTTATAATATTTTATTTAAAAACCAAAGAATACAAAATAAATTAAGAAAATAGGCAGATTTCAAAGGTCCTAAGGAATCTCAGTTGCAGGAACACGATTTCTCAGCAAAAAATCTCAGTTTGGCTGTCAAAATACTGATGAAACAAAATTTGGATTCGCTTGCTCAGCTTTTAATGGAGCAAATTTACCAATATCTCGTTTTTCTGAGCACGCCAAATATTCGTTGAAAAACAGCTTTCAGTTGAATTGAATTTTAAACGTACAAAGGTATTTTTTTCGACTCGCTGTGAGTTTGATAATTGAGCAAATTCGAACGGTATCAAAATGAAAACGATTCGGTTCATATTCCATACCCGTGAACCACATACAAATTGACTCAATCAATTTTGTTGGTCTGTCAGCCTATATTTATGCAGAGCTATAAATCTAAACGATTAGGTCGAGTAAATAAAATTAAAACGTGGAAGATGAAATTTTTTGTTTGGCCAGAGGTTTTGAAAACGTTTGTTTTATGACCAAAAATGTCGTTTTTTTTTTGCCTTCTGTCTATATCTATGATAGGAGCTCACCAAAGCATAAGATAAAGTGAACATTGAAGAATCTGACCCAGCTAAAAAGACTTATTCAAATTTGCTGACTCAACGCTAGGTGTAAATGCTTAGTTCAGGGGCTCTCAAGAAAAGAGATTATAGTTGGAGTAGGTAATATACGACAATTCAATAACTTTTTATATAATTTATATTTAAAATCTCTATCGTGTCAATCAATTGATCTAGATTTGTTTTTTTTTTTATAAGAACCACCCAACAGAAAAAGTGACTTTTAATCTTACTGTTACTAGTTAAGTAAATAATGATTTTAAATTTATTTTTAAACTTACTTTTTCTTTTAGAGTCTTCAGCTGGTTCGACAGTCTTAGAAACCTTCTCTACTAAAATAGAATAAATAAAGTAATTACTTCATAAAAACCAACACTCAACTTACATTTGATTTTCCTAAATGGAATTTTTGGTAGTCCCGAATTGACAACCGGAAGACATTGAACTTCACTATCATTAGTTGGCGGGACATTCATTTGAGGAACCCCAAAGCCCATCATTTGCATGTTCATCATGTTTGGTTGATAGAACCCTTGCTGAAATGCCATGTTACACATCATTGGATAGCCTCCTGTAGGCATATTAGCCATCATTTGGTTTGTTCCTGGATTGTACATTGTCGGTACCATTGGCATTGCATTGGGGAATCCGTACATTGTTTGCGTGTTATTATTTATTGACACAGCCTGGCTAGTGTTTGGTGGTTCTTCGTCTGAATTATAATCCTCTGTTTTGAGCAAATTTTCTAATTCCAATTCTGAATCAGTAGCTTGTTCAGTTTGCGGCGAACAATCATTTGCCGGCGTTGGCGGCTGCTGATTGCAAATATTATCGTCAGGAGGTGTTGCCAGGGTAACCAATTCATTTTGATTGGGAAGGTCTTTTTCGGGTGTATCAATTGTATTTCTGGGACGTTTAGCTCTACTGTCTTTATGTTGATTTTCATCACTACTTGTGGGGGGATTCTTGCGCTTGTTGCTCTCAGGACTATGGCTTCGTGACTTATGTCGCCTACCATCTTCAGGACGTTCGCCATCTTCGTAGAGAATTCTTTTCTTTTTTGCAATAATCTCTTGTAGCTTTTGAATGTCTGCATCTGTAGTAGCTTCATCTGAAGCAGCTACTATTTCGTCTCTATACAAGTCGTCAAAGAAACTTTCCGGCAATGTTTCATCTTTGTTTTTTTCCTCTTGTGTTTCTTCATCGGACAGTGCTATTTGTTCTTCTTTTTTCACCTCTTGTAAAAGAGTAGCCAAATCCAAAAGAGAACCATTGCAATCATTATCGTTTTCTGGTTTAATTATTATATCTGTATCGCTCATAATAATATTGTGCGATTAAATATTTTTAAATAAAAAAGAAATTATCAAGTCGAGAAACGGGAAAACTTGATTTTTGTTTCTTTTTCTTGACTTCAATTTTTCTTTGACGTTTCGAAGGGATATGTTCGTATAGTATATTTGCGTGGTATGCTACGTTAACACATCAGAATAATAAAGGCTGTGTGCACAAGGAATGCGTGTAGGTGCCTTACGCGTCGACTCCACAGTCCAACAATGTCAGCCACAATGCAATCAACAAACAGTGCAGGTTTATGGTGGATTTACATGTATCTTCGTCTGCAAATATGAAGAAAAGTAGAGCGCGACAGATGTATGCCAAAACTCTGAGAACCATCAAGAAGATGAACATGTTCATCTTCATATCTGCATTATGGAACTTCCTATAATCTTCATGCACGAAGATCTTCTGCATTTTGGTGTTCCCTCTCTATCCAACAAATGTACATTTTAATTTTGCATCCCCTTTTTTTGCAGAAGTCGAACGAAAATACATGTAAATCCACCATAAAGCTCTCCCAAACCAATGCGAAACATTCGGTGCGGCAAAGAAACATTCACAGTTGGTGTGGGCACTCTCATTTATCATTCTGTAAATAAATTTTGAAAGACGAATGTTTCTCCGCCGCGTTGGTGTATGTACTCTCATTTATCACCATGTAAATTAAAGCCGTAACTACAGACCTTCTTTTGTACAAAAGTGAGAAATTAAAATGCTCGCTAAAGAAACATGCTTCCAAAAAAACATACGAAAATTGTTCTGATACATAAATTAAACCAACATGCACAATTTTCCATTGTTTTCTTGCAAGAAGGTGTCTTCACAATACATATTTATTTCTCACTTTTGTTAAGCCTTAATTTTGACTGACGAATGTTTCTTCGTCGCACCGAATGTTTCGCATTGGTTTGGGAGTGCCTTTACTCACTGGGCAAATCATGTCATGTCATTCATTAGCCTTTTACAACTACTTCTATCTTTTACAACAAAATTCACTTACCCATTCAAGAAAAACCAGAAAAAAACTCACACGCACATGGAACGTCATCTCATGGCCAAGCTTTGAACAGCCCTCCATGTCTTGTTCAAAACGTTGTTTTTTTCGACATGTTGCTGCATGGACATGGATTTTTTGGACTCCATGGGATTTTTTTTAGACATGTTCATAGTCGGCCATCGTTCATGGCGTGTGGAGGCGGCCCACTACGAAATACATGGAGAGATTCACAAATTATAAATAAACAAATGGCGCCTATAATTTGGAATTCCATCACGTTAAAAAATAACAGTTTCTCAGAACTATTTAATAACAAACAATCATGCTGATTACAGATTTCGCAATATTTGACTCGCGGCGAATTGGCCAAATTTGTCGAACGAAATATATTATCTATTCCTACACTTCCCTACCATTTTTCGAACTTTATTATCTCAGCTGTCATTTCTTGACATTTTAAACGCCACAACCCACTTTATAAACAATTTATTTTTTGTAAAACCAAATTATTTTTATCATCAATTTTAATAAAAAGCAATTCAAAACTAAGTAAAATTTGATACGATTGCATTTTATTTGATTTAACAAAACTCACAGCAGTAGACGTGTGCACGTAATGTTGTGAAAAGATAACTCTTGGTGCGTGGAAAAACTGGTGGCGATGTTGCTTGGGTGCTCAGCAAATACACTATTCACCAAGAAAAGCTGTACAAATAATTAACGTTGCATGTGGATGGAGAATTTATAGTTTGGGATGGTTCTACCTTTTCTTTTTTTTTATTTGCTAATCCACATGTTCGGGTTCAGGAATACCTTGAACAATATCCCTTGAATTTACCAGCTGGGCCACAACTTCTTAGATTTGGGTGAAAAACGTGTTGATCCAGTTTTCTATCACCAGTGCATTTTAGATGAACCTCTGGTTTTGGTAAAGTTTTTTTTTGTTATGAGAATTTGTAGTCAGTCCAAACCTGCTTTCAAATCAAAAAAAAAGTCATGGTTTAATGGATCGTTCCTTTTCTTTTCATACATTCATAATATCAGGTTTGCCCTTACTTTGCTTGGACAATTTCATTAAAGGTTAGACGGCACACAACTGCAGCGGAACTACACTTCACGACGCGGCAAAACATTGTTTTTTATGAAATTATTTGAGCTATATCGCACTAAGCCGCAACTGAACTTCATAAAATTTCATACAAATTATTGTGAATCGCAGTTCCGCTGCAGTGCAGTTCCACCTAGTGCGGTCTAATCTTAAGTTGTTCCCGATTAAAGGCTCTCCCAAACCAATGCGGAACATTCGTTGCGGCGAAGAAACAGTTGTCAGTCAAAATTAATTCATATGTTTCTCCGCCGCGTTGGTGTAGGCACTCTCATATATCACCATATAAATAAATTTTGACATGCGAATGTTTCTTCGCCGCAACGAATGTTCCGCATTGGTTTGGGAGAGGCCTTAATTGTCCTTTTTCTACAAAAAAAAAAAATGGAATAAAAACTTCAGTATTATAACAATTTCTAGCTTAAATGATCAGTTTGGGGGGAATTCATGACATAACAGTCACAAAAATAAAATTGAAGAGTTTGTATAGAGAGCCAATCGTTTGCGTTTTCAGTAATACCAAATTTGTTGAACAAAATGTCGGTAGAGCAGGTAATGTTACCGACATTTGTTCAATTTTATATCGGCGGATTCACTAGTAGCAGGCAAATTGAAAACGAGTTAAATTGTCACTCTAGCTCATTCGCTGAATTCTGTAATAGGGGTGAATATTATTTACCTAGCGATAGGTACGGAATGCAAAAACATTTAATGTCGAATTCCTTACAACCATTTGAAGTCGATTTCATTAAATTTTTTTTGTGGGTGTGTGAGTGCAATTTGACAGCAATTTTGTTGCCGCACAAAAAGAAAGAAGTGGTGCGCGCTAAACAAATATTAAAGTGTATATTATTTTTCGCGTTGTTTTGATAATTAAAACCAAATTTATTTCGTCTAAAGCCTTAACTACATAGGCCTACTTTTGTATAAAAGTGAGAAATAAATATCTATTCTGAAGGCACCTGCTTGCAAAAAAAACAATGGAAAATCGTAAAATCGTGCATGTTGGTCTAATTTACATGTGAGAACAATTTTCTTATGTTTTTGTGCAAGCACGTTTCTTTAGAGAGCATTTTAATTTCTCACTTTTGTACTTTTGTACAAAAGTAGGTCTATACGGCTTAGTAATTGAAAAACACCAAAAACAATTGTGAGCGTATTCAAGTAAAAAGATTACAATCAAAAATTCATCCACACACAGCAGCGAGGATCTATTCTCAATATTTCACTAGGGGACGAAGAAAAATAATTTTGCAACGTGTTTTCCTCGCGAATTGTATGTTATTTTAATAGGATTTTTGTTTCTTGAAGATATACGCACAATTATCTTTACTTTCTTCGATCATTCACTGAAATATTAAATAATTTGAAACACTTTAATATTGTTTTCTTTTTTAACATCGTCTCAAAATTGTAATGAGAACATTTGATTCCATCTTGATGCATGAAAAATGTCAAATCTTGATGGTGTTTGTGCGATTTGATGTGAAATCTAGCTAAAAACGTAAGATTTGTTTGACAGCATTACAATCGATTTTGTTTAGAAAAAATTGGATTTGGTCAGAAAAATTCGAATTTTTTTGGTCGTAAGGAATTCCACATAATGGTGGATTTACATGTATCTTCATCTGCAAAATGCAGAAATGTAGACCAGGACAGATGTATACAAAAAATCCGAGCGATTGAAAGAGAACCATCAAGAAGATGAACATGTTCGTCTTCATTTCTGCATTATGGCACTTTCCTATAAAGCAGAAACGAAGTTCTTCTGCATTTTGATCTTTTCTCTCTATCTAACAAATGTAAATTTTGGATTTGGCATCCCTTTTTTTGTGCAGAAACCAAATGTAGATACATGTAAATCCACCATAATGCTGGATTTACATCCCAGCAAACGTAGAACTACATAAATAACCGGTGAAATATGTACGTAGTAGAAGTACTTCTTTTCCATTGAAAAAAGACAGGGGCTCGGGAAAAAACTCAGTTATATACCTCCTATACATGAGAATACATGAAGCAGCTATCTCTTTCTAGCATGCGAAATGTAGTGAATTTCCCCTCCATTAAAGTACTTACAAAGGTATTCAAATGTATATCAGCGAAGCACTACTGGAAGTACTTCTAATGTTTTTTCGCCAGTAGTTTCTTAAACCATAGCGAAAGCTCTGAAACTTGTCCTTTAAAAGTACTTCTTATGCGTGTATATTTCACCGGTTATATCCATACTACTACATATACTGAGTTCTCGAATCTAGAAGTACGGATATAACTGGTGAAACTTGTACGTAAAAGAAGCAGTTTGTTTATTCTGAAACTGAGCCTTTTGAAATTATATATGAAATAATATATATGATAAATTGAATTTTACGAAAAGTTTTCTTCACCAGTTCATTGCTAGTTTTATCAGAATAAATAAAAAAAATTGTTCAGACTTTAGAGCCGTTCCAATTATTGAACAATTTGCTGCAATCACAAAATACACAACGATCGTCGAAAATCGTTTCCTTGACACTGATGAATCTGAAATGCAGTAATAACAAAGTATAAAACACTAATAAAAAAATTTGTATTATCTATTTAAATTTAATGACAATAATTAAATATAATTTCTTTATTTCTTATATAAACAACAACTAAAAACAACTATTTATAACTCGCGCTCGCCGATAAAATAAATGTTTTTGTTTGTGATGTTGTGCACATTCGAAATGAGACAAAACTTTGTTCATCGTATACATCGCACTCTTTCTTCCGTTTTACGATAGAAGAGTTTTATTTCTTTTTAGGAGAAACAAAAGTACTTTTTTTTAGGGGAGAGTTTTTGGTAAATAAGGAAACACATACATTTATAGATGCGTTTTGTTTGTGGTTGTGTTTCAAGGCAAACTACTGAGTTTTGGTTTGCAGGCATGTATCTTCGTCTGCAAATATGAAGAAAAGTAGAGCGGGACAGATGTATGCCAAAACTCCGAGCGTGTGAAAGAGAAGCATCAAGAAGATGAACATGTTGGTCTTCATATCTGCACTATGGCACTTCCTATAATCTTCATGCACGAAGATCTTCTGCATTTTGGTGTTCCCTCTCTATCTGTCCTGCTCTGCATCTTCTTGATGGTTCTCTTTCACTCGCTCGGATTTTTTGTATACATCTGTCCTGCTCTACTTTTCTGCATTGTGCAGATGAAGATACATGTAAATCCACCATAAATCCAGCATTTTATGCTGGATTTACATGTATCTTCGTCTGCAAAATGCAGAAAAGTAGAGCAGGACAGATGTATACAAAAAATCCGAGCAAGTAAAAGAGAACCATCAAGAAGATGAATATTTTCGTCTTCATTTCTGCATTATGGCACTTTCCTATAATGCAGAAACGAAGTTCTTCTGCATTTTGATCTTTTCTCTCTATCTAACAAATATACATTTTTTATTTGGCATCCCCTTTTTTGTGCAGAAACCAAATGCAGATACTTGTTAATCCACCATTAAAATCTACCATAATGAGCTTTTATGAAGCGAATATGGTAACACCATACAAAATAAAAGCTTCCAAAACCCGCCAAAATTGCATATTTTAAACTGTCAGTCGGTTATTCATCTTTTTTTGCATACGTTATTCTTGCAATTTTGTTTGTTGGTTTTGGTTTCCTGGAATTAAATAAATTGCTTTTTGCTTTCTCAAAGAATAAAAACCCTTTTTACAATGGACAAAGAAAAAGACACAAATGGAGAAATTAAAACACTTTCCGCTAATGAAACAGAAATGGTAAACCCGGACGAACAGCAGTATCTAGATTTAATCCAAAATATCATCAACAAAGGTATTGATATGATACAATTCTTGTTGGCAATTCATTTCAGAGAATAAATAATTGGCATTGTTATTTCAGGTGTTTCTCGTCCTGATCGCACTGGAGTGGGAACCATCTCTCAATTTGGGGCACAAATGCGCTTCGATATGCGTGACTGCTTTCCATTGTTGACAACAAAACGTGTCTTCTGGCGAGCAGTTGCTGAGGAGCTCCTCTGGTTTGTCCATGGTAAAACCAATGCCAAATTACTGCAAGATAAAAATATCCACATCTGGGATGGCAATAGCACACGTGAATTTCTTGATAAATCTGGATTCACGGATCGTGAAGAGGGCGACTTAGGACCGGTTTATGGCTTTCAATGGCGTCACTTTGGTGCAACTTATCGCACTTGTCATGATGACTACACCGGCGAGGGGATCGACCAATTAAATGAGGTGATTCATCGCATTCGTGAGAATCCGACTGATCGTCGTATAATCATGACCGCATGGAATCCATGTGATATACCGAAGATGGCCTTGCCTCCATGTCATTGCCTGGCGCAATTCTACGTGGCCAATGGTGAGCTATCGTGTCAGCTTTATCAAAGGTCAGCCGATATGGGGCTAGGTGTTCCATTCAACATTGCCAGCTATGCTCTGCTCACCTACATGATTGCTCATGTTACTGGATTGAAACCTGGCGACTTTATTCACACTTTGGGTGATGCTCATGTCTATAACAATCATGTGGTACCACTGAAGGAACAATTGCAAAGAACTCCACGGGCTTTTCCTAAGCTGGTCGTTAAAAGAAAAGTAGAGAAGATCGAAGACTTTACGTTTGAAGACTTCGAGATCGTAGATTATAAGCCTTATCCAAAGATAAGCATGGAAATGGCTGTTTGAGGTAGGCTGTTTGAGGGAAAAGACAGTAAGATATTTTTATAAACTTTTAAAACTCTACTTTGGTAAAACCATTCACATAAATACACATATTTTTTAATAAACTTGAATTATGTGTTTATCTTAGCTTGTAGGGTCATTCAAGGTCGTTTATAGTTTTTGCTCTTAGTTTAGGTTTAGTTAATCGAATTTAGTTAATCGAATTAAATTGAGAGCCTCGTGATTTCGAGATTAGAACCACATTCTAAAATTTATTCTCGAAAATGACTTCATTTGAGTTCTGTAAACAGATACTCCACAAAATTTAGTCAGAAACTTAAACCACTGTATAAATAAAAAACTCCTGTTCCATCGAATCATCTTCCAAAGGGATGAATTTGATTGGCAGACTTTATGTTTGTCTTGATTGCTGATGGCGCTTTGCCAAGTTGATTTACACCCGATGGACTGCCCGAACTCATGGGTGATGCATTGCGGATCGCCGGTGGTACCATCATACCACCTGCAGCTGAACCAGGACCCGATAACTGCATTGCTGTCTTCAATCCTTTGCCCATTCCAACAGCTTGGACAAGTAAATGGGTGTCAGCGTTGCTGCTTGTTTGTTGAATTCCTTAAAACCACCAAAACCCAAGTTAACCATAAGATAAATCTTCACTGATTTTACGTTTGTGAAAAACAAACCTGCACGGGAGGAAGATTCCATCTCCCAGTCTTCTCGGGCTTTGCTCACCATTTCCAAGACATGAGTGACAACTTTATTGTATTGGGCGACTTGTTTCATTGCTGTTTCCAAAGTGAGATTTGCTGCCTAAAAAGGTGGGAAAAATGTTCGTTGTTTCATAAATTGTGTTAACCGAATCAAACCTTTTGTTCGTTTTGAATCATTTTCTGTTCGGCTGTTGGGTCAGGTTTGGTCCTTAGGTAATTGGGAACGATGTCATGCGAAAATACTGGAACACGACCTTCGGTTAGATTCCATAGAGCTTCATCACGTTCGGGGGACAACATCAAAGGCAAAACTGTGCGATTACGTAGTGGAGGACCAAGTTCTTTGGACAGAATCTTCGAGAGGCCGGTTAGCTAAGGGTTTTTTTTAGTTTGTTATTTTTCTATTTTGATAGGGGCTACTTTATTTAATTTTTTTTCTACTTACATGACTTGAAATAAGAGCAAAATTGTCAAGAAATGTTGGCCAGTTAATTGAATCGTATTCAGTTTCTATTTTGTGGATCATTGAGCCGATTGAATTTTTTAAATCATTTAAACGATTAAGGACTGCGTCCAGAGTCATTTCCAGTTGTTTTTCCTCGCGTTGCATTATTGTGGTTTAGTATAAAATATATAAAATAATGAAACAAATTATGAAATTAATTTTCCTGTGATTTTAATTTTTAAGATAGCTTTTGACAACAATAACAAAATCGGTAGGTGACTGTTGACAGATGGATGCTCTTTACAGCGGAAGTGCCTGAAAACTTACAGCGGACTTTATTTATAGTTCGCTTACTGAAAAATAGAGCGCAGAATAGTAGTTAGAGGAATATCGTACGGATTCATGAAATAGACAACGTATGAGCGACTTCGCATTAAGACGGCTTTCACACAAGGAAACTAAGTTGCCAGAAACTGGCTAGTTTGTAGGCGAGAAGAGTGTGAGGGGAAATTTGTTGTCTTCCTTTTACGCCCTTCTCGCCAAGAAACTAAAAATCGCCGGCAACTCAGTTTCTTTGTATGAAAGGGGTCTTATGGACAGTGTGAGAAAGAATGTGATACAAATCTCTTCAAATCGTTGACCTGGAAGATTTTGTTCCTTACTTCCTGCCCTTCTCGTCTACAAACTCAAATGTTCCTGGCAACTCAGTTTCCTTGTGTGAAAAGGGTCTAAGCATTAAACCTGATCCACATCTGTGTCGTGTGTTGTGTTCTGGAGTCGTGTGTCGCTGTCATTCCATATATTTTATGTACCACACTGCAACACAACACAAAACACGAGACAAATATTGTTCTACGCATATGAAATACATTGTAGCAGCGGTGTATAATATTTAATTACCCGATTACAAATTACCCATTACAATATAGAAATGTAATGGAATTTTTATATTTTTTTAAATCTAATTACCCAATACATTTGTAATGGGTAATTAAATATTATTTAATTACATATTACAAATGTAATATGTAATTAGATATTATTTAATTACATAATAGAAACGTAATGGGTAATTAGATATTCCTTAATTACATAATAGAAATGTAATGGATAATTAGATATTTTTTAATTACATAATACAAATGTAATGGGTAATTAGATATTTTTTAATTACATTTTAAAAATGTAATGGATAATTAAATTTTTTTCCATTACATTTTAAGAATGTAATCTCCACTCTCTTTTCGCAATGAATTAATTGCCCGGACCATTAATTGTGTGCGGAAAATGACAATTGGGTTTGCTCGTGTTTTTATTTGTTGTTTCTTTCATTACAGCACTGTTTTTGTTAAATTTTTTCGTTAAATTTCGTTTTATTTATTTGCAAATTATTTAAACTCTCTATGAATATTTTTCCGCTGTTTGGAGACCGCAGGAAAATTTCGTTTCGCATCAGCAGCGTAATAGGCTTTATATGACGTTTTCACTGGGCCAAATGAGGTAATTTTATTGCAAATTTCCAAATGAGATCCGAAATTACCTAATTTCCCATACAAAATCACATTTCGAAATGAGGTAATTTCAACCACATTTGTACGAAATTAGGTTGGAAATTAGGTGAATGCATCCAGCGGGAATCAGTTTCAAAAGCTCTTAAAAGCTTTTGCATTAAAATATCAATACACTATATACTCAATAACATAAAACAGAAAGAGATAACAACAGAAATAAATGGCTAACTGCCATTCCAAATTGAAAATGAAATGAGATGTCAAATGAAATTAGCAAATTTGATAATGAAAACACTTTTTTGCCAAATTTCGATATTACCTCATTTCGGCTCTAATGAAAACGTAGTATTAGGTTGGAAATAAGATGGATGCATCCAGCGGGAATCAGTTTCAAAAGCTCTTAAAGGTTAGACCGCACACAACTGCAGCGGAACTACACTTCACGACGCGGCAAAACATTATTTGTATGAAACTGTATGAGCTATATCGCACTAAGCGGCAACTGAACTTCATTAAATTTCATACAAATTATTTTGAATCGCAGTTCCGCTGCAGTGCAGTTCCGCCTAGTGCGGTCTAGCCTTAAAAGCTTTTGTATGAAAATATCAATACACTGTGTATGTGTGGCTGGCACCCACATGCAACTTTCAGTCACGAAACTGTTTGGTTGCTAAAATGAATCATATGCATTTATATGAAAATGTGCACACATGCATGCCATTTTAGCAACCAAACAGTTTCGTGACTGAAAGTTGCAGTAAGCAATTGTCTTTAGTTTGAGTCCGGAAAATTCTTATTCCATGGTGTAGTTTTCCTAAACACGTGAGCTGAATTAACTTTTTTTTCAATTAAAAAGTTCATTCATTCACTCCACTTAAAAAACAAGTTATTTTAATATTTAAATTTCTTCATCTTTTAACTGCCCAACCAAGTTCAAAATGAAACAAGATGACAAACGAAATTAACAAATTTGATACCTATAATGCCTATAATGAAAACAGTTTTCGGTAAAGTCTAGTACGCTGCTGATGTGAAAAATCCCATACAAAAATGACATGACGAAATCATAAACGAAAAACTTCGTTGTGCTTTTCGTTTTGCAGTACGTTGTTCGACCAGCGAAATTGATGATTATACCAGATGGTTTTGACAACTCTCCACTCTGTTTTCGCACAGAATTAATTTACCGGACAATTAATTGTGTGCGGAAAAATGACATTTAGGTTTGTTCGTGTTTTTATTTGTGGTTACTTTCATTACAGCAGGTTGATTTTTTCGTTAAAATATGTTTTATTTTTTTGCAATTTGTGAAACACGCCATGAAAACTTTTCTGCTGTGTTTTCGTAAGCATTTCGTTGTCTTTTTGGAGAACACAGGAAAATTTCGTTTCGCATCAGCAGCGTACTAGGCTTCATTTCGGAAACGACGTCGTAAACTTTCCGACGTTGCATGAATACCCCTAATAAAACACACCTGAAGTATAAAATTTGCTGCTGTTTAATAATCCGTCTCGACGAATGTTTTTTACGTAAAGCGGCGTTGTTGCTTAGCATTGTTATTTTTGTTATCATTGTGAATGATTCGACCGGCATAGCGAATGTTCCGCGGTGGTTTGGGAGAGCCTTTAAGGATCGCCGACGGCAGTTTTTGTTGTTATATTTGTCATCTTTGTTAACATTGTGAATGATACGTCCTGCATAGCGAATGTTTCGCGTTGGTTTGGGAAACCTTTATAAGAAAGCAGTTATAATTTACAATCATACGTTGGGATCAAAAATGCTGTAGAGTTAAATGCTGTTGTAATGTGATTATAGGCATGGATATCGTATTGAAATTATTAGTTCATACCACACGCAATCTAGATTTTGTTTTACATTTTCAAACGAATCTCAGTAATCAGAGAAACTCAAAAAAGTTGCTTTGCAATCAAGCAAAAGTCCCAAAACTATTTCACACATTCATTATTTTTTCTTTATCCATAAAAAAAAACATAAGCCGGGATAATAATATACGCTCTCTTATTATTATCGTCTCTTTTTCGTTTAGACCGCTTTCACACAAGGAAACTGAGTTGCCAGAAACTAGCTAGTTTGTAGGCAAGAATGGTGTGAGGGGAGATTTTTTGTCTTCCTTTGACCCCTTTCACACAAGGAAACTGAGTTGCCGGCGATTTTTAGTTTCTAGGCGAGAAGGGCGTAAAAGGAAGACAACAAATTTCCCCTCACACCCTTCTCGCCAACAAACTAGCCAGTTTCTGGCAACTCAGTTTCCTTGTGTGAAAGCCGTCTTTTACGCCCTTCTCGCCTACAAACTCCTAGTTGCCGGCAAATCAGTTTCCTTGTGTGAAAGGGGTCTTACTTTTAAGTGTGGCTAAGGCCTGATCCACATCTGTGTTGTGTTGTGGAGTCGTGTGTCGCTATCGCTACAATGTATTTCATATGCGTAGAACCATATTTGTCTCGCGTGTTGCGTTGCAGTGTGGCGCATAAAATATATAGAATGACAGCGACACACGACTCCACAACACAACACACGACACAGATGTGGATCAGGCTTAACTGCTTTTAAGTTCCTCAAGTTCATCCAAAAGCCCCAGGAATGTGTGGTTAGGGTTACCTGTGTCTACGTTCTGTAACTTGGTCGAGAACTTCTCGCATCGAGAAAAAGTGGAACAAGAAATCCCAACGTTTCTAGATCTGTATCTGTTTCTGTATCTCGATGTGAGAAACAAACATATTGAACCTTAGAAGAAGATATAGAGGAAGAGGTATTTGTCACATATACAGTGTACGTGAGTGAAGCAATTTTTGAGAACCAGAAGTGTCAAATCGTTGGCGTGCGATTAGAAAAAACAAAGAAAAAAAAATTGGTACAAGTTAAAACCCAAAATAATAAAACAAATAATTTAAAGTGCATTAGATAGACATTGTGGTGATCTTCTTATAAATTCAAAAAAAAACATGAAGTACATTGTTCAGGGGTGTGAAAATCAACAAAACAAGGTGGATAAAAGCTTTTCCTTTCACAGGTGAATTTTATTATATTTTTCTCAAAAAAAGTGCTGTAATGTTTTTGTCTTTAGATTGATGACTATTAAACAATATATTAAGAATGGGTTACACTTTAAATTAAATCAAGAATATTATAATTTAGTTGAAAATGTGCACATAATTTTTTTGTTAGAATTTAAGAACCAGAAATGTCAAACTGAAATTCTCGTTAACAGGTGTGCATGAGATTATATTTGAGGTTGAAAGGCGCAACTATCTGTTAAGCGCCCATCTTATGAGAAAATAATTTTTTGTTATTAAATCGATTTTTTACGTTTTAAGTTAGTAATAAAATATCTATTTGTTCCGTCGCCAACTTATACGTTCATATATCAATGTTAATTTGTCTGTTTAGTAAGGGGTCTATCAGTTCATATTTGGTTGTTCATGGTTCATGTTTAAAGTTTAATCCATTATAAATAATGTGTTCTTCGATAGTTAATTAATCTTCATAAATAATACAAACAGTTAACAGCACTTGCTTTGAGAAAAATATAATAAAACTCACTTGTGAGAGGAAATGCTCTTACCGCACTTACTGTTTTTTTGTTGATTGCAAAATAACTACAATGTCTATTTTATTCACTTGAAAAGGTTTGTCTTTTCAAAGTTTTTTTTTTATATATATGTCTTAATTTGTAACACTTTTTTATTGTTCTTTTTTAAAATCACACTAGCGATTTGACATTTCAGATTGACAAATTGCTTCACGCACGTACTCTTTCCTTTTTTTAGAACATTCCACTAAAACAACTTCGTAAAATAACAAAAATGACTATTCTGATGGCGCCCTAGTGAGTTGCCTTCAAAGAGCACTCCGTCCCTGCTGTAATGCATTTGTGTTTGTGAGACCTCACACCATTTTAAAAACAGCTTCACTTTTTTCCAACAAGGGCAGTTCCTCTATTTCTTCTTCTAAGTATTGAACTCGTATTCCACTGGAGTATTGGAAAATAAGTCAAAAATAAAAAAAATATGGTAAAATGAATAAGGGTATGTCAGGGTTGCATAAACTTGCTTTTATTATATATCTACTAGTCAATAAAATATTACAAAATTTTGCCTGAACCTTGCATTTTCTGTATAACTAGATATTTTTAATGTTAGGTAAAGGGGGGTTATGTGCGAGTATATAATTGAGTTTTCGGGGCCGAAAGCCCTCCGCATTGTCCGCCATCTTGGAAATAGTAGTGTAACTAGTAAGCAAGTTTAGAGAGCAAATGCTGGTTAAGGAGGAGTGCAAGATATAAAGCAGTAACATTTTCTTGACCCTGTATCTTCGAGCTCATTGAACGTTTGAAATATTTTTAAATATCTGTTAACTGCATACTTTTTTGACGATTGTTATTTTTTCGAAAAGCTGCCTTTAACTTGAATCAGAGGTAGACAATCTTCTCATATTCCTTTCATGGAGTTAGTCAAAAGAAATCCTAAGCCTTTTATTTTCCTACATTAAATTTAATTTTTGTCAATGCACTGCTTTTGACGTCCAATAATTTAATGAATTACTATTTTGATAAACACAGAAAACAAATTGGAATAACTTGTTATAAATTGATTTTTAAACTGTTCTTTAGTATAACAAGAGTTTATCGAAACCAGTATAAAAACGCCCCAATTATAATGAGGCATATTCATAGTCGCAGATAGAACCAGGTTTAACTAAACTACAGTTTAAGACAATTTTGGCTCAATGAATAAGTACAGACCGATTTTAATTAAAAATTGTTGGTTTTGTTTTTTTTATAAGATTCATAACTTGGTATACTACACAAATAGCGCAGATTTGTTTCGCTCTGACAACAACAATTGAGCTCTTTTGTAAGAATTGTTGTTGCCTTTCTTAGACACATGTTTTTAGTCGATGGCTACCGACGTATTTATATAATAAGCGGCACTGATGTGCTGCAAATTATATAATTTCCAGGGAAATTTGGTTAAAATCTTGCACCTAGATAGTTGTTGTAATTGCCCGTGGTCTGGCATTTTAATAATAAGAAGATAAACAATAACAATAGAAAAATTGTTTTTGTTTTTTTGTTAAATGCACTTTTTAATATGAAATATTAATTTGGAAGGTTTTTGTTTTTGCGACCTATAGTGCAGATGTGTTTCGCTCTGACAACAACAATTGAGCTCTTCAGTAAGAATAGTTGGTGCCTTTCTTAGACACATGTTTTTAGTCGAAAAAAAAACTTTCAAATTAATACACAAATAGCTTCAAATATTTTTATAAGATTCATATAAAAATCAACGTCCGAAAAATCAACTAAACCTAGGTTTAACTTAGACACAGCTCAGAAATGACTATAAATACGCCCCAATGAATTTCTGTGAAATATTTTACTTTACTTTTTTTTTCATTGTAGGTACAAGGCCCTCATTATGAATAGCGAATCGAACGTTCGCTTAAAAAAAAAGTTCACTTATCACGGTATTAGAGCTTCCAGATTCGCTTCAGAAATCAATGCTGCCAACAGTTTTGAATGAATTTACACATGTAAACGTCAAATGGCTTGGCTTTTTATTTCTGTTTGTGAATTGTTATTATTTGTTTCTTAAAATTCAAAACAATATTCGTATGGAGTATCATTTATATATTTGTTTTTTATATAATGTATAATTGCTGGCTAAACTTTCCAATAAAAATAATTTAATTATTCGTAACCTGTATGTGTGTGTAGAGTGAAGATTGCAAAATAAATTTTTTTCCTGAGATGTTTCCAGAAGGATTTGGTTAATTAGTTACGGTATTAAGAAGAATACTTACAGCGCGATTTAGAGTTTAAGCTCCCAGATCATTTGAATTTCGCAACTGTTTGACCAATAAGTTCATTATCTATTTCGGTTCATATTTCTTCCTTTTCCTTTGGATATAATAAATATGCATTTGTGTTTAATTGGAAAATAATATTTCCACATTCATGTCCATTATTCTAACAAAATTAGTGATTGATTCCGTGTCCCTTCCTCAAATCAATTGGGTTTTTGCAAGTTTAGGAAAGTGAGATCTCAAATCTAGCTTGGACCAGACTTAGAAATCGACCATTTTATCGACGCGGAAGACCTACAAATTTGGAAATCGATTGGCGTTTGTTTTAAAATACATATCAAATTATTTATTTTTTAAGTTTTGCTTAAAATAAACAAAAACATATAATTTAAAGCTCTTTAACTTTTAATTCGATAGAGTAATCACATAGAATTTTAGTTCGATAAGTTTTGACTCTTTTAGCGAAT
This sequence comes from Melangyna quadrimaculata, assembly GCA_949320155.1. NCBI lineage: Eukaryota > Metazoa > Arthropoda > Insecta > Diptera > Syrphidae > Melangyna > Melangyna quadrimaculata. The sequence goes on from OX439484.1 coordinate 91,769,143, forward strand.
AGATTAGCGAAAGTTCGCTATTTGTAATACGGTGAAATTCGCTAAAGTTTTGACATTTGAAGCGAACTTAACTCAAGCGAATCGCTATTCTTAATACAAAATTAGCGAATTCGCAAAGTTTTAAGTTCGATTCGCTATTCATAATGAGGGCCATAAGCTACTTGCGCTACTTTAAATTATAATTATGCTGATTTCAGAATTCGCAGAATTTGACTCCCGGCGAGTTGACAAGATTCGCGGTGAATTCGCGATCGCGTTTATTCCAATTAATGTATTCGTGGAATGAACTATATTACCGATTCTTTCACTTCCTTACCATTTTCCGAACTATATTATCGCAGCTGTCATTTTGTTGACATTTTAAACGTCACATCCATATTATTTGTAAACATTTTTCAGTAATACCAAATTAGTTGAACAAAATGTCGGTGGTGCAGTTAATGTTACCGACATTCGTTCAGTTTTCTATCGGCGGATTCACTAGTAGTAATAAAATTGAAAATGAGCCGAATTGTCGCTCTAGCTCTTTCGCCGAATTCTGTAATAGGGGTGAATAGCTTACTTATTAATTTTATTTATTTAAATATCGTCGCCTGGATAAACTATCGTCGTATGTGCAAAATTGAGGTTTTGAGATTTGAATGGAGTTTTTTTATTTGAATTTTTCTCTACCAACTTGTGAAATCGTTTTTCGATATCTGTTTTAGTTTCCAAGATAATCACCTTGAAATTTGTCGTATGTGTGTATTATGTTCTAATCGTTTTAGTAGTTAATTGTCATATATGTGCACCAAAATACTCCACGTAATATCGCTTATTTAAATGGTTTGGTGTGTTCAAAGCGTGTTTTCTTCAAAACATTCGTTTTCAGCTAGTCAAAACCTTTTAATTAGGTAGGTACCATTTAAATTGAAAGTAAAAACAAAAATAATAATTGAAGGCGAGTTATATCGTGGATTTCAATAGTTTGGCGTAACTCAAAACGTCTGTCAGTTAAATTTTCCGACTCAGGGAGTCAAGCCCTATAAATTGATATGCATTTCAAGAGATTTGAATTGATAATCTAATTGATAAACTAGTAATAACACCCGCAACTTTTATCGTGCTTTTCAGCCGTATGGCGTAATTCAAAACGTCTGTCAGTTACATTTTGCAACTCAGGGAGTCAAGCCCGTTAAATTGAGATTCATTTCTATATATTTGTATCTTTAATCTTTTTGATAAACTTGTAATTACATCAGCGACTTTTATCGCGCTTTTTAGTAGTTTGGCGTAACTCAAACGCCTGTAACTTTTAAATCACTTTCTTGAGTCAAAACCTTTTAATTGGTAAACATTTGAAAAAGCAACCACTTATATACAATTTAAAAAAAAAAATAATAATATCCGAGAATAAAATCGCGGCTGTCAGTTGTTTGGGGCCACCCAAACTTCTGTCACTTACATTTTAATTTTGTTTGGGACACAAATTTTGATTGGGATACATTTCAAGTGGTTTCCCTCAAAATCCCATTACTAAAAAAATAAAATAAGAAATCCGCGATTTATTTCGCGCCTTTCCAGCAGTTGGGTGACACTAAAAACTAATTTTTTTTTATACATTAGTACTCTGGTAGTCGAGACCTTCCGATTGCGATACATTTTGGTGGCATACATCAATTATCTTAAAATTTCAATAAAAAATCCACGACTTTAATCGCGTCTGTCGGGGGTTTTGGGGCCAATTAGACGTCTGTCATGTACATATTCAAACTCAGGGGCTCAAGATCTTTCGTTTGTGATACATTTCAAGTGGTTTCCTTTTTGACAAAAAACGCGAAAAAAACGCGTTTTCAGGGACGTCTGTCGGTGGTTTCGGGGTGACTTAGACGTCTGTCACGTTCATATTCACACTCAGGGAGTCCGTGGATAAAAGTTGTGACCAATTTCAGGTGGTTTCCCAAAAGCCTAAAAACGCAAAAAAAAAATAGCGTTTTCTTGGAAACACAGCACCTATGGTCATGGGTCTATCTTGCAAAGGTATGACACAGTGGCCAAACTTGATATGACTACTGACTACGTATCACCCATAATAGATTTTAAAATACACTTCTCCATTCTAATTCCCGAAAGACATAATTGGGAACCTAACTCACTAATTAGTGAACAAGGTATTCTGTTCTACACCGATGGGTGAAAAATGGAAGAAGGAACAGGGGCACGGGTGTTCTGTGAACCTCTCAATATTAGAGAATCATATAAACTCCCAGATGAGTGTAGTGTCTTTTAAGCTGAGATTTTCGCTATTGAAAAAGCGGCAGAAATGGTACACAAGAAAAAACTGAGCTCGTCAGATATTTCGTGGACAGCCAAGCTGCTATCAAAGCATTAGCCAGTGAGACTATAAGATCCAAGACAGTGGCAAAATGCCGAGGCGTACTGGAGAAAATTTGTTACTCCAACCAAGTCAAACTCTGCTAGGTTCCTGGACATAGTAATATAGAAGGGAATGATATAGCAGATGAACTGGCAGGGAAAGGGTCATTAGAAAATAGGAACAATAGAAGCCACTTATTTACGGGACCTGAAATCCCGATCGGCGTCATTAAAAGGAAAATTGTCTTAGTAACGAAAGAGCAAATCAATAACTCCTGGATTTCCAGGAACGACTGCGTTATCTCTAGAAGTTTATGGCCTAGAATTAAGGAAAAGAAAACTCAGTATATTTTATGGGTTGGTGATGTTTACTCCAAAAAATATAACCCCAAAAACAAAATCCCCAAAGACAAAATCCCCAAGAGGAAATGAAGCAAAGACCAAATCTCCAAGAGAAAATCTCAAAGAAAAAAATCCCCAAGAGAAAATCCTTAAATAAGCAGTGCAAATAGTGAATCAAGCAATAAAATCGCGCGGGAGTTACGTATTGAATTACTACGCCATTAGTAACAACATGCGTGGTACCCTTAAATGGAATAGTTATTGATGGACAAGCTAACTGAGGAAGCAAATTTATGTTCTCTAATCCCTAAGCACACATAGCAATAACAGGAAAGCATCACATCAACATAATAGCATCAAACCTACAGCAGCACCACCGCTGCAGAAGCATCTTTACTAGATCGACTCCAAGAGCTCTTGGACATTGCCCATACGAGAGAGTCTTCTCTCAATCTTATCATCGTCCGTTATCATAAAATTGTATATGCATAAGTTAAGTCAGTCTGAAGCTGATCGTTATTAATAAAGGAACTAAGATGTTAAAAATTTAAGTACCTCTTTCATTTTGATATTGACTAACGTAACTGGCGCAGTCGCTTGGATATGATAAGTACAGTTTGCAACAAAAAGTGAATAATAAGTAGCTTAATATCGTTCGCTGGAAAAGGCATTTCGTACTCTTCGAGGGATTATCGGAGTGTTGGATTTCAATCCTTTAACGAATAAGAAACGAATAAACATTTAAGATTAAGAAACTCATACTTTTCAACATATTTACTTAAAAAAAATCAAACTGAAAGTTATCTTGATTTAAAACACACACAAATTAATACAAAACTAAAATTATACCAAATTTCGTGAACAAATAAAGTTAAATAATTTTTTTTATTGAAAAAATAACATGAAAAGTTATTGAACCTATAAAGAAAAATAAAACTTTAAAAAAACAATATGCATTACGAGTACCTACACGCTACACATGAACATATTCTGTTTTTTTTCGAGTACCTACATTTTTTTTTACTAAGTGCAACTGTGTGGAGGCGCAAAGGCTTCAACGATACAGGTTTACTGACCATATTGACGCCCATGTGCAAAATTTATCAAGGTGAGTCCATCCTTTTGGTTCCTTAAGCATTGATTTATCTTATGTCACCAATCCCAAAACAAATTAATTCAACTGGTAAGCGCACAATTTTGGAGGTTAGTATCTTTGTTAGTCCAAATCGAAAGAGTGTTAAAATTCCTTATAGTCAGTATTTAAACTTAAATAAAAGTGATTTTGTGGGATTAGAAACCAACTCTGTTATATTAGATAACCATTTCGTTATGAATAACGCTGCTATTGCCTCTGACGCATTTAATGCGCTCAGAATTCCAGACACTGTCAAAGACGGCCATTATTCAATGGAAATCCTCGTTTGCTCTACGATTTTTTAAGTAACGTGGAAGAAGTCTTAAGTGTCATGCCTAATATAATCGGTACAAACTACGAAAGAATCATTATGAGAGCAGTACGAAACAAAATTATAGGACAGACAAATGATGAGATCCTGAATATGTATGGAACTCTTTTGGAATGGGAAGCTATCTAGAATAATCTCATTATTCATTATTCCGATAAGCGCAACGAAACAAGTTTAATACGGGATTTACATCATCTTACGCAAAACCAAGAAGCCGTTGAACAATTTTATTCTAAAATTATAGAAATACTTTCTACAATGATGAACTTTATAAGGGTTAATGAAAAGGATTCAAATGTTATAAAAGCAAAACAAATGCTTTATAACGGAATGTGTTTAAACACATTTTTATCTGGGCTAAAAGAACCGCTTGGTTCAACTATTAGGGCCATGAGACCCCATACAATTATTGACGCATTTAATTTTTGTCTTGAAGAACAAAATTCTCACTATTTTAAAAATCCAAATTATTTACAAGGTGAACCTAAATTAAACCAACCGAATACCCATAACAACCCACAACCATTACACAAAACGTCTATTAGGCCACAGCGGCCATACAATTACGCATCGCAAGAACAGTTTACCAGACCATACAATAACACACCACAAGAACAAATTCCTAGACCTTACAAGCAATATCTATTCTAGACAAAATCACCCCCAAACTGCAAAAACTTCTAGTACAAAATGTCCACAACATGAGCCGATGGATGTTCCAACTGGTAATACCATTTCTCGTAGACACAATCCACAGCCTCCAATACAAAATCAGATTAACAATGTTGAAGGTTATTGCTACAATTGTTACAACCGAAATAATAACCAATGTTCTATAAATACTTCTGGTCAGTATAACTGCAACTCCAACAACAACCCCCAAAATGAGCTCGAACCAAATGAGTACTACCAAAATTTAGATATGTCATACTCTTCAAACCTTAACAATGAGCAAGAAATAGACGACTCAAATTTTTGTGTACAAGCCTCACAAAACCAACCGGGTTCATAGACATTAATAACTGCAACACTAGCTTATTACCCTATATATTAGTTAATAGTATGCATGATATGAAATACAGAGTTTTAATTGACACCGGTAGCAACAAGTCGTTTATAAGTCCTGATATTGCTATAATATTGAATTACACACTAACAGAACCTGTTTACCCTTTATACGACAAACACGTTGTAAATAAGAAGATAAATATATGTTTACCAGAACTTGGAACTAATAAACCTTTCTCTTTTATTGTGTCTAAGTTCCATAACTATTTTGATGGACTTATTGGCACTGACATTATGAGAGTATTAGGCATTAAAATTGATCTAGAGAATTCTTTTTTGGAAACAAATAATTTTAAAACTCCATTGAAATTCAAACCCAATATTATTTCTAAAATCTACACAGTTCCCGAACTAAGTAAAATGATTTGTTGTCTCCCCCTCGATGTCGAAACCGGAAGTATAATCATAAAACCAACATCAATTATGAGAAATCTTACGATATCAGAAGGGACATACAAAGCTATTGATTGGTATTCCTCAGAAAATCCTCAAATATTTAGAGCTGAACAACCAATTAATGCTTCTGTGTTTTATTCAAATTCCCATTTTGAAATTCACAATTTTACTATCCATAATAAAGAACATCTAACAGGTAAAAGTATTTGTGACATTATTAACACTGATCACCTTAATACTGAAGAGAAAAAAGACATCATGGCTCTCGAGAAGTCTCAATTTCTTGAAAAGGAAGTGTCATTTCTAGGTCACATTATAACACCTGAGGGAACAAAACCCAATCCGAATAAAATTAGCGCTATAAAGAACTTACCAATACCGAAAACGCTCAAACAAATTAAGTCTTTTCTGGGCCTTCTAGGCTATTATAGAAAATTTATAAAGGACTTTGCGCACCTCACATAGCCAATGACCGAATGCCTCAGAAAAGGAAACACCATAAAACTAGATTCAAAGTATATAGAATGCTTTGAAACATGTAAATCCATCCTATCTAATGAACCGTTGCTTCAGTACCCTGATTTCACTAAGCCTTTCAACCTTACTACTGATGCTAGTAACGTTGCAATAGGATATATACTGTCACAAGGCTCTATAGGATCAGATAAACTGATTTGCCTTGCAAGTCGGACCTTATCAAAATTAGGGCAAAACTATAGTATAGTCGAAAAAGAAATGTTAGCAATCATTTGGTCAGTTAAATATTTTCGTCCCTATTTATTTGGACGAAGATTTCAAATAATCACCGATCATAAACCATTGACTTGGCTCTTTTCAATAAAAGAACCGAACTCAATGTTAGTTCGGTGGAGGCTCAGATTGGAGGAGTATGACTATTATGTAAAAAGGGAAAAACAACCTTAATGCTGATGCCTTGTCCCGAATCGAAATCCATACAAATGAGGCTGTTGAAACTTTACAGGAAGCAGACAGTTCTGACTTAGAGTCATTAGCAAACTATTTTAACGGTTCGGCTATCATGAATATCTCAGACGACCTTTCAACAATACATTCTGCAGTGGAAAATTTAGGCGATGGTATACCAATTACTGAACGTGCCATCAATGAATTTTCTAGCCAAATTATTCTTAGAAAAAATACTACCAAATCCTGTCTCTGAGTTAAATTTGAAATATTCTTTAAAAGAAAAAAAAAAAGGTACACTTTCGAACATACGTTCATAAGTAATGAAGCCGTAATAATTTCAATTTTTTAGGAGTACTTAAACTCCAAACGTGTAACTGCTATCTTAGCGGATGACGTTTTCGAAATACTTTAATAACGGTTGTCTTAAATTATTAAGGTCTAATATGATTTTGGAAGACATAACTGATAGAGATAGACAGGAGGAAATAGTTCGGCAATATCATTTGAACTCTAACAATCATAGAGGCATAACAGAAAGTTATCTCCACATCAAAAGTCATTCGTACTTTCCCAATATGATAAATACAATTCAAAAAATTATTAATAATTGTGAAATATGTAGTGTTAACAAATATGAACGCAATAAAGAAAAGTTAAAATACGAACTAACTGAGACCCCACCTAAACGTATGTAAATTGTTCACATGGATATCTGTTCTGTAGGTAAGAAAATTTTTTTGACAATTTTAGATAAATTTACCAAATTTTCAAGTGCATATGTACTGAACGCTAGAAACAGTTTAAACCTAATAAAATCTTTAAAACATTTTTTCGCCCATTCCCAGTAGAGCGATTTCATTCAACTCTCACCGAACTAATTCGAATTATAAAATACCAGCATTTTTATTGATGAAGCAATACTATTATACAACAACTCAATTTATTCCACCACAAATCTAACTCCGTTTGAGTTATTAACTGGGCACATAAGTATGATCAAGCCATTTCCTAACCAAAAAGACTTCGAATCAGAGCAAGAGTATTTAAAAAATCATTTAAGAGAATACACGAAGTTAGCAGAGCTAGTTAAAGAAAGAAGCTCATGTAAAAAACAATGTATAATTGAAGAACGTAATAAAGAACGAAAAGATGTGAGGCAGACGATAGAAGAAATAAATTAGCGCCTCGATATATAAAACATAGGGTTGTCAAAAACAATAAAATAACAATTGATACCAACAAACGAAAGTTACACAAACAAAAAATTAAAAAAAAAAATAATAATAATAAATAAATAAACTTAAAAAATAAATAAAAAGTACGCATACGCCTGAGTGTGCATAAATATTTTTCTTTGTTTTCCACTTTTTACTCTAGAATTTTTTTAATTTTTTGTTTGCTCTTTCCGTAACAGAGTTGATTAATTTTCCTAGAATTCATTTACAAAATAATTACACTATCTATAAAACTCCATCACTGCTAGAGTTGCTCACTTTCATTTTTTGTGTGCAATCCAGTTTGAATATATTTTTTTTCTTTAAAATCACGAAATCCTTAGTTAATAATCCTGGGGTGGAATCGGCTAAGGTGATAGGTGATTATCAATGGTGGTGATCGTCGTTTTGAAGATAGCTGTCTCTATTACATCTTAAGGAAAAAATACTACTACTACTGCCTCTTGCGAGGAATTGACAAATCCTCCAAGAGTATCACTTGTAACGAATAAGTGCTTCCCGTCTAGCCGTTCGGATTCGGCACAAAATTGTAGGTCCCTTCCATTTCTGTCGAAAGGCGCACACAGGAATGGTTGCGAGTTGTTAGTCACTAGGCCCTGGTTCTTCATGAGCCGTTGTGCCACCCGATTAATTTTTTTTTTTTTACCTGCGGTCTTAACAGACGCACAAAACGAAGGCATCTTCAAACGCCACTTTATAACAAATTCCTTAACTCGATTATCTCGTAAAGTTCACACTACGATGGGAGGAGTTACGTATTGCATTACTACGCCATTAGTAACAACATGCGTGGTACCCTTAAATGGAATAATTATTGATGGACAAGCTAACTGAGGAAGCAAATCTATGTTCTCTAATCCCTAACCACACATAGCAACAACAGGAAAGCATCACATCAACATAATAGCATCAAACCTACAGCAGCATCACCGCTGCAGAAGCATCTTTACTAGATCGACTCCAAGAGCTCTTGCACATTGCCCATACGAGAGAGTCTTCTCTCAATCTTATCATCGTCCGTTATCATAAAATTGTATATGCATAAGTTAAGTCAGTCTGAAGCTGATCGTTATTAATAAAGGAACTAAGATGTTAAAAATTAAAGTAACTGTTTCATTTTGATATTGACTAACGTAACACGCGCGATTTTATTGCTTGATTCACAACTTGCACTGCTTATTTCGGGTCAAATTAAGGAGCGTTTATTACTGATTTTCTAATCCGTTTTACTTTTATTAAAAAAGAAACATAGTTCATCTTAGACAAAATCAAACAAACAAAAAAAAAATCACAAAACAAAACAACTACTATCTTTTCTTAAACGATGACCTTCATTCCCCTGTGCCATGCCTCAACACAATTCTGCGTCCTCGGAAAGCTCACGTAACGCATACTGGATTAAAATGTGTCAAATCATAACTGTAATTTATTAACTGCAACACTTAAGCAAAAACAAATATTTGCGATTCCTTGAGATCTTGGAGATTTTGGAGATTTTTGGAGATTGTGGCAAAAATAAAAATTATTGGGGATTTTGTTCATAAGGCTTCCTTCCCTTGGGAATTTTGTCGTGTTGGATTGCATTTTTTGGGGGATTTCGTCCGGTGGAAATATTTTTTTTTTGGGGATTATGGGTGTTTCCCATATTTTATCGCTGAGTAAAAATAAAATAAAAATCTTGATAGAGGTACTAACGAGTCATTGCGCCATTGCACAATGGCCACCAGAATAGGTGCTTTCGCACCCGATTTCTGTAGGAGCTGTCAGGATCTTGAGGAAACTGAAACCATTAAGCACCTCCTCTGTGATTGTCCAAACCTCCAAATAAACCGGCGGCGGCGCCGGCGTCGGTACTTCGGAAACAGGTTTGTTGGAGAACTGGACGACCTAGCGCAGGTCTCAATGGCAAATATGAGAACATTTATAGAGAAAACAGGCTGGTTCACAAATGAACCAGTCTACCATTAGTTAGGAACACCTCTGTTTTTATTTATAAGAGGATCACAATGGAGCAATAGGCCCCCATGTACGCAACAGCCTAGGCTGTGCACACCCCTCCTAACCTAACCTAACCTTTCGGGGACGTCTGTCTGGGTTTTGGGGCCACCTAGACGTCTGTCGAAACCGTTTTTGTAATCAGGGAGTTGAGGGCGTCAAGTTGTATTACATTTGAAATGGTTTCGCACCCGATTTCAATTTTCAGAAAAGTTGTACTTTTGATGCACTTTTACGTGGTAACGGGGCCACTACATGCTGGCAGACGAACGTATTCGTTATCACATTCACCAGGGCTACCTATACTATTGAAATCTTTTGGTTTTCTTTCACGACCAAAATCTGTTGCCGGCTCTTAGGGCTAGTTTCACAGTGAACACTTACCGGAATAAGTTACACTTAAATTTTGCACAATGGTACTTTTTGGTATTTTTTTCAGTCTGGGTTAGTGACACTTAAGTGCCCAACACGGGATACTTAGGTGCAACTTATTGAGGTGAGTTTACACTGCGAAAATTGCCATTTTGTTTCCTATATTTCGCACTTAAGTGCCACTACTGTTCCTGTGAAACTGGCCCTTAGACTATCAGTCCTCTATATTTATTTTCGTGTTATTAGTTATTTATCAAACTTAAATATAAAATATGACCATCATGTTCAAGGAGAGATAGTTTGTAGTAAATGAACATGGTTTAGTTGTTAACCCATCAAGTTTATTATGCTTACTGGAGTAGACGTTAGGTAGATAAAATGATACACAACACAAACCAATATTTTTTTCCCATCTGACATGCACTTATGCACTGCGAAAAATATAAAATTTAAAAAATCAAAAAAAATTAGCATGTAGGTATGTTTACTATCAAACAGATATAAGCCCGACGAAAAAAAATTTAGGACGGTATTGATGCAAATACTGCGGGCTGCATGTAGGTAACTTTATTTTTAGTGCCAAACTATCGGACTGATTTCGATCGGGTTTTTGTTTTTCATTTTGTCATACTCTAGTTAGAGAACTTGAGGTATGTATGTAGCAGGTAGGTATTGCACAGTTTTTTACAGCTTCAAAACTAATCTGGTTTTATTTTTTATTTAATATCATTTTGAGTGTGAGCAACTAAATGTATGTATGTATATATTTCTAGTGAATGTATTTATTATAAATGATGTAATTTCACATGTTTACTAATTCGTAAAAAAATCGAACTCGAGATAATAATTTTACCTAACATTAAAGAATGATAGAGAATTCGAAAAGAATGCGACTCCCAATTCTGTCTTTCTGTCAGTTTGCTGAAGCGAGGTATTACCACTTCAATAAATTTAAAAAAATATACGTTATGATGTTTTTTCATTTGACTTAACTCCAAACATTTTTATCTTGGCAATCCGACCATTAGAACTCAAGATATAAGCTTTCTAAGAGGACCTTATCGGCTTTTTTCTTGGAGATTTATAAAACGCTAAAATTAACAAAACAAATAAAGTTTGCAAAAAATTTCGATAAGGAGGTGTATCACAATCTTAACTATATTTTCAATACCAAAATTTTCAAAAAATATTTTTGGATTTTAAAGAAAATAGGTAGGTAGGTACTTTTTTTTTGGGAAATTCAAATTCTTGAAAACAGGCCGATTAATGTTTTACTTTTTAAATTGTATTTTAATAAACACTAAAAGTTGGCAAAGGTACCATCATTTTTTTAAAAATTCAAGATATTTTACATATACAAAATTAATTTTAACGATTTTTGAACTTTGTTTTCTGAAATTCATATTTATCAACAAAATTAGTTGGCATCCTTTTGTTGTGGTAGGTATCTGATTGAAAATAAAATGAAAGGCTTTATTTGTGTGTACATTTTTTCCGCAGTCATCCAAAAACTCATAGAAATGAACTTATGTATGTACAAAAAATAAACCTACTTATAAAGAAAATAACGCTATGAATTATTTAATTTGTTAAGTTTCTTCATCTTCTTTACAACGCTGTAAAAGTCATTTACAAAGAGAGGTAATAACGTAAAATCAGAGGAAACCACTTTGATTTTAATATTTTTCGGAACGATTTGGCTCCAACGTCGAAATTTGTAAAATCACAGTGGAGTGGGTGGTTTGAGGGTGGTTTTGTGGGTTTTTTGTTTGTCTAACTTTTACAAATTGCAATTCAAAACCTTGAATTTAATACCCATTTTTATTACGATAAATGAGATACAAATTAATGTTTGTTTGTTGTTTTCTAGAGATGATTTTGACATCAAAAATATTATTTAAAAACCAATATTGTATTTTTTTTACAAATTAAATACTCAAAAAAAAACTTTTTGCATAATATGGCGTTTTCACTGGGCCAAATGAGGTAAATTCGTTGCAAATTTCCAAATGAGATCCGAAATTACCTAATTTTCCATACAAAATCCCATTTTGAAATGAGGTAATTTCAACCTCATTTGCACGAAATTAGGTTGGAAATTAGGTGAATGCATCCAGCGGGAATCAGTTTCAAAAGCTCTTAAAAGCTTTTGCATGAAAATATCAATACACTATACTCAACAACATAAATCAGAAAGAGAAAACAACAAAAATAAACGGCTAACTGCCATTCCAAATTCAAAATGAAATGAGATGTCAAATGAAGTTAGCTAATTTGATAATGAAAACACCTTTTTGCCAAATTTCGAAATTACCTCATTTCGGCTCGTAGTAGTATACGTAGTATAAAATTGATGCTTGCGACCCCTAAACATAATTTCAAAAATCTGACAAAATTCAGGTAGTGTGTCATGGGTTCAAAGGACTTTAATTCCAAAAAATGGCTTAAATCAAAAGAAAAATACAAAAAATATTAAAGAAAAACTAAGGTAATAGGGAATTGTGACCTTAAAACTCATTTTGTTTAGAATTAAATAACTTCTGTCACACAGCGAATTTGGACAAACAGTTAACGGATAACGAATACATAAACATGTACCTATATACGATATGAAGGCCGTTCTTATTGGTGCTGGGCCCTCGCTCCATACATCCATACCATGTTTGTATAAGTCATAATAAAATTAAAAAATATTATTTCTTCTTAAATAATAATAATATAAAGCAAAAGCAACTTACCGGTGTTTCTTCTGAATTATTCATTTTTTTCTTTTAATTTATCATTATTTTAACGATATTTAGTTTTATTTTTTTTTGACAGCCAAAATGTCAGAAAATGTAATTGTTATATAAGTGCTGCCAAATTCTTTTCTAAAGCGCCGATATAGGGCAAAAAAAACGCCTTATAATGAGATAAACTATTTTCCTATGATGAAAGGTCAACAATATTAAAATATAAATTTAAATTAACTGCAATTTTATTTTTCACAAACAAAAATGAATGCTCTTCGTATTTATCTTACATATTATTTTTAAACACAGAAATCATTGAGTTATGCAGTACTCAAGAAGACATCATAACGCATGTTAATATGCAAAAAAAAAAAAAAAAAAAAACTAATCCATAGTACCATATTTCGTCCTTGGTCCCACTCAAAACGTGCTCTGAGCTCTTCGAAATACAGGCTAATTGGCCAGCTTCACTGGTTTCAGCCAAAACGATTGTGCGGATTTTTATAGCGCTGTTAAAACTCAACCAGCCACGAGCCACCCACTTAATGACTTTAATCTTGAAATAAACTGCCAAATAAAAAAACGCCTTCCAGTATGTTTGTATGTATATATGTATAGCTGGTATCAGAGTCAATTTATTTAATTACTTTTTTTTTCATAATACTGTTATAAATGTTGTCTAAAAATTTCCAATAAAAACAAAAACAAAATCTGTATATTTATGTACACCTAAAGTTGTTGCAGGAAAAACATTCTTTCGCACTGCACTTCTATCCTCCTAATAAATACACTCTCCCAACAAATCACAGGCGCCTTCATCTAATGGTTTCATCCAGAAGGGATTGTAATTGTGACAGGACTTTCGATGTATTGGCACTTGGATTTCCACAGGAGTAATAGCGGCTCCCTCCCATTCCCAGCCCTCAAATCGGTGTCCATCGGATTTATTGCACTGCATAGAAAGAGGCTCCTGAACATACATTGTGTATAATTGATCAATGCGAGGTTGAGTCCACTTAATGCTTCGATAATTTGTCGAACGTGCTCCATTCAAATTTACTGTCCTCTGGTGCTCCTTCCTGCATAGAAAAACGACAAAAAAAAAGCAATCAGTAAAAGAAAATCTCAATAGCGATATCAAAAAATAGGAATAGATAGGTAGTAGATATTGATTGATATACTATGTAGTTGCACATTTCAGTCAAGATTGAGCTACCTACTTTTTCATGTAAATAAAATAATTCTCCAGGGTCTCTTCGGAGACAGAGCTCTTGCAGACCTCCAGTTCTGTGGCCGGATAGTAGTGGATGTAGTTGACGCACATCTCATCGCTAATGGAGAATCCACCTAGAGTTGCGTTTTCGTAGCCGATTGTATTGTAGTAGCAAGTTGTAACCAATGCATCTCCCTGGAGGGCGAACATGGGAACAAATAAGACGAAGCCACCGACAAGCATAGATGGAAAAAGAAATGGAAATTTCAATTTGAAAAATCATTTTCAGTAAGGTAGGGGTAGGAAAGTAAAAAAATATATATAAAAGCACAAGAATATTCTTCTTATCGAACGAAAGAAAAATTGAATTTCCTAGAGGAAACACACATAGTAAATGATGTTATCTTTGAAAAAAGTGAAATTAAAAAGGGTTCGGACTTAAGAAATCATAGGTTTAGTTGTAGACAGAAGTGTAAAAAATAATTTTAAAAAAGTTTAAACATTTCAAATTTTCATTTTTTATTATTTTTTTTTTTAAAGATGTTTCTCACCCCCGCTGTTTCTACGCCACTGTCCAAAAGCATTACAACATTTCAGTACTTCGTTCACTTCTGCACTTATAAGTTCATTTAAATGACGATTGTTGAAATTATTATAGAAATTGATAATCTCCCTATCACTTTCTACAATAATTTCAATGATATACCTTATGTACAATGGAGTCAGTGGCGTAGATGAGGAGGAACAGATTGAATCTGGTTTTATAAATGTTTAACTGCAAAGTTAAAGGCGCGTTTGCGGAATTGTTTGCATTTGTCCAAGAAATATTCTAAATAAAATGAGAACCCTACTTGTGGAAATGGCACATTAAATATAGTGTTTCACACCTAATCTGGCGGTGTTGGTTTGATCCCCGCTCTATATAGCATTCTTTTCTATATTCCCCAGTTTCAACTGGATACTTAATACCTAAATGGATTACTTGCAAGAATTGGATACTTGATAATTTTCAATCAACTGTGCCAAGAAAAATTCTTTGTTCTATTCCTTTTAACTAGTGCCATGCATTTCATTTAAAAGACCTGATGTCTTACAGGCATATAGAACAAATTATAAAAAAAGAACCCAGGAAGTGACGGATTTTTGGTTTAAGTAAGTTTCAAGTACGGTTTTCGTAGATTTTTCTCAACGGCTAAGAAATATATAGATATATATACGGTAGACAACACCGTTGTCATAAAAAATGATAAACAAACCTTTCGGGGGACTATAAGTATCTATATGTCTCCCAACTTTATGGAAAATCGACCGAGAAAACAAGATCTAGTACAATAGGAGTAAGGAGTTGAGTACGAAGTCCGAACACTGTAGAACTGGGACTTTGCATCGAAATAGTGCATTAGGATGTTTTCTTTTCGGTAGTTGGTTGTTATGCTCTAGGTGAAGTTTAGTAGGTACATATAGTGCTGTTCCTAAAATGAATGATGATATTTCTCTTGGAAATTCGTTATTTTTTAAAATAAATTGGACAGCTTTGCAATTACATGAAAAATGAATTTAAACTTAAATTTATTTCTCGGGCGAAACGGTTACTAAAAAGGATAAATAAATAGTTCAGATTAATTGTTTTTTTTTTATTTTTTTGTTAGTATACAGGCCAAAACCCTTTACAATTAATTGCTTTATGATCATTGAGAAGTGCAATTTATATTATATATCAACATTTATTAATGGAGAGAAAATCTTTGTAATGTGCAAACGATATTTATAGCAAGATAAAAAACATATACCTACATAAATATGAAAATGTATAGAAAACTGTACCGAGTCACAGCCAGCTAAGAAAAATTTGATATTTTGTAGGTCCTTGTTTTCAACACACGAACAGTTAAGCCAACATCACAAATACAGCTGATTGTTGAAATTTAGAATAAAATTAATATTTGTACAAACTTTCATGAACGTACTAGTTTTGGTTGGTTGAGTACATTCAGGATTTGCGTTTTGTGTAATGACCCTTGTTGTTTTGAGAATTCCCTCGAGTTTTTTTTCAGGCAAATTTTCAAAAAATTTAAAGTTAGTTTTTAAAAATTAGCGTGAATACTAAAAAAATTAATTCGCCTTTTATCAGCTGTGTTTAAAAAATCGCGCGAGTTTTAACATGAAAACTTTAAAGTTTTTTTAAGAATGGTATTTGAATTTCAAAAAGAGTCTCTTTTTAATTTTTGTCACGAGTCACGATCCCTGTTACCCTTTCTGGATCCGCCACTGCCTTTCACCGAAGACCTGTTTCATAACATTAACTACTTGTTCACTGAAAAATCAATCATATTTTTATAAAAGAACTATCACCTTTCCAACAGCTGCACCTAACAATGAAGAAGTCGCCGACATCACAGTGGAAGAAGTTAGTGATGCGGTGAAAAACTCCAAAAAGGGAAAAGCGATTGGGCCAGACAAGATACCCTCTGATTTCTGGAAAAAATATGGGAGACATCGGGTCTAGATGGCTCATGATTATCATCTCCAAACTTATCTGCGGCGACCGAATGCCTAATCAGTGGAGGGAAAGTGACCTTCTTCCAATCTACAAGGGCAAGGGTGATACACAAAATATCGACAGCTACCGTTCGATCAAGCTGATGTCACACAACATGAAGATCGTTGAGCGGATATTGGATGGCCGCCTACGAAAAATAATACGGCTATCTGACGACCAGTGTGAGTTTGTTTTGGTTAATCAACCACAGATGCTATTCAGAGTATAAGAATCAGAATGCAAAAATATCGGGATTCCTCGCGAGATTTGCATATTGTATTTGTTGATTTCGAAAAAGCATTCGATAGACAACCACGAGATCTGATATGGGCTGCACTTAGGCAACGAGGAGTTCCAGAAGTCTACGTGCGGATGGTCATACATGTACGAGCAAGTTAAAACAAAGGTAAGATGCCCCGCAGGAATCACCGAAGAGTTTCCAATTAGAGTAGGTGTGCACCAGGGAAGCGTCTTGAGTCCTTTGCTCTTTATTACTGTCCTTGACTTTCTGCTTCAGTTATTCTTTGCTGACGATGGAGCCATCATAAGTGAAGATCCTGTGTACTTGCAACGAGCACTTGATGAATGGGTGTATGTTCTGGAGGGAAATGGATATCGCATTAGCGCAAAAAAAAACCGAATACCTATGCTGTCCATTTTCTGATCCACACAGGGCTATTCCGGACATCTATTTGAATGGAACAGTGCTTCCCAAGTGCGAAAAGTTTAAATATCTTGCATCAATAATCAATATCGAAGGATCTTGTGATGACGACATCAAACATCGCGTAAGCGTAGGGTGATAGGGGAAAACTCTGCCATCTTCTGTGATAGAAAAATGCCACCTCAGCTGAAAGGAAAGCTCTACACGGCAGTTGTTCGTCCAGCGCTTACATATGGTTCATAGTGTTGGACAATGGACAAGACGTATGACAGTTATTTGACGGCAGATGATATGAAGATGCTTTGCATGGCAGCAGGAGTGACAAAGCGCGATCGAATAAGAAGCAAGAGAATCCGAGGAAGCCTACACGTCAAAAATACCATCTTGGACAAAATACAGAATGACCAACTTAGCTGGTACTGTCATATACAAAGAAAATGCCATGAGAACCCAGTTCAAAAGTCAATAACACAAGACTTTCCAACACTATCGCGGAAGAAAGGCAGGCGCAAAAATTCCTGGATCAAACAAATGCAACGACACCTGCATTTAGTTGGCCTCAGACATGGAAAAATCCAAAACCGGTAGGCCTGTCGACGTTTTCTGAGGTCAACCCGGCGAATTTAATTTAATTTGCATCCAAAATAAAAGTTTTTGGTAAATTTTAATAAACAATTTAAGAAAAAATCAAACAAATAATATTATTTGGATGTTCTGAGTAGATACACTCGTGTTTTACATTTCACTTTTTGTGTGGTAGCAAATAATTTTTATTTGACGATTCACCTATACAGATACCAAACCCCAGAATTGAGTAGAAGCATCTTGGACTGTTCCATTGGATTTCAGAATGAGTGAAACCAATGGAAAACGGCATAAGTCAAAGGTTTATACACTTGCACTCCCCATTTCCTTTTCGTTGAAACCGAGTGTACACAAAACTAATGAGTATGATTTTGGTGGAATTTGGATATGATGTGCAGTGTGAAAATCTGCGTCGCTACCAATCTTATAATTGTAACAATATGCATAGGTACATATAATTTGAACTAAATATATATTTAAACTAAATATTATTATTATTATAATCGCTTTTTCAGCTGTCTTGCGCCAGCTATTGTTTCTATGCTTTGAAGTGTTCTGAATCCAATGAGACTTAGACATTCCTCGTCGTCAAGTTCTCGATTTAAGGCCAATATAATGTTTGTGGAATGTCGTAGTTAGATTTGTCAGTGTTGTCAACGTGGAAAAACATTTTAAAGGTAAACATAAGACATGTACTATTAGTCTGCCAAAGCTCAAACTTTCAGAATAAAGTGCGAGGTTTGACTTAGAATCTGTAACAAATCCCTAACTGCAAGTCAACAGAGTGAGAACAATTTTTCGCAATGCGGTAAAAGTATAGAAAGGCAACAACAATTCTTACTGAAGAGCTCAATTGTTGTTGTCAGAGCGAAACACATCTCCACTATAGGTCGCAAAAACCTTCCAAAGTAAAAGTAGGTATACCGCTCGAATTGTATGACTGACATTTTTTGGCGGGTTTTCTATGGAAATTACCGATAATCCAATATAGTGACGACTTAAATATTTAATTAAAATTAACTAAAAAGTTATGGACTCTCACTAATAAACCATATCTACAACATGGTATGTTTCAAATTTAGTTTCCATACCATGTTATTCCATAGCATGTAATGTACATGATGTAATATTAAAGAAATACCATGTACCTTTAGTTTATTATTTAAAGTCTCATAATGGTTCATTTAACATAAACACTTAAGTCGTCACTAATAAAATGTTCGACTGGAACACAACTTAAATTTTTGAAACAATCAAACCAAATTGTTGCCAGTACAAAAATTGTAATCACTTGCTCATCACTCGGCCAAAAATTTATTCACTCGCTGTTAAATTTAAAACCCTTATTGAAAATGAGAAGTTTATAAAATGCTTACCTATGATTATTCAATTATTCGTCATGTTCAATTTCGTCTAGGAATAGGTATTTTAAATTTAATGGAAAGTGAATAACTTAGGGCTTATTATAGTGCTTTATTGGTTGTTGTAACCTTCCACAGTCAATACATACATGATAATTGTTTATTGTATGAGAAAAAAGCAATACAATCATCAAGATAATATTAAAAACAAATAAAAAAAAAAAACATTAAAACAAAAATCAAAAACAAATTCGAAATTAAATTACCGGTAGCACTCTAGGTTTGTATCTCAGATTTCGCATTTCTTGAAAATGATGTGAATAAAAATCATCCCGATTGACCTCTCTCAGTTCCTCTTCCTTGCGAAAATGTCGTGTAAGTATACGAACTCCTCTCAAATGTGTATGTAATTGCGATCCAAAAATGATTATTCCAGAATTTGGTAATGCCTGATGATAGTTATTGTACAAACACAAACAGAGCAGAGACAACAAGAACAAAAAAAAATTAGAATTACAAACACAGCACTTACGTCAAGTAAAATCAACAAAATCTAGATTCCATACCACTCTTGTACACTCGGCAATACAATATCCACTCAAGGGGAATCCCGTCTGACCGGGTGGAATGGCCATTTTATCTGTATACTCCAATCCCAGTTCCATGACACCGGCATCAAATTGTCTTAGATTGGATACCATCTGCACCCTCATACCGGAGCTGTCAATACGTCCTGCAAAGCAATCAAATCTAAGTTAAATTCGGTTCAGAACATCAGACCCGACCAGCACCAACGCCAGCGGTCCCATCGCTCACACACCTTCAATCAGATCTGGATTATTGAAATGTACTTCGAGTCGTATGTAGGGATTGTAGTCTTCTCCGCCCACAGGGAGTCCAGTTTCTGGTGGATATGTGAATGTACTGGCCCCCATCGCCCACAGGGCAATTACCTTCGAACACACTTTTGCCTCCTTCGGCAGCATATCACAGTCCCCATTGTAGAGGGGTATTTTCACAGAAGCATCTGTCTGACAGTGGAATACTTCCATGTGATGTACTAGGTCGTAGGACGTGATAAGCGGCTCGAACTGTACGATGTGATGTTTGACTTCGAGAAAGTCGGCCAGCCTCTGAATGTGGCACCAGTATGTTGTTTCTTTTGATGGGACCTTAACATTGTCCAACCGGATCACAGTTTGTTTTAAGTCCCTTTTGAGAATCATAGTCGTATATCACACACACAAATAAGGCAGGACCACAATATGTGGCAGCTTTAATTACTTACGTCTCGGGTATGATAATTTTATCGGCCCTCAGAAGCTGCATCATTTTAATGCCAGATTCCCGTTTGGACGCATTGGGAAATGCAAATTGGTGGTCTTCCATAGCTAAGGGAATAATTCCTCTGGCCCACATTATGTTCATTGTACCCTCCTGTAAAGATAGGACATTTATTTATATGCTATATGTGTTTGAGAGGGTTATTTTAGGGAAGGTTGTAAATGGTCTGGAGGAAATGATTTAGGCAACTACTACGTACATGCATCCTAAAATCCAAAGGGTCACAAGTGTCAAACTTTCTCTTGAATGCCAGAGTCGCATCGTCCATTTTGAATAGCTCGCAATCTTGCTGGTAATCCTTGTGCACATACCGACCATCGGAACTGGTGTACGTGTCTGTGACAACGTTGAAGAAGCCGTTTTGGTTTTCAAAAAAGCAAATATCAGCGTCCCCCAATTCGCCGCGTTTCGAGAAGCCCAAATAGAACCAACGATGTTCGGGATTAAATGCATTTTGTACGTGAAATAGGACTTCCTGTTTGTACCAGTCCACCATCCAACTCAGTTTAATTTCCTTGTGGTCATCTAGGTATATTTCTTGAAGTTTGGTTTGTGAGAGTTCTAAATTATAGTGGGGTAGAAAGATAAATGGATATCATGGATTAAATATAGGTATAGGTATTTTATACATACATTGTAATTACATGATGTAAATATTATAGGTTTTGCAAACTTATTCTGTCTTTGAAACAAATAGTAAAGAATTAAAATTTATAAAAATAAGACATTTTTTCAATTGCGTTAGGTACATTTCTTATTAAAAGGTCATCCTTGGAATAAGTAAACAAATTATTGATAAATTAAAATTTATCCATGAATTTTTATTTGTACTTATTCGAACAAAAAGTTAAAAGAAAATATTATAGAATCTTGAATTGAACTTTTCGAATAATAAGCAGCCCCAGAATGCAAAATATGACCTTATGTAGTTTTTTTTCCAACAAAAAAAACCTTCTTTTCCCATATAAAACTGATAAAATATGTAAATGTATGTACTCTAGTGTTGGTCAAATTAAACGAATTTGCTTTAATTTTGATGATGCCACGAAAAATTGGTTGCTTGTGGCTCAACAAAATTTTAACGTTATTAGGTCCCTGCTATTTTTTGTTTTTCCATACAAATAGTATGGGATAAAATTGGGAAGTACATAACTATTTAGCCGCTAAACCAGGAAGAAAATTAAATTTAAAAATTATAGAAAAATAAACAATAAATATAAAAAAATCTATCTAACGGTCTCGTCACACACTGAAAGGAAAATGCTTTCAGAAAAATTTTCGAAAATTTCGATTTTGAAATTTTCCTGAAAGTGTTTTAAGAAAGCAGTCACACTATGAAAGGAAAGTGCTTTGTAAAAGCGCTTTCTGAATTTTACTTTCAAGAAAGCAAGTTTTCTGAAAGCACATTTCAGGCAGGCACACTATGAAAGCGAAAGCGTTTTCTGAAAGTGCTTTCTGAAAATAAACATATATAAATTACAAAACCATAATAGATTCGTATCGTGTGATACATCGATTGCAAGATGGCACTTCATAGATCACGAGGATGCAATTTTTAATCCTCTGAGATGGTTAGTTTAGCCAGAAGTCGCGGCAAAAAAAAAAAGTGCCAACTTTAAATGGTCTAGGACGTACCTATAGTTTGGCCGCAAATCGAGTTTAAAAATAAAAGTTCGTTTTCCGTATCGTACCATAAATCGATTGAATGGGTGACAC
Organism: Melangyna quadrimaculata; assembly: GCA_949320155.1. Lineage (NCBI taxonomy): Eukaryota > Metazoa > Arthropoda > Insecta > Diptera > Syrphidae > Melangyna > Melangyna quadrimaculata. Next base: position 91,791,453 of record OX439484.1, read on the forward strand.
TTCCTAGATCACGGATGTGCAATTTTTAAGTCTCTATGGTGCTTAATTAAGCCGAAAATCACGTTTAAGAGAAAATTATGTCGATTTTGAAAAATTGGTTTCTCATATCGTCCGACACATTGATTGAAAGGTGTCACCCCCCCCCCCAAAAAAAAAAACGTTTCGCGGGATATATAAAGTCAATTTAAAAATCGGTGGGCAAACGCTACCCGGTCAAGTCAGTTGCGGGAGAACGATTCCCCAAAAAAGAAGAGCAATTCGGGTGAAAAACATACGTTCACTTTCCAGAAAGCGAAAAACTTTCACAAATAGTTTTTGAAAGCAGAAAGCATTTTCTGAAAGTGATATACTTTGATGCTTGAAAACACTTCCAGGAACTAGTCACACAGTGAAAGTTTTTGTTGTGAAAGCATTTTCAAGAAAGCAAATCACTTTCAGAAAACACTTTCAAGAAAGTAGTTCGTCACACTATGAAAGTTTCACTTTCAGAAATCTTTTTGCTTTCTGAAAGTACTTTCTTTCCAGGGTGTGACGGCACCTTAAGAAAAAAATATTTTTTTTTGTAATTTTCGAATTTCTCAAAAACTAGAAGACGTAAATAGAAAAGCATCAGTTTTTTCCATTCAAACAAAAGTAAATAAGAGCATCGATTAAAAAATTTAAGTTTGTACTCATAGGGGCGTATTCATAGAGCTGGGTCTAAGTTAAACATAGGTTTAGTTGAATTTTCGGACGTTGATTCTATTTTTTTTAAGTTTATCATTTCAAAATATTTGAAGCTATTTAATTATCTTATACAAATATATAACCAATAATTTGTAATTAAAATCGGTCTGTTTTCATTGAGCCAAAATTGTCTTAAACTGTAGTTTAGTTAAAACTGGGTCTATCTGCGACTATGAATATGCCCCATAGTCTAAGAAAGATAGGGAAATGACTGGTAACAAATTAATTCATGAAATTTTATTGCTGGTATCGACGCAGAATTTCATCCTGTACAAAATATCCGAAATGTGTATAGACGCATTTAAAGAGTTGGAGAGGGGGGAGTTTATCAAGCTGAAAAGTTTATTATAATAAAATCTAATCATGTGACACATGTTTTAGGGGTGCTTTGCAACGCTGATTTTTAGGAGACCAAAACCGAAAAGATACATGTATCCTGTAGAAAGTTAAAGTCCTTTTTATGAAATTATGCCTTTTTGTTTAGGTACAACAAGTAAAATATTACCCAAAACCATTTTAAAATAATGGGATATTAATGAAATTTCGTATAAATATTTCATTTGGTATGTTTACCAATAATCTAAAGAGTCCCCAAAAATATCTGTGGTAAAATGGTGATTTTTTTAAGGGCGAGATATAAGTCCGTCATTATTACCATAACATCTATGAATAAATTTTGACATTTGCTAAAAATATTAAATATACCATGGTTCTCAAGAATCAAAAGAGTCTTTTAAAATAACTCCAAAGAGTTTTTTTAGAGAGTTTATGTTGGACCTGCCCTACGGATCAAAATGTTAGGTCTTACGAAAAATGGTATTTTCGTGTAATCGAAGTAGTATATATGAAGTATGATTTATGTTTAAAAGTTATTTTTTAACAACAAATCTAATAATAAAAGAAAAACCAAAATGATACAAGCACCATAAAAAAAGCTAGATTAAAAAAAAATTATTGAATTTGCCGTTAAGTAGGTCAAACATTACACCCCCAAAAACACCCTTGGACCTTAGAGATTTCTATGGACTCTTTTGATCCTTGGTTGTCAACATTAATTTAATATGTTTAGCAAATTTCATAAGTGTCAGTATTTGTTAATGTATGTTATGGTAATAATCACTCACTTGTATCTCTCCCTCAAAAAAACACCCTCCAACCACACATATTTTTAGGGACTCTTTTGATTCTTGGTAAACATGCCAAATAAAATATTTACATTTATAATAAAAAGATGAAGAAATTTAAATATTAAAATATTGAATTCAAACCTTGGGCGAAACACAATAATTTCTGGAGTTCAGGTCACTTGTACTTTTTAATTGAATTTTATTCATTCACTCCACTTAAAACAGAAGTAATTTCAATATTTTAATATTTAAATTTCTTCATCTTCTTATTATAAAAAAACTAACCACGGGTATTTATTTTCTAGGTGCACGAATTTAAACAAATTCCACTAGAATAATTAAATTCACAGTATCTTTTTGCTGTGATTTTTATAAGAGTCGGTAAACATGGACCAAAATTTGTGTCTTAGGCCCCAGTTATAGCTATCATTGAAAACCATCATTGAAAAAGTTAACTGTTGATTTTGAGACCTTTCGAAAGTTTAATCATTAAATATTTTAATGCAGAAATATAGCTTACGACTTTTAAATTATTTCACCTTCAAAAAAAATTCATTTTGACCCATAACTTCCCCATAACGTAACTTTTAATTTTTTCAATGATCATTGGTAAGGTAGTTCATCATTGAAAAATTAAAAGTAACGTTATGGGGAAGACATGGGTCAAAATGAATTTATTTTAAAGGAGAAATAATTTTGAAGTCGTAAGCTATATTTCTGCATTAAAATATTCAATGTTTAAACTTTCGAAGGTCCTCAAAATCAACAGCTAAATTTTTCAATGATGGTTTTCAATGATAGCTATAACTGGGGCCTAAGACACAAATTTTGGTCCCTAAGGGGCCAGTTATAGCTATCATTGAAAACCATCATTGAAAAAGTTAACTGTTGATTTTGAGACCTTTCGAAAGTTTAATCATTGAATATTTGAATGCAGAAATATAGCTTACGACTTCAAAATTATTTCTCCTCCAAAAAATATTAATTTTGACCCATATCTTCCCCATAACGTAACTTTTAATTTTTTAAATGATCATTGGTAAGGTAGTTCATCATTGAAAAATTAAAAGTAACGTAATGGGGAAGATATGGGTCAAAATGAATTTTTTTTGAAAGAGAAATAATTTTGAAGTCGTCAGCTATATTTCTGCATTAAAATATTCAATGATTAAACTTTCGAAAGGTCTCAAAATCAACAGTTAACTTTTTCAATGATGGTTTTCAATGATAGCTATAACTAGCACCTAAAGGGCCAGTTACAGCTATCATTGAAAACCATAATTGAAAAAGTTAGCTGTTTATTTTGAGACCCTTGGAAGATTTAATCATTAAATATTTTAATGCAGAAATATAGACTACGACTTCAAAATTATTTCTCCTCCAAAAAAAAAATCATTTGACGTATATCTTCCCCAAAACGTAACGTTTAATTTTTTCAATGATCATTGGTAAGGTAGTTCATCATTGAAAAATTAAAAGTCATTTTATGAGAAAAGTTGTGCAAAATTGAATTTTGTTTTACCTAGAAATAAATATTAAGTCAATAAGCTTTACTTTGGCATCAAAATAATCATATATTTTTACTTCAAAATCTCTCAAAATTTACAATGATTATTTTGATGCCAAAGTACAGCTATTTTACTTAATAATTATTTCTAGGTAAAACAAAATTCAATTTGGCACAACTTTTCTCATAAAATGACTTTTAATTTTTCAATGATGAACTACCTTACCAATAATCATTGAAAAAATTAAAAGTTCCTTTATGGGAAAGATACAGGTCAAAATGAGGGGAAATCATTTTGAAGTCGTAAGATATATTTCTGCATTTAAATATGCAATGAAAAAACTTTCGAAGGGCCTCAAAATCAACAGCTAACTTTTTCAATGATGGTTTTCAATGATAGCTATAACTGGCTCCTTAGTAGGGTATAACAGACTGACTGAAGAGCCCACTGTTATACCTTGGGCGAAACACAATAATTTCTGGAGTTCAGGTCACTTGTACTTTTTAATTGAATATTTACATTTATACTAATTTTCATTAATATCCCATTATTTTAAAATGGTTTTGTGTACTTAAAAAAAAGTCATTATTCCATAAAAAAGGACTTTAACTTTCTACAGGATGCATGTATATCTTTTTAGTTTTGGTCTCTTTAGAATCAGTGTTGAAAAGCACCCTTCAAATATATGTCACATGATTAGATTGTATTATAATTAATTTTTCTAATTAGGGTTTTTGTTTAGACAATTACCCTCCTGCGTAATCATGGGGAAATAGATTTCCTTCTGACATACAATTTTTGTATTGTCTTCAACTAATCTATTCGCCCTATCCTTGTACGAGTATACTCGTATACAAATTATAGCCCTGTATTTTTAACAAAACATTGACGTTTTCTTCAGTGGAATCCGATTATTTACTAGACGGTAGCTTGTATCATCTAAAAGCGTGAGATATATTTTTTTTGTTTTAGAAAACAAAATTTTCTACTTGATAAAATGCAAAAAAAAACAAAAATTAAAAAAATAATTTTTTCTTTGATTCTATTGTTTCGAACAAAAAAATTATTCATACAAATTTTAAATGCAATATTTGTTGACGAACTCAGAAGTAATAACTTCGAAAATCATGACAAAATCAACCAAGCTAATAACGAGGTGCACATAATAACATATATACAAAAAAAAAGCAATATGCTCGATAAACCTGAAAACTTTATTTCCGTAATTCTAATTTTTATGCAAAAACTTGGTATAGAGTATTAACTTTTTTAGAGATTATATGTGCCAAGTTTAATCAAAATCGTTAGTGGCGTTTACGAGTTTACACAAAACACTTGCCCTATAGAGCAAATAAGAAATCTGACCCCATCTGACCCTTTTAACTTTTTCCAAAAAAAAAAAAATGGTCAAATTAAAAAAAACTTTATCAAACAAAAAATCACATTTTTTGCTTTCTAGTTTAACTACAGGTTAAAAATGAAATATGGGAAAACAGTGTGCATGTGCAATGTGCAGTCACCTTTAATGGAGGATGATGGGCATATGCTCCACCACATTAACTTTTAGGTATTTTTGCATATAGTCGTCTTACATATGCAGTCGTGGCCACCTAATTAAGAACGATATTTTTATAAAATTTTAAAATGCATAACATTTGTATGGGAAATCTGTTTAGCGTGCATTGACTTGGCATAGTATGGTCGATAAGTTAAAAAAAATTGCTCCAATTGACCAGAAAGATTATAAAGGCATTGAGGAACATGTTATGGAGTCTTATTCATTTGAAATCATGCCCATAAAATTTGTTTTTAAGGACGATAATCATCCAAGAAGTCCCCAACGGATTGCTAGGAAGGTGTTTGCGTTGTCAAGAAGTCATTTTATAGATTAGACCGTCCAAAGCTCGGGCCTAAATTCTCTAGAGAACTTGAGGGGAGACATCAAGGGATGGTTAAATTAAAAAAAAACATTTTGATTAGAATGTTCTAAATATTGAGGAAAACTGATAGAGTACACTACTATCAAGATTCCATGCCTTACGCGATAATATGCAAGGAATTTTGTCTGAAATTGTAAAGAATTAAGGTTTTCCTACAATATATTCATATTAACATATTGAAATTTCAAAGATTTTTAATGTTATGACGACATTTTTTTTTGTTCTTAATTATATTGCCAGACGAAATAAGTGTTAAATAAATGTTTATTTTTTTCCTTCTAATATTCTCATGCTTATATTTTTTAAACAGTACCGTAGTTCATGGGCTATTATTAAAACCACTACTCAACCTCAACAGATTTCCCAAACAAAAGTTATGCATTTTATAAATTTATAAAAATATCGTTTTTAATTAGGCGGCCTCGATTGTATGTATATCATTCCGTACGTATATGTATATGTATATGTATACATATGTATATATGTACACATATGTATATTCGAATAATTTTTTTTAGAAAGTTTCATATTGTAGTTGCCAGTTGCTACTTTAATTGAAGAAGGGTAAGTTGCTGCATCAGTTTATTTAATAAAATTCAAAACATAATGTTAAAGTTACAGAAATACCCTTTTTATGTTTTTTTTTTAATCTTCACCATTCAAAGTCATATTAAGCTAACAAGACTGTAATGCAACTCAACCGAACCCATTAACAACATTGTCAAGTACTCCCCATCCCCCAATAACGTTACTCAGAAGTCAGAATCAGAATTCACATTCATGAAAGTTTGAAGTAAAACAATAATAAATTAAATCAGTGAGCACTGAGCACGGATACTCGTATCACTTTTCATGAAGCAGCGTGCGGTAGTAAAATTGAAAAGTAAACAAAAATGTCAGGAAGTATAAAAGTTTCCTCGAAGGTGAGTTCAGGAATGTTACACTAAAAATGTTCCATACAAAATTTCTTAAGATACGCAGGTACACTTTTAAGCATTTATTATTTTTTTTTCTATTTGAATAGAAAGGAAAAAGAAATGTTTGCTTCTCATTTTATTAACAAATAAAAGTTTATTTTTTTAAAAATGTTCCTTTTCTATAAAAGATTTTTATTTCAGGTACTTTGCTTTACAAGTATTTTCTTTATATGATTGTTTTTAAATTCATTTTATTTTGTTCATTAAAAGTTCATTGAGGTATGTTTGCATGCTTAATTAAACCTAAGATAACTTTAGAAAATGGTGATTTTGAATTAGTTTTATAATTAAATAATTAAATTACTTTTTAACGCAACAGGAAATGCAAAGCGCATCAGGCTTTAACAAATGATTGTTAAATCAATTTGTTTTTGATTTGGTTCTGTAAAATTCAGAATTTGACAGTTTTTGTGTTCCATTGGGTAAATAAATTGATTCATTTATTAATTGAACAAAAAAAATCAATATTTAGCTTTGAACTTGATTTACAAATTAAATTTAAATAAACAAATTAATCGCACAAACCTTGCTCTCGTAGGTAACAACTTAAACGTAGCTTGAAATTTACAATTTGCATATGTATTGTTTCCATAACATTATGATATCATTAAAAAAGTTTTAAGAACAATTTAAAACATAAATTAGTGCAAAAAATAACTATAAATTTGTTATTTTAATAGCTAAAATAGATAGAGCTTAAAAATAAGTATGCAACTTTATTTGGTTAAATATGAAATTATGAACAAATAAAATTCAAAAGTCGTTAGAGCGGTTTTCTTAAAATTTTTAAACATTTTTAAAAATAAAACTTGGTATGCCAACTTTAAGTATTTAATAAAATACAATTCTTAACAAAATTAAAAAAATTGCTACCCATGTTCAAGATATTGAATTTTCAAAAAAAATAAAATCATTTTTTTTTTTTAAATCTAAAAATTATTTTTTTTTGAAAATTTGTATATGCAAAATTGACAAAATTGTAAGGGACCTCTTGTATACAAATTTGGTTGAAATCGGTTCAGCTGTTAACGAGAAATTTTAAAACCAAAAAACTAGTCCTATGAAAGGAACCATAAATAACCGTTATTGGTAACAAAATTTTTCATCAAAATATTGAACATACATAGAAGACATTCATAATTTTCTTATTTATCAAAATCGCTAGAGCTGTTTTTCAGATAAATTACTTTTTTCATAATAGTTTTAATGCAGGTAATGTTATTTTTTGAGCTAAGAAATAAATTTCAATTTCCCCTCTAGGGAATCACCTAAGAACCTAAGTCCAAAATTTAAAGAAAATTGCTTCAGTGGCTTAGGCTACAGGTCGAGGTACAGACAGACACAGACGGACAGACAGACAGGCAGACAGAATTTCTATCATCGTAATGTTAGAGAAAATTATTATCTCGAATTCGATTTTCTGCACGAATCCTAAACTTGCCCTATATACATACATACTAATAGACCGAGAGCCAGCAGCAGATTTTGGTCGTGAAAGAAACCAAAAGATATGAATAGTAAACGTAGTCCTGGTGAAGGTGATAACGAATACGTTCGTCTGCCAGCATGTAGTGGCCCCATTACCACGTAAAAGTGCATCAAAAGTACAACTTTTCTGAAAATTGAAATTGGGTGGAAAACCATTTCAAATGTAATACAACTTGACGCCATGAACTCCCTGATTACAAAACTGGTTTCGACAGACGTGTAGGTGGCCCCAAAACCCAAACAGACGTCCCCGAAAACGAGTTTTCGGCTTTTGGGAAACCACCTGAAGTTGAACACAACTTTTAGCCATGGACTCCCTGAGTGTGAATATGTACGTGACAGACATCTAACTGGTCCCGAAACCACCGACAGTCGTCCCTGAAAACACGTTTTTCTTGGCGTTTTTCGTCAAAGAGGAAACCACTTGAAATGTATCACAAACGAAAGATCTTGACCTCCTGAGTGCCCTGAGACTCGCACTCAGTTCACGTTTTTATAATTGTAGTAAGCTCGCTACGACAAAGCTTATATCGCTTATTTGAATAAAAACAAATATTTGAATATAAATCAATAAGCGATATAAATTATGTATGTATCTCGTAGCGAGCTTACTACAATTATAAAAACGTGAACTGAGTGCGAGTGCAACTTCACATTTCATAAAGAAAAGAATATAAGCCACTTATATCGCCTATTTGAATGGTTTGGTGTGTTCAAAACGTGTTTCCTTGAAAATTTCTTTTTTCAGCTAGTCAAAAGCTTTTAATTAGGTAGGTACCATTTAAATTGAAAGAAAAAACAATAATTATATTCGGAGGCGAATTATATCGTGGATTGTAATAGTTTGGCGTAATTTAAAACGTCTGTCAGTTATATTTTCCGACTCAGGGAGTCAAGTCCTATAAATTGAGATACATTTCAAGAGATTTGTATTGATAATCTACTTGATAAGCTAGTAATTACATCCGTGACTTTAATCGCGCTTTTCAGCAGTATGGCGTTACTCAAAACGTCTGTCAGTTACATTTTGCAACTCAGGGAGTCAAGCCCGTTAAATTGAGATACATTTCAAGATATTTGTATCTTTAATCTTTTTGAAAAACTAGTAATTACATCCGCGACTTTTATCGCACTTTTCAGCAGTTTGGCGTAACTCAAACGCCTGTAACTTACATTTTCACTTTCTTGAGTCAAAACCTTTTAATTGGTACACATTTGAAGAAGCTACCACTAATATACAATTTAAAAAAAAAATAATAACATCCGCGAAATATATCGCGGTTGTCTGTTGTTTGGGCCACTCAAACGTCTGTCACTTACATTTTATTTTTTTTTTTGGGTCAAGGTCTTTTGATTGGGATACATTTCAAGTGGTTTCCCTCAAATTCCTCTTACTAAAAAAATAAAAGAAAATATCCGCGATTTATTTCGCGATTTTCCAACTGTTGGGTGACACTATAAACACCTTTTTTTATACATTTAACACTCTGGTAGTCAAGACCTTCCGATTGCGATACATTTTGGTAGCATACATCAATTATCTAAAAATTTCAATAAAAAATCCGCGACTTTAATCGAGTCTGTCGGGGGTTTTGGGGCCACTTAGACGTCTGTCATGTACATATTCGCACTCAGGAGGTCATGATCTTTCGTTTGTGATACATTTCAAGTGGTTTCCTTTTTGACAAAAAACGCGTTTTCAGGGACGTCTGTCGGTGGTTTCTTGGCCACTTAAACGTCTGTCACGTACATATTCACACTCAGGGAGTCCATGGCTAAAAGTTGTGATCAATTTCAGGTGGTTTCCCAAGAGCCTAAAAACGCGAAATAAAAATCGTTTTCGGGGACGTCTGTTTGGGTTTTGGGGCCACCTACACGTCTGTCGAAACCAGTTTTGTAATCAGGGAGTTGATGGCGTCAAGTTTTATAACATTTGAAATGGTTTTCCACCCGAGTTCAATTTTCAGAAAAGTTGTACTTTTGATGCACTTTTACGTGGTAACGGGGCCACTACATGCTGGCAGACGAACGTATTCGTTATCACCTTCACTAGGACTACGTATACTATTCATATCTTTTGGTTTCCTTTCATGACCAAAATCTGCTCCCGGCTCTAAGACTATAAGTATATCACAGGTAAAAAACAAAGACAAATAAATTATAAGAAGATGGTTGGGGTAATACTTTGTAAAATATACAGGGTGTCCAGTAAATAATGGATATTCTTGCAACCGGTTATAGCTAGCCTTAAGATCTTTCAAAAAAATATTTTTCTTGAAGTTTTTAGGTTATGATGTTTTTTTCAAAGAAAAATTCAAGTAGGACTTCCCTCAAATACATGAACCCTGACCACGGTTGAATAATAATTATTAACTTCCCATTGAAAAGTTATTGTAATCGGTGCGATTTGTGGAATTGAAAATTTTGACATATCGTCACGTTTTGAGGTCTCTAGAATCAGAATCTGTCGTTTTTACAAATGAAATGAAAACCTTTTATCATACTAAATCATACTAAATTTTGGTAAGTGCTGCTAATGTTTCAATTCAATGTTGTTGGTTGAGTTATCGATCTTTTAATGCAAATATGTACAATGGAAAGTCACCAGTGTGGGTCGACCCCAGACTCATTTTTGTTTTTTTATTTTTATAATATTCTTGAATAATTGTACTTAGTGATGGTATCAGGGCCATAGCTAGAGCTTCTGGGGCCCCAGGGCATAACCAAATATGAGGCCCTATTTACGATTGAATGTCATTTTGCTTCTAACGTGTTTCAACAAAAAAATATGCATTTGCATGGAAATCCTAGCCCTAAGTGTTCAGCAATGACCCTTCCCAATTCGCTTTTTATCTAATATTCTGTTTTGGAATAGTCATTACTAAGAAGAAAGAAGGCACAGTATAGAAATTAATCCAACTGAACTTGTAAAGTCATATGTCCCTCCAGAAATATTCGTCTGACTACGGCCTTGCTTAAATGTGTATGCCTTTATATAGACTTTCTCAAGGTAGTCAGTGCAGACGGCAGCTGAAAAGACTGGCAATTACTGTGTTAAATATGAGTCGCCCCCATTGTTATCAGAACCGCCAATATGAAATTGGTAACAATTCATTTGAACTTAAGAACTTAAGTACTAACAGCAAAATAATGTTCCGAAGCCATACGAAATAATAACGAAAAGTTGATTTGATTTTATATACATATGTACTATGTATGTAGCCATTATGTTGAATTTAAATAAAAAAACATGTTAAAAGTCAAACATTGTGGTGTAAGTCTTATGGTTTCTATTTTATTAAATCACTTTTGTAGCTTTATTGAAAAGAATCATTTAAATGGATCCCTTGAATTAGCTTCTTTTAGTTCTAGAAACAGAAAATATTATTTCCCTATTAAGGAAGATTATCATTAATCATATACGCGGGATCTAATAAAAACAACAATTTTTTTGATTTATATGGTCGTTAGCTCTTTAAAATGTCAACAAATCAACACCATTAAAATACCTGACATTATATTCAATTAAAAAATACAAATTTATTTAGGATTCAGTCGCAAAGTATTTTTTTAAAAATTAATGTGAAATATGAGCGTAGTTAATATTATTGTTTATTTCGAAATCAGATACGAGTAAACACAACGAACCTATTACCTATACAATAACCACATCACATGAAGAAGAATTTCAATTATTATCATCTATTTATAACTCCAACTCCTTTTCGGCTTCTTAAAAAATATTACTAACGACTTGAACGTGTCACAACACAAAGATTCATTCAAAACCAGAAACGCCACTATGAATAGTTAATTGAATAGGAAAGCCAAATTGTCTCAGGTAATTCATGCTTTCAAACAATAAAACAAACTTGGGTGCTCAAACCATTTGATTCTTAACACACGACAAAATCTATAAAAACCCTGACAATGGCATTCAAACAATTCAGTCTTTTAACATCTTAACTCGCACCATACCATCATTCATTGTTAGAATTTAAAGAATTTTTTGATCGAAATCTGTTCGTTAGCGGAAATGGCGGCAGTTCAAAATAATTTGTTGTTGGTGTTTTCTGTGCTAGGTGCGATCTATGTGTGGATAAATCGGGCCAAGTTTAAATTAATATGGCAATTGAATGGTGCACGTGGTATATTGCAACAACCATTGTTGTTTATAATTATGTGCTTTATGCTTGATCCAAAAAGTTTGTAAAAATAAAAAAAGAATATAACAAGTGAAGTGTCAATTTAAACATTTGTTTCCTTGCAGGATTATTGGAAACGTTGCGATACCTTCGAAAGTATTTTAAAAGGCCGTTGGCATTTTTGTTCGGAGCTCAGTCCATACTTTATGTTGATGATCCTGTTTTAATGGAGAGTGTTTTAAACTCTCCAGAATGTTTGGATAAAACATTCTTGCAAGACGGTTTTTTCGTACGAAAGGGATTACTTCATGCCAGAGGTGAGAATTTTGAGAATGTTTTTAAGTACATATTTAGTTTAGTGATTAATTTTTAGTTTAAACGTCATAGCAAAGTGATCTCAGAATTTATGTGAAATATCATTCATAAAGGGTAGGCCATCTAGTGGTTTCTTTTTAAATCAAAGGTTATTTTGACACTGACAGCTGTTTCCCGCTCAAAATCTTGACAGAAAGTCAGTATCACACCTCCGCCGAATGAAATGAGTCGCCTTACGCTTGAACAACGGAAATATTGAAAACTTATTTCCAAAATGAGTGCTGTTTAGCCCAAACAATTTAGGGCGAAAATTCATCTTTTCTGACGAGGCGCATTTTCAGCTCGGCGGCTACTTTAACAAACCCGCACGTTACTGTCAAGAAACCAATTCATCTACAGAGAGCGACAGTTTTGTGCGGATTGTTGAGTGGTGGCATCATTGGACCATGTTTCTTGGAAAATGAGGTTAGGAACAACGGATCGGTGAACGGTGGGCGTTACAGAGCCATGTTAGATGACTTTTTGTTTACTGAAATTGAAGACATGGATTTGGACCACCTCTGGGTCTGCAGGATGGCGCGCCGATGCGACACAGCTCATGCCACAACCGATCGTTTGAGCATGTCGATGTCAATTGGCCGCCTCAGAGCTGCGATTTGACACGTTGAATTTTTTTTTGTGGGGAACAGTGAAGGACTGATGATATGCCAACAATCCGGAAACGATTCAAGCACTTAAGACCAATATCATCCAAGCAATCCTACAGCCCGAAACCATCAACAAGGTCTTGTAGTCACAGAATGCGCTACTGCGAATTTTCTTGTATAATTCCTTGCAGGATTATTGGAAACGTTGCGATACCTTCGAAAGTATTTTAAAAGGCCGTTGGCATTTTTGTTCGGAGCTCAGTCCATACTCTATGTTGATAATCCTGTTTTAATGGAGAGTGTTTTGAACTCTCCAGAATGTTTGGATAAAACATTCTTGCAAGACGGTTTTTTCGTACGAAAGGGATTACTTCATGCCAGAGGTGAGAATTTTAAGAATGTTTTCAACTTGAAGTATTTAGTTTTAGTTTAAACGTCACAGCAAAGTGAGAGGGTAGGCCATGTAGTGGTTTCTTAAATCATAGGTAATTTTGACACTGACAGCTGTTTCCCGCTCAAAATCTTGACAGAAAGTCAGTATCACACCTCCGCGGAATGAAATGAGTCGGCTTACGCTTGAACAATGGAAATATTGAAAACTTATTTCCAAAATAAGTGCTGTGTAGCCCAAACAATTTAGGGCGAAAAATCATCTTTTGTGAAGAGGCGCATTTATAGCGCGGCGGCTACTTTAACAAACAATATTGCCGCATCTGGGGCTCGGAAAACCCGCACGTTACTATCAAGAAGCCAATTCATCCACAGAGAGTGACAGTTTTGTGCGGATTGTTGAGTGGTGGCATCATTGGACCATGTTTCTTGGAAAATGAGATTAGGAACAACGGATCGGTCAACGGTGGGCGTTACAGAGCCATGTTAGATGACTTTTTTTTTTTACTGAAATTGAAGACATGGATTTGGACCACCTCTGGTTCTGCAGGATAGCGCACCCATGCGAGACACAGCACATGCCACAACCGATCGTTTGAGCATGTCGATGTCAATTGGCCGCCTTAGAGCCACGATTTGACACCTTTGAACTTTTTTTTGCGGGGAACCAACAATCCGGAAACGATTCAAGCCCTAAAGACCAATATCACCCAAGCAATCCGTGAGCTACAGGTCAACAACAAGGTCTTGTAGTTACAGAATGCGCTACTGCGAATTTTCTTGGAGTCTCCAACAAGACATCGAAATGCTTACGAAACGACAGCGGAACAAATGGACAAATTCACAAATTATAAATATGTAAATAAAATACAATTCAACGAAAACAATCAAAGAAAGCCATGGTGTTATGAAAGAAACAAAGGATATAAACACGAACAAACCTTAATGTCTTTTTTCGCACGCAATTAATTCTGTGCGAAAAGATAGTGAAGATTTCTCAAAACAATCTGGTATAACAGCTGGTCTAACAGGGTACCGCAGAACGAAAAGCACAAAAAAAAGCGTCGCATTTCAAATACTTACTTTACTTTGATGGCACTCAAATTTCAAAGTGGACTTCCGCCTCAACTACTGGCCTTCCAACCAGATTGTTCCTTAGCTTAGCTAGTCGCCTGCAGTTACACAGACCTCTGCTGCGTACGCAACACATCCAGGGGTATACTCGAATACTAGAGATGGTGCGTTTCTGGCCTTACGCTTTACATATCCCAGCCAGCAGAGGTTGACTTTGCTGTACAACCCGTAAAGGTCCTTGTTGAATAGTTTCCTTCTCAACCGTTCAATACACACACACTGGACCAAAAATCACCCGAATAATATTCCTCCAACATCCCAAAATGCCCATGAAAATGTTCATTCATTCTCATCAAGGTTCAAGCCCTTGTTTTTTGTCAGAAGGAGCCTTTCAACTTAGATGCCTTCCTAATCTCGAAGACACAGCGGCTAGCAAGAATTATTCTTTGTTATTGATTTCTGCACTGATGTCATTTTGCGAGGAGGAAGAGCCCAGGTTGACAAAGTCCTTGACTTTTCCGAAGTTATATCTATACATCGTGACGTTTTGCCCAAGTCGACCATGTTGAGATTTCTTTCTCCCTGACTCATTTTTGGCACTTGGTTTGTTCTGCTGATACAGTGTGTGTGAATGATCATCTACATTATGTTGAACTGACTTTTGATACCTCCGTTGTTGACGAGTTGCAAACTATTGCTTCAAACGATGTTTATCATATTGCATGATAAAATGTCGCGTCGTTGCCTTGCGTTATACCTTTGCCAATATCAAAAAGTTCAGTGATGTTCTTGACGACTTAGACTAAGCAGTGATATATCTCCATTGACATCCTGCAGCAGCCGAAGAGTTTAGCAGTGATTCCGTATTCACGCTTAATCGACAAAGAGGTGGTGTGTATCAAGATGCAATTTCTGTATTTTCCCCAAAATCTGTCTGAGTGTGAACATTTGATTTGAAAATTTGGCCTTAAACTAACCTGATAGGGGGCGACCAGATTGTTAACAAAAGGTTTGAAGCTTTGAAGCGATCGCTAAACGACGAACGAAGTTTAGAAGACTTATTCCTCTGTAGGTGGCATAGTCCGGAGCATCTCCTTTTTTTGTTGATGGGGCATATAAAAGTACCGAGGGTTCCATTAAAGGAGCATACTTTGATGCCACCAAATTTTACAGAATTGGTGTATGTGTGTATATGATGTTCACCAAGTCATCTTCTGCAGCTATGAATAGTTTGGCTGATAGGCCATCGATACTGCTATCAGCAACCTTGTAGGACTTAAGTTTGGAAGTCACTAGCCACACTTTATTAAGGTCAGATGAACGAAAATGTTCCAAGTTGTATGAACTGTCAGCTGTCTTCATCGTGTATCAGTCTTGACAATTGTTTATATAAATGAATCCTCAGAAGTCATTTCTAAGCAGGCTTCTGGCCTAGTGGCCTTGAGAAGATTATTTCAACCTTTTGAAGAAGTGCTCCCTTTTGAAAAGTAAGTACTCCCGTGCATGCTTTATTACCAACTCTGGTTCTACTCAGCATTGCCTGTTGGGTAGGTGTAACCTAGTGAAACCCATCATATCCGGTGCCGCACTTTTGATATGGCTTGTTGGCTGATGTTCACGACGCACGCCGCCGTTCTCCTGTACGGAAGCGCAGTCTGGGTAGACTCACTAAAACAAGAGAAGTACCGAAAACAGATAGCGGCAGTACAAAGATGCGGAGCCCTACGATTAGCCAGCTCATACCGAACAGTTTCGGAACCAGCCGTCCCTATAGTTGCAGGAGTGATCCCCATCGATCTTCTAGCGGCAGAAGGGAAGTACGTTTACAACAACAAGACGGAAATAGGAGTGGAAGCGGCATCCGAAGAGCCAAATCAGCTCACGAAACAGAAGTGGCAAGAGCGTTGGTGCTGTGAAACCAGAGGAAGATGGACAGCGAAGCTAATAAGGAACGTGGGTGATTGAAATGACCGGAAACATGGTGAGGTTAACTAGTAGTAGTAATATGTGATTTTATTTATACTTTATGTTTAAAATGTTGTACAGATTTCACAATAGAGCATTGGCTTTTGCCGTCAGCCGAAAAAAGAGAGTATTTTCTATTTTTAAAAAAGTAGTAAAAGATAAGATCTTAAATTTTTCTTAATCGCATTGTATTAAAAATTGTTTTGATTATTTAGAAAGCTTCGTTTATTATCTTTGTTGTCGATAATTGAGTGCTGTTTTTATGTAGGTGTAGAGTTTGTTCCAGTTTTCTCCATTTAGGATTTGTATGGCGTCTTCTGCTGCTAGTATTGGTTTTTTCCAGACGGCAATTCTAATCTCTTTCAGAACTGGATATCTTCCAATAAGATGTTGGATGTCTTCCCTCTCTCTTAGATTGCATAAAGTGCACGTAGAATCTACGTTGGACCTATATGGTATATAATTTAGTGGTAGTAGTTCCCCTCTGACCTTGCAGATGGTGGATATCATATCCAGACTATTTTCATCGTGGAAATGATTTTTGGGTCCGAGATTGAGCTGGAGTAACCTGTAGGTATCTCTTGTAAGGCTCTCTTGGCTTTGTCTTCGGAAGGCCGTTGCTTGGGAGCTTTCGATTTTTTCCAGTAGCTCCTGCTGTGTTCTAGTCCACTCTGCATCGCTAATTTCCATTTAAGAGACATTGTGTTCTCTGGTTAGCCTCGACCACTCGCTGAAAAACAGCTTGTTTCTTTCTTGCAGGTGTTTGGATTTTTAACGTAAGACGATGCGTCGGTTGCGTCCAGATCTTGCGGATGTAGTCGAAGTGTAGCTTTAGTGTGTAAATGTGCAATGGTGATATGCCAGTTTCGATATGTAGTCTGTAGTTTTGGGTGCTGTATGGCAGTCTGAACATTCTTTTAATGAAGTATCTGAAAAGTTTCTCCACTTCATCGAATTGCCAGACACCCCAAACTTGCACCCCATACCACATGATTGCTCTCATCACTGCTTCGAACATTCTATACTTATAATTGTGATTGGAAGTGATTAAAAATAATCTTTCCGTCGGCTTTTTTTTGGTCACTGTAGTTTTTGCAATGAAACAATTAAGTTACATTAGCTTTCCCGACGTTTCGGCAGGGGTTGCTGCCTTCTTCAGGGGAACTTTATTTGGACAACAAGAAAAAATAATGTCCAAATAAAGTTCCCCTGAAGAAGGCAGCAACCCCTGCCGAAACGTCGGGAAAGCTAATGTAACTTAATTGTTTCATTGCAAAAACTACAGTGACCAAAAAAAGCCGACGGAAAGATTATTTTTAATCACTTCCAATCACAATTATTAACTCCAAATTGGTCAATAAATCATTTTTAGCATTCTATACTTAGCGCTTGGCTACACTTCTTTCTTGTGAAGGATTCCACTCCAGCTGCAGTTTATTGCTCGTTTTGATTCCTTTAATTTTTCTTGGAGATGTTGGGGTGAAATGAGAACGCTCAAATACCGATACTCTTTTACTTTTTCTATTTCCTCGTTGTGCCAGGTCCACTTCTCATTTCTTGCGTATCGTCCATTCCATTTCGAAAGGTGAACATTTTTGACTTAGCAGTGTTGAGTGTAAGATTCCACAAAGTGCAGTATGCTTGGAATTTGTTTATTATCAATTGCATCGTATTTGGGTTTCTAGCTAGTATCACTATGCCAGCCGCGTACATTAAGAGCTTAATCTTTATTTCAGCGAATGTGATTCCTCCGGGCAGATAGTTAGTAAGGTCATCCAAAAACAGTGAGAATAAAAATAGGCTGCCTGTTTAACTCCAGTTTCGGTTTCAAACCATTCTGACAATATGTTTCTATCCCATACCGCTGAAAGGTTCCTATCGTAGAGCTTTTGCAGTATTTTGAGCATTTTCGTTGACATCCTCAGGTTGCTAAGCTTGTAGAGTAGGGCTTTTCTGTCGATGGCATAAAAAGCTGCCTTGAAATCTACAAAGAACGCATTAATTTTTTTCCCACTATCCAAATGGGATCGAGTGATGCTTGTGAGGATGAAGATGTTATCAACCGTAGAATACCCTTTTCGGAAGCCGGCTTGGTACTCACTGAGCAAGTTATTTGCATGAACCCAATCCGTCAGTCTTTCTAGCAGAATCCATGTGAAGATTTTTGTGACAGTGTTGAGAAAGGAGATGCCTCAATAGTTGCTAGATTGCGTTCGATTACTTTTCTTCAGTCTGGGAAAGATTATGCTTTTTTTAAGACATGCAGGTACTTCGCCAGTGTTGAGAATGAAGTTGTTAGTCTTTGTGAGTTCCTCAATGAAGGCATTTGTGGCGTTTATGAAAAATTCGTATGGTTACGGTCTTTTCCTGGGGCTTTATTTGGGCTACTGTGGTTTATGATTCTGGTTACGTCCATCTGTGTGATTGGCCTATTAAGGGATTCGACTTCAAGAAGTGGTGCTGCATATTGCAATGGATTTCCAGTGATATATTCCTATTCAGATGATTTTTGAAGTATTCTGCCAGACCAGGCGCTTCCACTTTTATGCAACTTCCAAAGAGTGGCCTATTGAAAGGCTTAGCGATCTTCCAGAAAACTAAGCTATCTTTTGCGTTGCTGAGTCTTGATGCTTTTTCTATCAGATGGGCCTTTTGTTTCTGTGCACAGGTTGCTTTGTATAATTTGTTTGCATCTTGATATATTAACTTAGCATATGTGGTGCCTTCTCTTAATAATAACTTTAGTGTCGCAAAAGTTTTTTTTTCTAGCAGCTTCACATTCCCAGTCATACTATGGTTGTTTTCCTTTGCTTCTTGTTTTTGTTTGGAGTGGTCCAGTAGCTTTGGCTATACAATTTGTGAGGTTAACTATTACATCACACAGTTACTCACCGGACACGGATACTTCAACGCCTTCCTTCACAAGATCGGCAACACAAGTTGTTCAGCATGCCAGTATGGGGATTCCCAAGAAGACGACGCTAAGCATACCTTCTTCTCATGCAACAGATGGGAACTCCTCCGCCAAGACTTACACAAAAGCATTGGCGTCATAACCCCAGACAATAAAGTCAATAACTTCCTACAGAGCTACCAAAACTGGCAAAAAATAAGCAGTTTTATAGAACATATTCTCAGAAGCAAAAAAGAAGAGAAGAAGAAAACTATCAGGAAACAGTTAAACCCGTATGATGAATCCGTAAGGGAAATATGATAACCCCCCTGAAGTAATATACGAAGAAGCAGTGCCCGGGGGGGGTGGCGGTAGGTCAGAAACCGAAAAGGTTGTGGGAGATTTCGTCGGTATGCAGCAGGCGAGTCATACACACGGGGATAGTTAACGCCAACCTCCTTATGGTGCAATAAGCATTTCTCCTGCCTCTCTCCATAAAGGAAAAAAAGTCCTCTGTACTTAATACATCCAAAGTTATAGCGGTCTATTCTGGCCGATTTTAATGAGTTATGTTATCAAACCGGACGGTACACTTCAGCGTTAATTTGGCTAGGCTGTCAATCGCCACGATTTCTACCTACCTCTTCCGATTCTAGTTTCGCAAAATCTAATCTTTGCTCAGGATCTTCTCAGCGTTTTAAGGTCATTGATATAGGCAATAGGCATACGTACTTGAACTACTGCCAAATAGGGGTTCCGGCTCTAAGGAAAGTTCGGACATCGAAGATACCGGAAGCAGGCCTCACGTCTATCGCGATATGATCAATTTGGTGGACTTTTTCGTTTTGCCAGTAAGTCCCCTTGTCCACATAAAGTTATGGGAGTACTACGCATAATGTTGTTTTGCAGCGCCACGCCACAAAGTCTTCCAGGCTGTTTCCTCCGACTATTGATCTTAACATGTCATTTTTTTTTATATTTTGGCCTTGAAGTCCCCAAGAATAATCTTGACATCGCCGCCATCGTGTCGTACTTCGGGCCCAGAACATCATAATGTTCTCCAGCTGATCGTAGAATACTTCCCTTGTAGAATAATATTTTACTTTCATGGGGCTTAAACATAAATCAGCGTTAAATGTTTGAACTTGATTTTGATACAGATTGCACACTCCGCTACCCCAAAGTTTCTTGCTTATGTCTTTCCTTTATCATAAAACCACAACGAAAGAAGTGCTTAAGGCTGTACCTGTTCCTTGTAGCCAGATTATAAATGCAGTGGACTATTTTACCATGTGGAAAACTATGGTTGATGATATATAAAAAAAAAATCTTTTCGCAATATTCTTAATAACTGGTAAATTGTCATTTATCACTTTTAGACTTTTCTTTTTTTAGCCTAGCCTTACCCCAAACGACTTTCTTATAGATACCAATATTGCGATATTTTATAATCATAAGAAAATTTTTAACTTAAAAATTTAAATAACATAAAATATGCAGTGGAAAGTTTTTCTTTGTGTTATGATTTAATTTATTCATGCACACGTGCGTCGTCGTTCAATATAAGAACTCAAATATTTTATTTAAAAGATTATTGCTGAATATGCCACTCACACAGAGTACTTAAGTGCATATAGATGAGCAATGTATAGGAGTGAAATTGGAATACAATACGAATATTCATATAATAAATGGACTGGATTGTTGAAACAAAGAAGAATAAGGGTACACATTCCAAATAAAAGGTAAACAAAGTAGTACCTGATATGTTTTGTTTATATTTTTTCTTCTATGCACTGTAAATGGGTGTTGTACATTATACAATAAGGTTAACATTAAACATACTTGGAGTTCGTTTTATTTTTTTTTCAATTTAAGTATTTGAAAGAAATTATATATTCAATCTTTCAAATAATCCACACATTTTATTAAATTTAAAACAGTGGTATTTCAGAGGGATAAATCTTCGAGTAGGTTCCTAAAGATTTCTTTAAGACCGTGCTGATGTGTAGTGCGAATTTATCAATTTTTGGCTTCAATGGCAACAATGGCTGCCGAGGTAGGTACTGCAATTGCAGTATTTGTACTGCCTTTTGAAACTTCGTACTGGCGTACTGCCAACACGGCCATAGTACTGCATTTTTTTGGAAACTACTTTTTCATACTACATACTACTTTTCATCATTAATTTTCAGTACCTATTGCTGTACTGCTCTCTTAACGCACCAAAAAAAAATCTCTACGAACATACCCATTCTTTTTCCTCAGACATCTTATCATTTTTGATTTTTTAACGTTCATATCTCCAGTTGTATATTTTTCTTAACTTTTTCATATACGAACAAATTCTTTAATTTTATTTAACCTTTCGATAGCACAAAAAATCAACTCTTTGTCATTTCCCGTTTAGAAAATATAATCGACATTTACCTTTGTTTATCCTAATTTACTAATTTAATTAAAGTTTTTTTTAATTTAATGGCCTTTCATATTGTATTTTTTAGAAGCTTATTTGAGACCAACCATCTTAGCTGTGTAAGAAAATTAAAAATCACCATTAAGTGAACTTTAAAGCTCGACAATCGTATGTTTTGACCACATTAAGCTAGTCAACCCATGCGCAAATTTGTTTAGTCATCTATACCTAAGAAACTGTAAACTTATAAAGCTATGAGGATGGGAAACTATTATATTGAAACTATTTTTTGATTTTTGTATTAAACAAATTGGGCTGGGGCGTAAAGTTAGTACAAAATAAGTACAGATATTAAAGAATTATATGGAAACAAGTCTAGGATAAGACAACCTCCTTTAACATTTTGAAAGCCTTAATTATGTTTTTTTTTCGCAAAGACTTGGAAATATAGTTTAAAAATCTTTAAATCGGGTTTTGAGAGAATTTGATTAATAAAAAACAAAATCTTTGTGTATCCAGCTATCACCTCTAGATGGGTTCAAATGCTTAGTACCAAATTTGAAGTAAATCAGACTTTGCGTTCAGGCTCAAAAACAGTGCAGAGTGTTTTTTCACTGTTCCATTATAGCCATATTAGATTTTATAAAAATGTATAATTTTTTGTTGACATGAAACCAATACATGCCCTTTAGACCAGCAGCGGTTCGCCACTGTTTTGCAGTGTGATCTGGAATTCGCCCAACAAAATCTTGGTGACCCAAAGACACTAATAACTAAATAATTGAACTTTCAAAGCATTCGTTGGCTAACAAGCATAAAGGCACTAAGTCTATTTTTTTTAAATTTTTACATTTTGATGCCAAATGAATCAAAGTGATGATATCTATGTAAACTAAGATTTTTTAGACGTGTTTTCTTCTATCTCTCTACTTTGTTTGCCATGCTTTGAGATTATATTATAAAAAGGATTATTTTTCCACAAAGTTCGTTACTTCATGTTTAAATAATTATTATCTCTTCTCAAAAAAAGAAAAGCGCGGAACTAAGTCCATGTGCCATGTGCATGGAAGTGCTAGTTAATAATGTAAAATCAATTTCAAGATATAGCGGTTAAGTTGTGAAATAAATCCTTGTACCTATATTTATAACATATATAACACTGGTAGATATAATATAATATTGTTTTTATGTTTTTTACTCCAGATAAAATTGTTGGGTTTATATTTATGCTAAAATCTTATGGTGAGTTTGTTTTTTTTTTACGATTGGCTGGTTTGTATAGAAAGAATATCTATTTATCCTATAAAGTTTTGTCTTTGAATCTTCACCAACTTGGGCCAAATTAACGTCAAAAAGATTTAAAAACCAGATTTGCTTGTAAAATTTAATAATTTCCAGTCTACACAACGAAGTGTATATTAATTTTAATAAATTGGAATAAATTGAAAATTTCATAGAAAAATTAAATAAAAAGTATTAAAAATTCAATTGGGTAGATACATACAAAGAAGTACGTATACGCCCTAGTGGACCATTGTTTTAAATTGAATTGTTAGCAATGCTAAAAGTCTTGTTGAAAAAATAACGAAATCAGACATCTCTATAAAAGTGAAGCAATGCATAAATACAAAATTTTCTTGTAATGATTTGAAAGCTAACGACCAACATTATGTATTCCTTCGGCAACTCACTTTTGGATCGCGACCTAAGTTTGGAAACCAAGGCTTTAGAGAAAATACTAAATTCAGCGTGTCCGATTTCAAAATTTGAATTAAAATTATTTAACGATTTTTTACACCTACATACATTTTTTTTTAACATTTCTAAGAATCAGCAAAAACTAAAAAGTTTTTTTCAGGGCTACTGCTTCTTGCGAGGAGTTGACAAATCCTTCAAGAGTATCACTTGTCACGAATAAGTGCTTCTCATCTAGCCGTTCGGATTCGGCATAAAATTGTAGGTCCCTTCCATTCCTGTCGAAAGGCGCAGACAGGAATGGTTGCGAGTTGTTAGTCACTAGGCCCTGGTTCTTCATGAGCCGTTGTGCCACCCGATTTATTTTTTTTTAAGAATCAGCAACAAATATTCTAATCATACGAGTATTAATGAAATATAATATTTTTTTATTTTTAGGTGATAAATGGAAAATAAGGCGAAAGCAGCTTAATCCAACCTTCAGCTACGGTGTACTCATGAGTTTCTTTCCAACGTACAATAGCGTCTCCAATTCACTTCAATCCAAATTCAATGATTACCTAGGCGACCAAGAGTTCAACGAGATCGAGGACATTATAAGTAGAGCAGTTCTGGTCACCGCGTGTCGTAAGCCTCTTCTGCTGTGAATACAATGAAATTAATTTAAAAAAAACTTAACTATTGTTATAGAAACCACTATGGGAACGGAAACAAATTTCTTAGAGAATGACGAACACGAAATCGCCCAAACCTACAAAAAGTATAAACAAATCGACATACCTATAAGTTCCAATTCCAATCATATTCATCTTTATTTATCTTTGCCGTGGTCGTTTTATTTATTTTTCTATTAAATTTTCTTTTTTTCTGTCCAGACTCTTGAGGATATCATCGATAAAAACAATCAAACCATGGTTACAAATTGATTTCCTGTTTCGAATGACTAAACTCTATAGCACAGACATAGAACTCAATAAAATGGCCGCAGATTTTGTGAAAGATGTGAGTATATATATAATAAACGACCACGACACCAAGGACATCTCTCACTCTTTAAGTAAATATTATTATCGAAATTTTATTGAAAGATTGTGAGCAGAAAACACAACGAATGGAAAAAGAATGAACGGAATACAAGCACCATCGAGGATGCGAATGCTGGATGGGAAGAGGCAGAGGGCACGCAGCGCAAGAAAAGAAATTTCATCGAGCAAATTTTCCACTTGGCAGAAAATGGGGAAATCACGTTACAGGATATTATGGATGAATGCAATTCTATGGTTTTGGTTGTAAGTGCTTGAGATTTGTATATTTCCATAAAATCTTTTGGTGAGATTTAAGTTCCCTCAGGCATTCGAAACGGTATCAAACAGTATTCTGTTGGCATTACTGTGTCTGGCGATGTATCCGGAAACTCAAAAGAAGTTACGTCAAGAGATACACTCAACATTCCCAAATGGCGATGTCTCTAGTATATCCGGTGATAACTTGAAGGATATGAAGTTTCTGGATATGGTTATTAACGAGTCCCTACGTTTGGTTACTACCATCCCAATGGCGTTGAGAAGTGTCAGTGAGGATTTTGTGTTGAAGGACGATATCGTCATACCAAAGGGTACCTTCATCTTACTGGACACATTTAATATGCAACGAGATTCGGCCTTTTGGGGTCCAATGGCAGAAGAATTCTATCCAGAGCACTTTTTGCAAGAGAATGTGTCTAAACGCCATCCATACACATACGTACCTTTCATGAAGGGATTGAGGTTTTGCATAGGTAAGTAGGTATTCCTTCTCCTACTTAATCTCTGAAGGATCTTTTTTGATCAAAGTAAGCTGGCTAATATACTTTTACCTTTTCACTCAACTTAGGATGGCGTTATAGTCTTATGCTGACCAAGGTTATAATAGCTAAACTCATTCATTCGTATAATTTTGAGACTGAAACAAAACTGAAGGATTTGAAGTTCATCGAAGGTATATCATTGAAAATAAGGGATTGCGATAAAATTAAATTTACTGTGAGTAGGGTATAAAATTAGTGCATATATTAGGTACATTATATAAAATTGTATTAACACACATACAAAATTGTAAATAAATGAGAACTGTTTTATTTAAAAAAATAAATCCTTAGACAAGCTTATTAGGAAAAAAATACGAAATATAATATCGCTGTACTTAAATTAAATCCAGTTAGATATAACGAATAGATATAAAATATATATTAAACATCTTTGAATTTTAAGCAAGTTAAGTTAAATTATATGCTTCCTTCATATGAATATTTTTTTTTTTACAAAATGAAACTGTTTGTTTCTTTATTCTTTATTAAGTCTAAATTGGTTGTCTTTGATTATCTGCCAAATTGTATTTCAAATCAATAAACTCAATTTCAACTATACAAACATGAAATTTTTAATAATAATGTACTGCATAATAATAATAATATGTTATTGCTTTTATAACCGGTTGATTTACAGTTTTTACTTGCGATACATGTAGGCCTAGGCACTATGTCCCTGGAGGTACATACATATATACAATACATACACATGTAGTAGATTATGTTAACGAAAACAAATTAATCGGGTTTTTGATTACGACTATGAAGAAGACGAAACAATTGGGTGTCGCAATTTTTTCTGTCGGTCTGCAGCATCGGCTAAATAGCTTAAATGGCTGAATTAGTTTTCCTTAAGCTTGGTATCTAGCCTTTTTTCCAATGTTTTATTGTTTTAGGACCAACAATACGGTACCTGCCATACCAAATTTTTGGACGTCTAGGGATTTTTTTATTTTCTCGAAAACGCTTCAGATGGATTTAGTAAAAATTCTATAAATCTTTTGATACAAAAAATTACCGCAAGTCTAGTATTGGTACCTCATAGGCTGAGCGAATTCGTAATCGTCTGACTAACTTAGATCTGCAAAGTTTGTGTTCGTAAACAAAAATTTAAATCTGACTTCAGCAGGCCTGCAAAACAAATTACGTTCGTAAACATCAAAAGTACGCAGAAATAAAATCAGCGTCGGGCAGTTTGTGCAGAAAAAAAAACATTCTGCCGAAAAAAAGTAATTTCTGCTGAAAAAAAAAACAATTAAAATTAAAACAGGAACACATGTAAAGAGTGGGCCATCTAGGGGTTTGTTTTTTAATCATGTGTTATTTTTTCACTGACCTCTGTTTCCCAATCGAAATCTTGACGGGAAGTCTGTATTATAACTCTGAGTCGCTTCATGCTTGAACATATTTGGGAAATATTGAAAACTTATTTCCAAAGTGAGTGCCGTGTGAAAATCATCTTTTCTGACGAGGCGCATTTTCATCTCGGCGGCTTCGTTAACAAACGAAATTGCCGTATCTGGGGCTCGGAAAACCTGCAGAAGTTACTGTCGAGAAACCAAAGGATCCATGGTGAGTGACAGTTTGGTGCGGATTGTGGAGTGGTGGCATCATTGGACCATTTTTCTTCGAAAACGAGGCAGGGTACAACGTTTCGGTCAACAATGGTCGTTACAGAGCCATGTTGACTTTTTATCACTTAAATTATCTAAAGACATGGATTTGGACAACCTTTGGTTCATGCAGGATGGTGTGCCATGCCAAACAGCCCATACCAAAATCGATATTCTATAATCATGTTATCAGCCATCTTTGTGTTGTCAATTGGCCGCATCGGAGCTGCGATTTTACCCCTTTAAACTTATTGTTTGTTTGGAACCGTAAAGGACCGATGTTATGCTAGCACTCCGGAATTGATTCAATCACTTAAGCCCAATATCATCCAAGCAATCCGTGAGCTACAGCCCGAAACCATCAACAAGATTTTGGAAAATTGGAGTGACGGAATTTCATGCAGTCACTTGAACGACGTTGTGTTCCATAATTAATGGGAATGTTTGTTGTTAGTAATAAGGCCATAATACATTGACAAAATAAAATTTTGTTCACTTTATTGCATTTTAAAAAAGAAACTTGTGATTGATCCACCCTGTATATGAAATGGCTTCGAAGTACATTAATCATTAGGATATTTGTCTATCAACGAATATTTTTATTTAAATGTCACCCAAAAGCCATAGAATCGCCTTTTTTAATAATCGGATTTTTTATAAATAAATTTCTGCACTGCGATGTTTACGAACACAAATTTATTAAAAAACTACCGCCTGCTTGCTTTCTACGGGCAGACGAAAAATAAAATCGATACGCAGAAGCTCAGCAGTCATGCGGCGGATCTGCCGCATATTTCTGCAATTACGAACTCGCCCGCTCTTTCAGCGTAAAGTTTTAAAAAGGATTGAGTATGAGTTTACTAATTTTTTCGAAAAAAAAAATTTTTTGATTCCAAAAAATAAATCTATTTAATTTTTGAAAACTTAATATTTGTAAACTATTCTGTCTTGATTTTTTTAAAGTTCAACATATAATTCTTTTTTACTAGCAAGTATTGGTTTCGTGTTAAAAAAATCACAACAAAAACATAAGTGTTAAAAAAGTAGCCAAGTGTTTCTATATACAAAAACCTTTGCGTAGTAAGCCCCAAAAAGTAGTGAGATCTAAAAGCCCGCCAAGTTCTAAGTTTATTGTTGGAAAATATGCTCTTGTTTTGTGATTGATTAGAAGATTACCTTTTGTAATTGTAATGGGTAATTTTTTAAGAGGTTTAGAACTTTAAAAAAAAAAAAACACAAAAAATTCGAAAAAATGAATGAAATATTTATTTGAATCGATAGTTTGAATCTTGCAATTTAATGTTTAAAGATAATATCATGCAAATGTTGACCGCGGCTGCGTCTCAGGTAGCCCATCCGCTGAGTCCAATTTTGGCATACTCTTTCACACATATCGGCCGGTATCTCACGAATGAATGCATGGATGTTGGCTTCCAGTGCGTCAATCGAAGCGGGCTTATCCCTATAGACATTAGCTTTGACATACCCCCACAAAAAATAGTCTAATGGTGTCAAATCGCACGATCTAGGCGGCCAATTGACCGGCCCGAAACGTGAAATTAACTGTTCACCAAACTCGCCTCGCAATTGCGCCATTGTTTCGCGTGCTGTGTGGCATGTGGCAACGTCTTGTTGAAACCACATATCATGCAAGTCAAGAACTTCCATTTCGGGCAAAAAAAAGTTTGTAATCATCGCTCGGTAGCGTGCACCATTGACAGTAACGCTGCGATTCGCATCATCTTTGAAGAAATATGGCCCAATAATGCCGCCGGCCCATAAACCGCACCAAACAGTGGCTTTTTCGGGATGCATTGGTAGCTGTTGCAATGCTTCTGGCTGATCTTCACTCCAAATGCGGCAATTTTGCTTATTTACGTACCCATTCAACCAAAAATGAGCCTCATCGCTGAACACAATTTTTCGATAAAAAAGCGGATCCTCGGCCAGCTTTCCAAGAGCCCATTCACCAAAAATTCGGCGTTGTGGTAGGTCGGCTGGCATTAGTTCTTGCACCAGCTGTATCTTAAAAGGCTTTACGCCCAAATCCTTCCGCAAAATTTTCCACGTAGTGCTGTAACAAAGGCCTAACTGCTGGGAACGGCGCCGAATCGACATTTCGCGGTCTTATGTCACACTAGCTGATACGGCCGCTATATTTTCTTCACTACGCACAGTACGTAAACGTGTTGGTGGTTTAATGTCCAACAAAGTAAATTTGGTGCGAAATTTGGTCACAATCTTCCGAATAGATTGCTCAGAAGGTCGAGAATGCCGACCATTAAATTGGAAGCAGCGCGCGATGAACATTTCGAACCGAGCACGAATTTTGATAGTAAAATTCAATAAGTTGCAAGGTTGTTCATTTGTAAGACGATCCATGGTTAAATTGCAAACCAAACTGAAGCTGTTTGATAGTGACACAAGGTACTAAACACACGTCAGCTGTCAAAACCAGTGTTGCCAAAACAAACCAGCTAAAAAATCACCCGATACAAGTGTACTTAGCCTTTTATTAAGGTTGATAAAAGAATAGAAAGAAAAAGAAAAAAGTGTTCTTATAAGTTGTCGTCAATTTGTGACACTTTACTTATCGTTAAGTATCCATATTAATTAATGACAATAAGTGGTAAGAAATCATAAGGGTTCGGATCATAAAACTTGGTATATTACAACATTTATTAATGTTAAATATCAAATATTTTTAAAAGAGTAATAACGAAGTGCCTCAAAATTATCAGAGAAATCTGTTATTTAATAATAATACTGACTTAAATTGAGTTGGTTTACTAGTCAAGTTTTCATTGCAAAATTGAGTAATTAGGTTAAAAAAAAAGAAAACTTGCCAAACCAACTCAATTTGAGTTAGTAATCATTTAATAACAGATTTATCAGATAATTTTGAGATTCTTCCTTATTACTGTACTTAAAAGTTAAAATATTTGATATTTAACATAAATAAACTTGGAACTTGGTGGACTTTTAGATCTTACTACTTTTTACGTCTGACTTGTTACGCAAAGGTTTTTGTGTATAGAAGAACTTGGCTACTTTTTTAACATTTATGTTTTTGTTGTGATTTCACTACTTTTTGCAAGTAAGTTTTTAATGTATGCCTTTTGTATGCACTACAAATCCTACCCCTGTACCAATTTTCATAAGCTAGAAGTGCTCCATTGAAATGATAATAATTGATAAGAAGTGGATGGACGCCACTCCCCTGCATAACAAATTTCATAATTTCAACTTGTCCTTTTTATACACCTAAAAACTAACCGCTATACCAAATTTCATAATCCTGCACCAATCGGAAGTGCTCTCAATAAATTTAATATTAATTTTGTGAAAATAGGTGGTTGCCACGCCCACTGAATGTTAAATCTCAAATTTTCTCTACCAAATTTCATCACTCTACGACAACCAGAAGTGATCCATATAATTGATCAATTCTGCGAGAAAGGACGGATGCCACGCCCTCAAATTTTAAAATTTTACATTTGCTTGCACTTCTTACTTTACCGTTCTAACAAATTTCATCATTCTACGACAATCAGAAGTGCTCCTCATAATTGATATCAATTCTATTCAAATGGGCGGGTGCCACGCCCCTGAATGTAAATTCTCAAATTTAAACATGTTGCGTTTGCTTGCACTTAAAGCCCTACCACTGTACTAAATTTCATAATTCCACGACAATCAGAAGTGCTCCAAATAATTTATATCAATTCTATGAAAATGGGCGGGTACTACGCCCCCAGAATTGAAAATCTTAAGGGAAATTACAGGATTCTACAATGTTGGGAAGTGCTCCATAATTTTAAGTGAGTTAGTCAGTCAGTTACGGTTTTTGCGAATTTTGCAGTCTTATATCTCGGGAACCACAAATGCTAAGGAATTGAAATTTGGTTAGTTGCCTAAACCTGGTGAGCTTAGAAAATGCTACGAATTTGAAATTTCTGACTTTATTGGTACTGAAGTTAGAGGGAGTCGAAAATAGCCTGAGTTTGATCCTGTAAAAAGGGTGTAGTGTCAGAACTTGGCTGGGCATAACGGTGCCCTCTGATTCGAGGTTTTAATCAATGATGCAGAAGTCCAAAAAAGAGATTTTCGACAAGACTTCCGTCGGTCTGTTTGTTAGTGCGTCTTTATGTCCTGATGTTCATCGAGCTAGGTCCTAAACGGTAGGACGGGTTTGCTTCAAATTTGGTGTGAAACATTTTTATGTGATTCTCTTTCATGTTTTTGTTCTAGTTCATCTTAGTCGGGTTTTATCAAGTTTTCTCAAAAAAATTGCCTTAACAATTTTGATTAAACTTCTTTTATCTAATTTTTAGAACATTTTTTATAATACTGCATACCACGTTTTTACAAAAAAAAAATCGAATAATGGAAATAAAGTTATGTTTTTTTTTTTTATTGACTTCCTTTAAAATTGTTTTGGGAAATTCCTTTATATCTCATCATTGGCTTGGTTGATTTTATCATTATTTTGCATTTCGGTACATCTAGGTTAGTTAAGACATATTGCATTTAAAATTTGTATGAATAGTTTTTTTCTTACAAAAAAAAATTAAATCAATTTTTTTTATTTTTCAACTTGTTTTCCAATTTAATTAAATCAAAAAAATTTAAATCAGCTATTTTAACATATTTTTATTATTTTGCCATTAATGATTGTAAATATAAATGTTATCAAGTTCGTGAGATCCAGTCGTTTTTAATTTTTTTTTTTCTAAACTCATTGATACATACTTCGAAAACGAGTTGATCGATTTTTATAAATTTGGGATAAAATGGTTTTATACACAATTTAATTGTTTTTAGAACGAAAATAAAAATAAACGTTAGGTAGGTCCTAACTATACATCATATAAAGGGGTTTCCATTAAGGGCGGGTCGATTTTAAAATTTAATAAAACAAGTTGTTTATGAGATATCAATAAGGTTTTATCTTTATTTGAGATCATTCAAATGGCCGCTGGATTCGAAAGGTCCAGTTTTCGATGACTTTGCCGCATAAATCAGGCTGAATTTGAGGGCCGCGGTGGCTTGTGGCTTATTCGCATAGACCTGCGACTTAAGAAAGCCCCACAAGAAAAAGTCCAACGGGGTCAAATCACACGATCTTGGTGGCAAATTCACGTCGCCTCGGCGGCGCGAGATAACCATGCCATGAAACCGCTCGTGCAGAATATCGATTGTGTGTTGAACTGTGTGGCACTTAGCGCCACACACCATGTCACCATGTCTTCGGTGTCCATATCATCCAATTCAGGCCACAAGAAGTTGGTGATCATCGACCTACAGCGATCGCCGTTGACGGTGTTGGCCTGGCCAGCATCATTTTCCAGGAAGTACGGACCGATGACGCCTCCAGCCCAAAATCCACACCAAACAGTTACTTTATTTAGATGCATTGGCACCTCGTGAATCTCACGAGGATTGGTGTCGTCCCAAATCCGGCAATTTTGCTTATTCACGTACCCATTCATCAAAAAATGGGCCTCTTCGCTAAAGATGATTTTTCGACCAAAATTGGGATCAACTTCCAACTGCTCCAAAACATCATTTTCATGTGTTGCTCGACGCTGTAACTTACCATGATGATTTGTCTTTAGTAATTGATTAAAAGGCAATATTTTGAAAGAAAGTAAACGAAACAATGGCCGCCACGAGCTGTCAAAATCAACCCGTCCCTATTGGAAAACCCTTTTATTTTAAGTTTCCTTAATTACAAATTTTAAAAGCCGATTCATGATTTGTTTTAAAATTTATTTTTTACCGCACATTAATAAATACTTAAAATCGGCCAAATTTGAATCTTAAAAAACCTTTCAATATTTCATAAAAAAATATTTAAAAAAAAATCAGATAATTTTTTGTAGTCGAAACAACTTCTGAAGTCAATTTATTTATTTTAAAATAATAATAACCAGGGAAAAAATTAAGTCAATGCGCCTTAGTAATAAACGAATTTTGAGTCGAATTTATCCTAAATTCGAGTTTATTCCATACAAAAAAATCGAATTGTTGGCATATGTGTCGGGTACGGAGAAAAAAGAAAGAAACCGAATGCAATAACAGCAAGCTTGTGTGCTCTAATAAAAATGCTAGTCGTTCAAATGCATTTGATAAGCAACAAAACCTGCACTGAGATGGAGCCTGTCATGAGGCTTCGGTAGCGCGATGGGTAGGCCGTCGGCTTCCGAATTCCAGTCACACAGTTGATGTCTTATGTTCAATCCCTATGACGGGCAAAGCTTTTCAAATCAAAATGAACATAATTAAGACTCAATACCACACAAAGAAGTCTGATAATGGGGTTGGCACTCGTGCAATAGCTATAACTTTAGCCAAACAAATAACTAAGTGGTAGAACACCTGAGTTGTTGTTGTTTCATTCAAAAATGTTCAAAATTAAATTTTTTTTTGTTTTTGTTGTTTCCCCTATACATTTTTGGGGCCATTTTTCATTTTATGTTTGGGGCCATATTTCATTAGGGCCAAATTTCATGTAGCCAGAAAAATCAAGTAGGTATACTTTAATACAATAAACACTGATTGTATTCTTCAAATCGCAAATTCTATTATTTGAAAGACCAATGCTAGGTTTTCACTTGTTATTGAAAGACACAGTTTGACAAGACAGGGTGGGTTATACCTTCTGTCTACCAATATTTTCATTGATTTGCGTGTTGGTATTAGCCGCCTTGTCTTGTCAAAGTGTGTCAATTTGGGTCTTTTAATGACAAGTGGAAACCTAGCATAAGACATTTCTTATTTAAAGATAACTTTGTATTAAATAACTGTCCATAATAAAAATTTAAATACAATTTTAATTAAATCAATGATATGTAGATAGTACCACGGACAAAAGAAAAAGATATTTTCATATTCAATAAACCGTAACTAATTTTTATTTACATCTCAAATTGAAAACTCAAAACCCAGTTCTATGTTACCAAAAATCAATATCTCATATTTTCTTAAAAATAACCACATTATTGACGAAACAAACACAAATCATCATGCTGCTCACGAACAAAAAGAGAATCGCCTGCCAATTTTATTTCACTGGCTATTATACTTAAAGAAATCAAACGTGAAATCGAATCACAAGTCTATTCATTGCCCATAGCCATAAAAATATATACTTAAATGCTATATTTATCTATAATTTCTATCAACCCCAGTGAATAATAGAAAGAATCATAAACATTGCTGTGCGTGTATTAATATAATACAAAACAAAAATTACAATAAAATATACACCCAAAGGACAAAGTTCTATTGGACACTTAAGCAAACACAAAGCCTTGTTCCATATTTTCTTCGCATAATATTGGCATAATATTTAAACACTGATAAATCCGAAGGATATACGTATGGGATGTAGGTAAAAGAGATGATGATTTCTTTTTAACATATCATCTCTCAAAGGCATCAAAAAGTTTATTCCCATAAAGAAATCCGATACAATATTCTTTGGGATGATGATGGCATCATCTTTATACCAAAGGATAATACACCAAGCACACATCAAGCAAGAAAAGATATGAAAAAATATATTATTTATGTACATATATCTAACACACAATACCATCCTTATGCATTCAAAAAATAATAATAATAAGAATACAAAAATATGAATATACTCCCATAGTCACTCTGTTTAGAAATGAATAGCATCCTCTTAACCCCGAATAAGAATCAACAAGCTTTTGAATGCTCTAACAGCCAGCAGCTCTAGGCAAGTGTCTCAGCTCACAGAACGATCTAACACTATGGGCACCTGCATTAATTAAAGTGCCTAAGTGATATTTTAATGCAAGCTATACATAAAATATAAACAAACAAAAAATCACAAAAAAGAAAACAAAAAAACAAGACACTATGACATATATTTGCAAAGTAGGGCATTGCACCCAAGGACAACAACCCGTACTCTAGCCCATATTAGTGGAGGAGGAATTCCCGACAGCATTTATTTGATATTTTCTAAATATTGGCATTTTGTCTCCTGTCTTAATATGAGTGGCTTTGTATTGTACAAATAAGTAGGTACTTGTTCAGTATTTGAATTTAAATTGTTTCAATTTTGTATTGAGCAGCTGAACTGTAAAATGTATAGGTATCGATAATTCATATCCATTCTACATTATTAAATATGTATCTTCAAAAGAAATTTTCTGATGACTTGGATAAAACTAACGAATCTCTCAATGAAATATCAATAATAAAATTTTACAATTCCGTTTCAATGATGGCAATAATATTATTTACAAATCCTCAAAAAGGAATAGTTTAAAAAACTCTTGTTTTATTTCATATGTTATTTAACTAGTTATTTAAAAAAAATCTGTTAATTTAGGCAAAAAACTTTCCGGCATTTAACTTTCCACATAATTAGCTCTAGCTGTCTTTGTTGTAATTTATTTTTAGAAAGTTAAGAAGAGTTAAAATACCACCTTAGCTAGAAGCCGACCCTTTCCCCGCATCCCACCACAAAGACGACAGAATATGAACAACCCGAGGTGAAACATCAGTATTAAATAAATAGATTAATACAATTTCTTAAACAATTTTTATTAAAATAAAAACTATTCACCCCAATTATACCAAGACCCCACAGCAAATTTAGGGGTGTGAAAGTGAACCAAAAAAAAGTATATGAGTCGAAAGGTGTGGTAATGCTTATGAAAGAAATACAAGTCTTGCAGTCTCTGGAGGCGGCTTAAGATGCGTTATAGCAATTTGAAAACCTTAAAAAATCAACTTTGAGGATGATTGTATGAACAAAAAAAATGTTTATTTATCCCTAGGTATTGATCCCCTGATTACAGATCCGTATGTCCAAGACCGATTGGAGGCGGCATTTACCCTGCCAGACCGTTTGAAAAACCGTAAAAATCAACTTTGAGGATGATTGTATAAACCAGAAAATTTTGTACCCATTCCTAGGTGTTGAGTCCCTGATTACAGCTCCATATGTCCAAGACCGTTTGGAGGCGGCATTTGCCCTGCCAGACCGTTTATAAAACCCAACAAATTTAAAAGAAATGGATACAAAAATTATTAAAAAACAACGGTAAGAACTAAAACGCCCTTTTATTTTTGTATGTAAAGTCAGAAGTCCCTTCTATCATTTCCTTTTTAAATAAAGTTCTTTTAGTGAACAGTTTTTGAAATATTAATTTTCAAACTCAAAATTTTGATAAAAAAAATAAAAATTTATGTTCAAAATACTTTTTTTTCAAAATTTCACGTAATAAGGCATTATTTTTACTTTCAAAATTCAATGCTCTTATCAAATCATAGTTAAATACTGAAAACCGGATGGTTCTAGGACTTTTACTTTTCAAGATATTACAAAATAAAGACACCAAAAATCTTAGTAAAAACAAGAAAAAACCAAGTTGATGATAATCAAGGTTGTTAAAATGATCATTTATCTACATTCTTCTAAGTTTTATGAGAAAGTTTTTTTAATATCTTAAAAACTAAAAGTCCTAGAATCCGGTTTTCAGTATTTGACTATGATTTGATAAGAGCATTGAATTTTGAAAGTAAAAATAGTGCCTTATTACGTGAAATTTTGAAAAAAAAGTATTTTGAACATTAATTTTTATTTTTTTTATCAAAATTTTGAGTTTGAAAATTAATATTTCAAAAATTGTTCACTAAAAGAACTTTATTGAAAAAGGAAATGATTGAAGGGACTTCTGACTTTACATACAAAAATAAAAGGGCATTTTAGTTCTTACCGTTGTTTCTTAATAACTGATTTACCCATTTCTTTTAAATTGTTCGGGTTCTAGATATAAACGGTCTGGCAGGGCAAATTCCGCCTCCAAACGGTCTTGGACATACGGATCTGTAATCAGGGGCTCAATACCTAGGAATGGGTAAAAAATTTTCTGGTTCATACAATCATCCTCAAAGTTGATTTTTTAAGGTTTTCAAATTGCTATAACGCATCTTAAGCCGCCTCCAGGGACTGCAAGACTTGCATTTCTTTCATAAGCATTACCACACCCCTCGACTCATATACTTTTTTTTTTGTTTACTTTCACACCCCTAAATTTGCTGTGGGCTCTTAGACTAAATTACGAAATTCGTATTATTAAGTCGTATTTGGTCGTATATTGGGCTTGTGGTTTCCTTAATGGTTTAATGTCATTTTTTTTTGGCGCAAATCTTTTGAGAATTTACGAATAGAGACTTTGCGATGCTGGTATTTAAACTAAACACTATCATCAGTTTACCCTTGACCCGAACTTCGGACGTACTGATAACTACAGAGATTCTTTCTTTAGTCCCACTACTCGAATGTGGAATGCTCTACCCAGCTCAGTTTTGTCTTTATTTAATACTTAAATAAGTATACATAGTATCGAATTTTTCTATAATTCATGTAGGTATAAAATTAAGTAATCTATAAGAGATGCTTAAAGTTAATTTTAATTTCAGAATTAAAAATAAAGAATACAATTTATAAAACAACTCCCCAGGCAGCCATGAATTTTCAATAATTCCAGCCAAAATGTAATACTCGGTGGTAGCCAACACAAGTGGTTGTTGTTCATTCAAAACCTTCAATGTTAAATATGACGGAGCAAAAGCTATGCAGCCTAACTGCAAGTGTTATCACGAGAAAACACCTTTAAATGAAATAGTGTTTACGTTTGAGGAAGACCGCTAATCAAGTTGTAGACTTGACCAAACAAAATACTGACAACGAAATGCTTATACAGGGTGTCCCGTAAAGGATGGTCCAAACTGAATGTGGTGATAGGCCAGGTCATGACTTTTCAGAATTCGGTAACTTCATACTGAATCATAACAGTTTTCTAGTAGCGGCTATTTTTCGAAATTTTAAAAAAAACTTTACTTTGAGCCAGATTTTTGCTTACCCTGTCTATAATTGACTTTTGTTTTTTACAATTTTTACACTAAAACTTTGGCTAATAGTTTGACTTATTTTACTGAATACAAAAATGTTCATTTATATACATACAAACCATTTGCCTACAAACTAAAAGATAAACTTGAACTTTGACCAAACTTAATTTTTGACCTCAATCCTCTTAAGAGCTCCATGAATAAAATTCGTATGACACAATATAGGTTTAATCTTCCAAAAATATCCTGTTTTTCTATATACAACTTGCTTAGGCGGTGCTCAGATAGAAAGTTATAACCGTTTGAATCCAATAAAACAGGTTAAAAATAAAACAAAAATGAAACATTTTTGTTCAAGTATATCGATAAAATTAAAATATATCTTTTCAAATATAACAAATATAACTTTATAGATAAAAAAATAAAAATTTGGGCAAGGACTTTCGATTTTGAAGGGTGAAAGGGGAAAAGTCCAGTATTTTTGAAAATTTCTCGAAGAGCATCAGGTTTTTTAAGAACTGTCTTTGGAAAAACGGTAGCTATTAAAATTCCGCACAAAATTTTCCACACCGTTGCATTTGCGCTCATTTGTCTCAAAATCCATTAGTCTAACAAAAAAATATAGTTATCTATTTTTTGAAGAATATTATAAGCTACAATTGTTCCAAAGATATTTCTTAAAAAAACCTGATGGTTTTCGAGATATCTTTAAAAATTCTGGACTTTTTCCCTTTCACCCTACAAAATCGAAAGTCCTTGCCCAAATTTAAATTTTTTTTATTTACAAAATTCGTAAGACATCAAAATGAAGCTCTGCACCAAAATTCAGCTTTGTTGGAGTTATATTTGAAAAGATATTTTAATTTTATCGATATACTTGAACAAAAATGTTTTACTTTTGTTTTATTTTTTACCTGTTTTATTGGATTCAAACGGTTTCTATCTGAGCAGCGCCTTAGCAAGTTTTATACCTTTTAAAAAAATACAAAAAAACGGGATATTTTTGGAAGATAAAACCTGTATTGTGTCATAGGAGTTTTACTCATGGAGCTCTTAAGATGCTTGAGGTTAAAAATTAAGTTTGGTCAAAGTTCAAGTTTATCTTTTAGTTTGTAGGCAAATGGTGATGTAAATGAACATATTTTTGATCAGTAAAATAAGTCAAACTATTAGCCAAAGTTTTATAAAAATTGCAAAAAAATAAAAGTCAATTATGGACAGGGTGAGCAAAAAACTGGTTCAAAGTAAAGGTTTTTTTTTTAAATTTCGAAAAATAGCCGTTACTTGAAAACCAAGATACCAAATTTTGATAGGTCATGACCTGGCTTTTCACCAGTTTCAGTTTGGACCATCCTTTACGGGACACCCTGTATACGCGGAGAATTAAAAATAAATGTTTCCACTGTAGTAGCATCACCATCGAAACTTTCTATAAAGCTGCCGAATTTTAGAATGACTACCACTTTAAGGCATCATCCAGTTCGAGAAGACTAGATTGTATACTAGGTTGAAGTTGTTCTTCCTCTTCCTCTTCGGTGGGTAAATAATTTTCCATAATACTGTTTTCTGGTGGAATATCGTTTACATGTTCTAATTCCACTTTTTCATTTTATCCATTCTTGGAATGTCTTGCTAGCGCTGAAGACCGATGGACAATCTTTGCATTGATAAGGCTTCTCACCGGTATGAATTCTCATGTGACACACTAGATTTGACTCGTTGGCAAATATGTTATTGCAACCTGTACATTTGTGATTCTTAATGCCCTTGTGGACCGCCCTAATGTGTATATTTAAGTAAGACATTTTCAAAAAGGTCTTTTTGCAGATGTCACAAACGATGTCTTTTGTTTCACGATGCACAGGCTCATGTTTCACTAGATCACGTTGGGTTTTGTAACGTTTATCGCAGTGAGTGCATTCATAGACACGTTCCTCAGAGTAAGTTTGCTTATGTGCTTGAACTCGAGCATGTAATAGAAGATTATTCCTCTGTATCCTCGGCATCTGATCTAGTTAGTGTGCTAACATCGATCACTACAACGTTCAGATCGTCATCTTCGACTTCAATATCATTTGAATTGTTGCGGTCGAATATATCACAAATGTTATCATAGATATCATCATCCCTATCGATTTGTGATTCCGCAGAGGAAAACTTAGATTCATGATTTTCTATACTTAAACGATCGTTGGATATGGAAGCAATGTTGATGAAGGGCATTGCGAAACCCTCTAATTGGCTCGTTGGATTAAGGTATTCATGTAGCCGACTCTCTGAAGGTTCAGATAGCTGTTTGAGATTGTAGGGAGTGGGAAGAGTATCATCTGGATTTAACTTGAAAATATTCAACTTTTCCACCATATCAATTGATCGTAAAAGAAAAGGTGGACTAAAGATTGAGACGAGTAAATCGCTTTTAAGACAGATCCGACACATTTTATGGAATTCATAGAGTTGTATTGGGCCATTATTTATTAATTAAAACAGAATGATTATAAAAATGTATTATTATAAAATAAAAATAAGATTTAAGAAAACACAAAGCTGCCGAGGTGCAACTGTGGTGTTACCCTCCCATTGGGATCTACAGACATTCAAAACCAATGTGCATCGGTATTTCCTTTTAAATCCCCTCTGACCTACCTTATATGACCAAACACGCCTTAATAATACGAATTTTGTAATTGGGGTGATCTTATAAAATAAGCCGCAAAAAATTAAATTATCAATGTAATATAGCGTAAAATTTAATTAAGAGTCAATTGTATATACTTGAGTTCAATAAAATATAAATAGTTGATCTAGTTGTAATACGCTTTAGTCAACATAAAATACCATTTGATTTTTTGAGCAAATTTATAAATCTATTCAAACAAAATTGTAAAAATTGTTAAAGTGGTGGAAAATTGAAAACATTCTTAGAAAAAAACCGTGGAACATGGCCAATTCAAAGTAATTATTAATATACAGATTAAACTTTAATTTCAAATATTTAATCGAGTTGTTTTTAAAAAAAAACGAATTTTCAAAAAAAAAAAATGAAAAAATGTAATAAATAGTTTTCGAAATATTCATGCTTATCTTTATTTTTTTATTTTTTACCAGGAGTCGAATACTCTTATCGTCAATCTCCCCCGAGTTCAATCTCCGCCGGAAATAACTTCGAATCAGTTTCGAAATACTCTTATGTCGTTTTCGGTTGGAGGTTCGTTGCTACACCTTTTTTAATCCTTCTATTTCAAAAGACCTCGATTGGCTGTTCCGAGTAATGTTTTCGGAGTTATTTTCTGTTCCGGATTTTGTAAAGGAGTAGACCCGATCCCAAGTCACATATTCATATAAACACTTTCATCGGATTACTTGTCAAATTAATTTTACTCGGCTGAACATGCAAAATAAACGTACATAAATATCAGACAATTTACTCTCAGACACATAATTTTTCGCAAATGAGTCTTGAAACAACAGAAAATAATTCAATTGGAATCAAAAAGGAATACCTAGTACTGTTTCGAAGTCCAATCAAAAACGGCATCAAAGAATTAATTTTGTGAAATAATTTATCTCTGAAGATTCTAAATTATTTTGTGAAACCTAAATAAATATTTGAACTATTTGTCGTGATAAAGACGTATCTTGCATTATAAGGTCCGCTCCTTTACTTTGTGCAGAGAAAATAAAAAACTGTCAGATTTTGTAGAGCAACGTTGAAATATTCTCAAAAATATCAAAACTGTGCAAAGGTACGGGAACGCAAATTCAACCAAATTACGTATTACCTAATGTGTAAGACAAGTGCACGATGTTTAGCTTTAATTCTTTTACTCTCAAAATGACATTATATGCTGTGCTGTGATTTTCTGCCCGAAGAAATTTCTCGTACAGAAAATCACAGGTAGGGGAAATTATTTACTCTCTCGTGAGCGTTGCCTTTTGTCAAAAACTGCGTACGGGAACGGCTTTGGACTGAAAATCAGACAATTGCACAAAAACCCTCTAATTGGCTCGTTGGATTAAGGTATTCATGTAGCCGACTCTCTGAAGGTTCAGATAGCTGTTTGAGATTGTAGGGAGTGGGAAGAGTATCATCTGGATTTAACTTGAAAATATTCAACTTTTCCACCATATCAATTGATCGTAAAAGAAAAGGTGGACTAAAGATTGAGACGAGTAAATCGCTTTTAAGACAGATCCGACACATTTTATGGAATTCATAGAGTTGTATTGGGCCATTATTTATTAATTAAAACAGAATGATTATAAAAATGTATTATTATAAAATAAAAATAAGATTTAAGAAAACACAAAGCTGCCGAGGTGCAACTGTGGTGTTACCCTCCCATTGGGATCTACAGACATTCAAAACCAATGTGCATCGGTATTTCCTTTTAAATCCCCTCTGACCTACCTTATATGACCAAACACGCCTTAATAATACGAATTTTGTAATTGGGGTGATCTTATAAAATAAGCCGCAAAAAATTAAATTATCAATGTAATATAGCGTAAAATTTAATTAAGAGTCAATTGTATATACTTGAGTTCAATAAAATATAAATAGTTGATCTAGTTGTAATACGCTTTAGTCAACATAAAATACCATTTGATTTTTTGAGCAAATTTATAAATCTATTCAAACAAAATTGTAAAAATTGTTAAAGTGGTGGAAAATTGAAAACATTCTTAGAAAAAAACCGTGGAACATGGCCAATTCAAAGTAATTATTAATATACAGATTAAACTTTAATTTCAAATATTTAATCGAGTTGTTTTTAAAAAAAAACGAATTTTCAAAAAAAAAAAATGAAAAAATGTAATAAATAGTTTTCGAAATATTCATGCTTATCTTTATTTTTTTATTTTTTACCAGGAGTCGAATACTCTTATCGTCAATCTCCCCCGAGTTCAATCTCCGCCGGAAATAACTTCGAATCAGTTTCGAAATACTCTTATGTCGTTTTCGGTTGGAGGTTCGTTGCTACACCTTTTTTAATCCTTCTATTTCAAAAGACCTCGATTGGCTGTTCCGAGTAATGTTTTCGGAGTTATTTTCTGTTCCGGATTTTGTAAAGGAGTAGACCCGATCCCAAGTCACATATTCATATAAACACTTTCATCGGATTACTTGTCAAATTAATTTTACTCGGCTGAACATGCAAAATAAACGTACATAAATATCAGACAATTTACTCTCAGACACATAATTTTTCGCAAATGAGTCTTGAAACAACAGAAAATAATTCAATTGGAATCAAAAAGGAATACCTAGTACTGTTTCGAAGTCCAATCAAAAACGGCATCAAAGAATTAATTTTGTGAAATAATTTATCTCTGAAGATTCTAAATTATTTTGTGAAACCTAAATAAATATTTGAACTATTTGTCGTGATAAAGACGTATCTTGCATTATAAGGTCCGCTCCTTTACTTTGTGCAGAGAAAATAAAAAACTGTCAGATTTTGTAGAGCAACGTTGAAATATTCTCAAAAATATCAAAACTGTGCAAAGGTACGGGAACGCAAATTCAACCAAATTACGTATTACCTAATGTGTAAGACAAGTGCACGATGTTTAGCTTTAATTCTTTTACTCTCAAAATGACATTATATGCTGTGCTGTGATTTTCTGCCCGAAGAAATTTCTCGTACAGAAAATCACAGGTAGGGGAAATTATTTACTCTCTCGTGAGCGTTGCCTTTTGTCAAAAACTGCGTACGGGAACGGCTTTGGACTGAAAATCAGACAATTGCACAAAAAATCACAGAGATTTAAAGTAAAAAGGAACGGACCTATAAATAATAACCCAAAAGTGTTTAGTTAATTTTTTCCAAAATATGCAATGCTGTTACATATATTACAATCAATTTAAAAACTCGAACAAAAAAAAAAAACAAAAATGGGATAAATCAAAACCAATTTCATTAAATGAATCGCATGAAAATAGTGTACAAAATTTGAAGCAAATCGATCAACCCGCTTAGTCTATAGCTTGTTGTAGAGTGGATGTACTGTACAGCCACACATACATATATCAATACCGATGGACTTATCTCCATCATCGTAATGGGATTTTTTTTCTAAATCCGGTGTTTTTTTTGACACGAAACCAAAACTTGTAGGTAATTTAGAGCAAGTAAAAAATTAAAAATCGTTCTGTTTTGAAAATTCTCCAACTAATTTGAGGCGAATTTTTCCAGGGACACATCATCAATTTTCCCCCGGAAACTGTACTGAAATAGCTAGTTGCATTCCTCCCATACGGCAATTCAACCATAATACTCGTACTTCTATGAATGCACATCAGTTAACCCTTGAGCCCAACTTCTGTTAAGTATAGAGATTCTTTTTTTAGAATGTGGAATGCTATTCCAAACTAACAATTCAGCTTCTTTTAGCTTAAAAATATTGATGCGCTACAGGTTCTGCTCTATATAAAGGTTCGGTAGGGCCTTCGGTAGAAACGATGTTCGTATACAGGCGAAGAAAAAGAAGAGTTACCGAGTTTGCGAGCTGTCACTTTAATAAGCTTCTATAATTGATAAAACAGAAGACAATTGAAGATGTCACTTTATAAAGGCTTTATAAAGTTTTTTTTTATATAAGTTGCTGCTGTGTCAGTCTTTAAAAGGTTTCTGTA
The DNA here is from genome assembly GCA_949320155.1 of Melangyna quadrimaculata. Taxonomy (NCBI): domain Eukaryota; kingdom Metazoa; phylum Arthropoda; class Insecta; order Diptera; family Syrphidae; genus Melangyna; species Melangyna quadrimaculata. The sequence goes on from OX439484.1 coordinate 91,835,760, forward strand.
ACCATTTTCAAGAAGTTTATCAAATACCTCGATACGGCTTGTAAGGTCTTATGAAAGAATCATAAAAGAAAATGTCAATCTGTATAAAAAACTACATTGTCATTTATAATTATATATTGATAAATTATTAAAACTTGTTAATTTGTTTGTAAAAAATTGTTTTCTTTTTAATTCTAATAAAAGTCGCTCTTAATATTCAAGTGGTTAATTTCTAATTCAATAGACAAAACCAATTTCAAAAAATTCCATAAAAAATTAATGTCATTCGAATTCGTTAGGAATTCATAGGAAAATCAAAAAAGTGTGGGATAAAACTTGCTCCAGTTTCAAAACTACTGGCTCGATTTTGGTGATTCGAACGTATCTTAGTCCTTATTGAAGTGCTCCAAGCGATCGTTACATTAATTTTTAATTTTGAGGATAATTACAAAAAATTCCATAAAAAAACTAATTTCATTCGAATTTTGCATCAAATTAAGTATGTGTTTCATAGGATTTTTTTCTTAATATTCCTCAAAACTAAGAACTGATGTGTCGATTACTTAGAGCACTTCAATAAGGACTCAGAACCATTTGAATCACAGAAATAGAGCCAGTAGTTTTGGAATTACAGCAAGAATTATCTCATTTTTTTTTGATTCTCGTATAAATTCATATGAAAATCAAAAAAGTGTGAGATAAACCTTGTTCTTATTCCAAAACTACTAGCTCGATTTCTGTGACTCAAATAGTTCTGAGTCCTTATTGAATTGTTCTATTAATTGACACATCATTTTTTCAATTTTGAGGAATATTAAGAAAAAAATTCCAATGAAACATATACTTAATTTAATGCAAAATTCGAATGCAATTAGTTTTTTATGGCATTTTTTTGAAATCATCCTCAAAATTAAAAATTAATGCAACGATCACTTGGGATAATTAACTGCGAAACATATCATTTACATTTGTTTCTTTACGTGAAAAGTACCATGGAGTTAAGGAAATCTTTATCATGTGTGAACATTTTTATGGAAGCTTGATTTTGCTTAAGGTAACATTTTGAAGTTCTAAAAAAGGCTGATCAAGTTTTTGCATTTTCTAAATTATATCTAACATGGCTGAGTGGTTAGAAAGATGGACTTCACGTAGGAGCTCCAAGTTCGATCCCTAGTAAGGTAAAAATATAATTTGTGTTTTATAATCATTTCTAATACTATAATTAATAAAAAAATAAATTTGATACTTACTTGTTTTCAGATAAAATGCAGTAAAAATCACATTAAAAAATCAAAATAAAAATTTATTTTTTCTTTTTTTTATTTATTTTTGTTCTTCTTCTATAAGACTTGTATTTTTCGCGTCTAATAGGTATTATACAACCATACATAAAAATGTTCGCACTTCTATTAAACTTGTATTTTACTATTATACAACCATGTCCGAAGCTATCTGTCAAGTTAATGTGTCATTCAAATTTCCAATATCGCTCGTTTAAACTTCGTATCGGCTTCTTAAGGCTTTTATACAATCTGCTACTTTTAAAAGATCTGCGAATAAGTTCATAAGAAGATTTTCTAGCTTCTATAACATTCTCCTTTTTATGCTTAAGTAAACTTTACAAATGTCTTATGGAACTTCGAAAGCATATTCTATTAAGCCGAACCAAAGCTGAAATGTTAGTTGGGTTGCTCCCTGCCATTTTAATATTCATTGGTTCAAAATCAATGTGCATCCTCTTCAATCCTTCCCTATTTTCCTAACGCTTGCACTGTGTTTAAACATTTTAAGGGTAGTAAAACCCCCATAAGTGCGTGCCCTACGCATTTACATACATGGCTCACAAAACAAGTTTACAAAGTGGCAGAAAATATGAAAACTAGTTCTTAGCTACAAAGTATGATTAAACTTTTGAATCTGGAAAACCATATGTACGGTGGCTGAGTGAATAAAGTGGTGGCCTGCTGCCATTGTTTTTCAATAATTCATTTTCCTTACGTATTTTTTGAATCTTTATTCTGTACGACCTTAGGTTTTTAACGTAGGTATATTATTCGAACTAGATTCAGTTTTAAAATAGCTTAAGCCTAGTACTCAGTTCAAGTGAAAATGGAATTTCTTATAAAAGTGACACTTACCGAATTGTGAGAGCGAAATATGAACCGGTTCAAAATTAATTTCATTTCATAATTTTCATTTCCTAACGTTCGACCACTAGGAAAAAATAAAAGAAGTGTGGAAAAGTGTGACATTTGTCAATAAATTAAAATAAAAATTGTAATAATTGAAGAAAAAAGCCTAAAGAATTATTTTGGATCTTATGATCATTTATTTTTAAATATTAAGTGTTACCGACAAGCCAAAAACTAAAATAGTCTTCTGAAGCAATTCAAGATTCTGTTGAACTGTCAGACAAATCAACCAATTATTTTTCATTCAAAGTGAGTATTAAAAATTTTCAAATTGGAGACTGAAAATTCACGTGGATATTAAATTATGGTTTCACTATGCTTATTCACGTGAATTTCAAACCGCTTTTATTTTTCATTTCACTCAGAGGTGAGTACGTTAAATATTAGAGTATAATTGATAGTAGGTACTGATTTATCTTCTAAAAGGTAACTTTAATATCAAAACTTAAGATATTTTTTTCTAATTTCCTATTTAAAAAGTTAAGGAAGTTATGCACTTTCAAAGTTTTTCCCTATTTTTCCCAAATAATTTGTATGACAAAAAAAAACAAAATGGCGTTAAGGGACCTCTAAATGTTAAAATTCGGACCCCATTTTTTACAGAAATTCTTTTTTAGATATTTGTTTTAAGATATTTAACAAGCATATGAAATAACGGGAGAGAAATAATCTTTCTTCAAACAATCAAATTTTTAGCTTTAACTTGATTTAAGTTTTTGATTACATTATATAATTAAATTATATCACAACAAAACTTGATATTTTAGAAAACTTGAATAAATCGCCAACAAAACTAATTCAAAATTCTATAAGAAATATGTTTAATGATACTTCAGATTTTCCAATGTTTTTTTTTTTTTTTTTAGTAAATCTTCCTTTGCTTCACAAATACTGATTGCATGTCTTTTAAGCATCCGAGACGAAACTGTATATTTAGACCGAAATTTACAGAGTCTCATTGCATGCCTTTTAAGCGTCCGAGACGAAACTGTATATTTAGACCGAAATTTACAGAGTCTCATAAATTATAATTACCAACCAATACATAGCTCTGGAAGCGGAAGGGTTAAACCAGGATTACTTTGTCTGCCTGACCATACCCTTGACGACACGCTTAAAAAGCTTACCTATATCTTGAGTTCTACTATACTCTGTTCAACAAAAATTGGCAGTACAGGGAAGATAGGACGTTTGTATCTCTGTCTGGTCGCATTGGCTTGCATATACCTATTTCAAGTAAAAGCACTCATAGGGTTTCCGTACTTTGCATTATATCTCACCTTAATTAATTCTGTTCTCAAAAGCTTAAAAACAGAAAGCTATTTTATAAAAACCACTGAAAAAGCTCTTTAGTATTGATTTCTATGGGTAAGGTAACTCTGTTGGAATACATATTTTTTTTAGCTCAAACACCCAGAGTAGAAACGATTATATGATCAGTGTGGCTTTGGGCATGCAATGAGGACGGTCATGGTGAAGTGTACAATATTTTCCAGGGCATTACAACAAGAATTCCTGTACGTTTTTCAGTGGTGTAGTCTTTTTTATTGGCAGTTTTCTCAATTCAGTGTCGTGAAAGTATACACACGAGCCACTGTTTTGAAAAAAGCTCTCCCATAAGCCTTGTACTGACAATTTTTGTTGAACAGAGTATAGTCGGGTCATCAAAAACAAGGTGTTTAAAAGTAAGGAAAATGACAGAGCATCATGATATATTTTCAAAAAAATTAATTTAAGTGAAAATACCCCGGATACAAAATTAAGAAAATCTACATTTTCAACCCCCCACCCCCACCCCTTCGTCAATGGTATGGGCAGGCAGACATGGTAATCCTGGTTTTACCCTTCCAAAGCTATGTATTGGTATGGGTTTCAACATTACGCAAAGACTTGACTTTTTATGTTGTTGGCTCTCGGTCACAAGATCTACACGAGAACGGGATGAGACTTAAAATTTTAGATTTTAAAGAGACCGAGACGAGACTTACAAAAGTCTTGTCTCGTGGCCAGCCCTCCCTGAAAATTTACACTTATCATCTTGCAATCTCAAATCCAACAATCAGGTTGTGGTACAAAATATTTTAAACGAATTTCCTGAAATTTGTATTCATATCTGTCAAATAGTTTTTTTTTTTTTGTTATAGAGGTTTTAATCAGAAGCGGTTCAACAAAATGTGCAAAAAATACATTCCGGAAACAAAACAAAAGCTCCAAAAATATATTGGTTAACCCAATTTCGCTGCGGACACTCCACAGCACAAATGACGCAGAACGCTCTGGTAGCCCGATTAAAGTAGCCACGACGGAAATGGTCGACAAAATCCTCTGTCTAGTGCTGGATGATCGGCGTGTGAAGGTTAGGGAACTCGAGGAGGCTACTGACTTATCATAAGGCGCGGTAATTTCAATTTTACACAAATACTTGGATATGAAAAAGCTTCCCACAAGATGGGTGGCGCGTTTGAATATTTCAAAGGAGTATTTGGCCTTCTTCAACCGTAATTCAACCAAGTTTTCTCGCAGATTTGTGACTGTGGATAAAACATGGCTTCATCACCACACACCAGAGACTAAAGAACAGTCTAAACAGTGGACTTCTCCAAGTAAATTCAAGTCAAAGAAAGCCAAAGCGGGTTTATCGGTAGACAAGAAGTTGACAAAAGTTTGTTTGGGATGCGGTGTTATCCAATTCGATTACCTTGAGAAAAAAAAAGACGATTACAGGATCTTCTTCCCATTGGTAGTAAGAACAAGACTTCATCTGGTTGCCCCAAAACAAAATTTGGAAAACCCTGCATAGGTATCTGCTTTTAAATCCTCTCCTAGTTTTTAATCACTAGCACTGCGTTAATCATTTGAATGGTATTCATCTTTGAATGGAAGAAAAAAAAAACACATAATTTCAAATTCTATTCAAAAAGATTTTTGTCCTAAAAAAACTGATTTTTTTGCGGAAAATTAAATTAAATTTAACAGAACAAGCTTAGAGTATAAAAACTCAATTTCTGCAAATAATATAATAACAATTTGAAGATAGGTAAGGTAAATATAATATGTACGCACCTTGAACCCTGTGCTTAATTTCTAATGCTAGGTTTCCACTTGTCATTGAAAGACACAGTTTGACAAGATAGGGTGGGTTATACTTTCCCTCTACTACTACTTTCTTTGCTTTTTGTGTTGGTTATACCCACCCTGTCTTCTCAAAGTGCGTCAATTCGCGTCTTTCAATGACAAGTGGAAACCTAGCATAAGCCCACAATCATTTTTTATTTATTTATTTAATTTTGTTGAATTTTAAAGTCCAACTGATTTATTTATTAGAAAAGGTTTTAAAAACATTTCGTCTCATGCCATCGTCGTGGAGTAGTTAAAAATATTCTACGGGGAAAAGAAGTATTTCCTAACTGGCTTACAATCTGCTTACATAGCCATGAGTAATTGAGTTGTTTTCTATAAATTAAGTTGCCAACATGCTTTCTGTTGAACCCCCAGAATAAATGCCTCTCGTCCATCTATAAGATGAATCCTAACCCTCACTGTTCAGTCTTCATTATCAACCTCTTTCTTCGTCATCATCACTTAGTCTATTTGGAAATTCCTTTTAGTGTAATTCCGAGATGATCTCCCAAGAGGAGGTATCCCAAGAATTCAGCATTTCAACGCAATCTCCTTAAGTTTTCACTTCACTGTAGTGTTGTAATATTAGTAGGTATACAAGATAAGGGGGCAAGTATGTATATGGGGTTGGTGATAAAGAAATTTTCTTTTAAAACGGTAAAGAATTTTTAGAATTTCATAAGGACGATGACGATGCCCATTGCTATTTTAATAAATGCACGGAAAACTTAACCAAATAAAAGTGAAGAATAAGAATATAAGAACATTCCTGAGGGTTTCAAACGTGCCATTTGATGTCATCGTTACGAGGATTATTCGATGATAAGAAAAGCCCCATCATATCGGCATCATAGCTGTCGTCTGAGTGGGCTGTGTTGTGTGTGCTTCCTTCGACATTTCCAACTCATCAAACTGGCCGCACAATATCACACACAATGGATGTGGATGCTTTTATTACGATTAGATCGAATCCTGATGGAATGGTTCTTATTACACACTTCCGAATAACTATGCTTGCTGAAGAATGTGCGCTGAACTTGTTTTATTATTTGCAAAGCAGAAAGCACATAGCAGGGCACACCGGCACACACTCACATCGAGAACATGAGAACTTCTCTCTCTTAATCGACCTTTTCTGCTTCGTTTAATGAAATTCTTTTGATGCAGTTCGAGGGTATTATTTTATTTGAAAGAGGCAGACAGGACACAGGAGGCATCAGTTGGAGCTGGGAGGATGGAACGTCTTGCAATTTTACACGCTACCAACTTGCTGCATAATTGAATATGCGAATCGGAATTCCTGATGGGTTCGGTTTAGTACTGACAAATCTATCTTATTCTATATAGATGTTTTCTCGTATATTAATGTAGGTACTTTGGGAATCAGAAGAAATGAAAAATTGCGGGTCAGATCATACGCCCTTGAAATAATCTTGTATTTTATTTAATTGATGAGGAAAGAGTATTGGATTGGTAGTAAAACAATTTTAAGGAAAGCTTTAAATCGAAGTCTTTTTTATGAGGGAAGTACGATGAAGATGCTGTTGGATTTTGTTCTTTTCTGATTTTTAAAATAAATCAATTTCATATGATTGTTTTTATTTTTGTGAAATGGATAAGTTACATGGTATGTAAGTACGTACAAGTATGTTAGATGATTACTTTTCGATTCATTTTATTGGTGCGATGATAAAATTTTGTTATTTTGTCAGTAAATAATACACTTGAAAAAAGAATTAAGGAAATAACATTTGTTTTTTAGGTTTTTCGAAAAATTGTAACTATCTGCATGAAAAGTGGTAATTTTTTACTCCAAGTCTTAAGAAGAATAATGTTACTAATATAAAAAACTATGAAAAAGTAAACAAAACTTGTTATTTTTGTTTTCATGATGATGATGATGATGATGATAAAATAAATGTTCAAGAGTAACAGAATTTGTTCCTTTGATTGATTTTGTACAAAAAAGTAACGCAAAGGTGTTGTTGAACCAATTTTAAAATTTAAAAAAATATTAGAAGTGTTTTTGTCTAAAAAAACCTCATACCAGCAGTCATATCTTGCAGTCAAAGTTTGTAAACCAGAAAAATATTTACGAAAGTACCAAAAAAGTTATTTTTCGTCTTTTTTGAAGCTTACTAGTACAGTAACTATATGTATATGTATTGTACATTCACGTATGCGTCAAATCTGGTATTTCTGATGTTTTGCTGAGTTTTTCAGGATATTGGCCTAGTAAATAACCTATTTTTTCGACCAAGTGCGGCGACCGCATCATAGTAATTTTTACGCGATTTTTTCAGGTATTAGCGATTTTAGTTCTAAAGCCTAGTATACAGTTCTTCTAAACGCAAACAAATTGGTGGTGAGAATTACATCTGGGGTAAAATGAAAAATATCTTCTTTTCAATGACATTGTTTTTCGCGAAAAATATTTGTGGTGAGCAGTGATGAGTACAAAATTTTGTATCAGGGTTGGTTCACAGCTCGATAAAAAAAATTAAACGTCAAACTTTTATTTTTTTTTTCTGCAAAAATCTTTGCCATAAGAAATGCATGTAGTTTTTTTTTTGTTGAGGAACTGTATACTTATACTTAGCTTAAAGAAGTAGTTTTAAATAAAACCATTGTTATATAATTTCAAAGTAACCTACTTTCTTCCAATTTGTACAGTTTTTGAGATATTAATTTCCAAACTCAACATTTAAAAAAAGAATATTCTATATTTACTTAGTGGAAATAGGTTCTTTGGAGCAAATTTTTTTTTCAATATTTTGGGTTTGGAAATTAATTTCTCAAAAGCTGTCGATTAAAACAACTTTATTTAAAGAGAAAATTAAATAATGAGTTTCTGGGTTTAAGATAAGCTATAGGAAAAAATTGAAGGTGTTACCACTGTTTTTCAATAGTGTTGTTTCTACTTGAAGTCCTTTTTCTTGAGGGGATCATATAGACCACCTTTCCAGTATTTTTGTATTTAGTATTTTGAGAATATTAGCGCGTTACATTTAACAGTCGGCAAACGGGAGGCAGTTAAAAATCAAGAAAAAACAGTAAAAAACAAGTTTTTTCAGCACCGTGGTTGATTTGTTTGGTTGTGATTTTGTAAATTAAAATAATTTTTTCTAAAACTACCGTTTTTTAAAAAATTACACCTCGAACGTATTGATATTTTCAAAAATATCATTTCTAAAAATAAAATTAAAAAAAACATTAAAATGATGATTTTTTAAATTTTTCAAGGGAGGTAGAGGGGGAACGTTGAATGCGAAAATTAATACCAGCTGGGTTTCCATCTTTCGGAACCTAAATATGATTCCCACAAAGTTTGACAAAAATCAAAAAACGCGATGGCTTTTCGATAGGGCTGGCCACGAGACGAGACCCTGCGAGACTTTTGTAAGTCTCGTCTCGGTCTCGTTAAAATCGAAAATTTTCAGTCTCGTCTCGGTCCCGTGTCGGTCTCGTATAATTACGTATCGTCTCGGTATCGTCTCCGGAGAATACGATTTCCGGACAACCTGATAGTTATTGGAACGAAATATTTTCGATGATAGTTTGAATATGTGCAGAAGAAAATTAATATTTAACTGAAATTGGATTTTTTAATTTATTAGACTCTCTGTAAATTTCTGTCCAAATATACAGTCTCGGTTGCTTATAAGGCAGTCTCGTCTCGTGTCGTCTCAGTCTCGTTATGCGAGACCGAGATCGAGACCGAGACTTTTCTCGTCTCGTGGCCTACTACTTTCCGATTAGACGCTGTCATATGGAATGACTCTAATACTACTTGTTATATTTTTTGTATCGCTAAATTTTGAAATGCTGTATTTTGGAAACCTTTCGGTCTACAGAGATGGGTTTGCGCTCAAATTGGAGAAAAATAGATTACTTTGAAATCGTAGAACAATGTTTTTATTTATAATTACTTCTTTAGGACTAACATCGCCAATAACTGAAAAAAGCGCGAACAAATCGCGTTTTTTTTGATTTTTGACCATGAAGCGGTCGCCGCTCGAGGTCGCAAACGGTGCCTTCCATACAAACGACAAGTTTTCTGGACTATACAATACAGCAAAAGATGGAAGCAAAATGTCTTCATTGAATTTTCAAATGATCTTGTAATTGTAATGAAATTATGCAAAATTTCAAAATTCCCTTTAAGTTTTGCGTGTGCACGTTTTTATATATTTTCGCAACTTTTTTTTTAAAATTCGCAGAATTTTTAAAAGCTGAAATTTGTAAAGCAGAATTTTGAAAAGCACAATTTTGAAAAGCACAATTTTTAAAACAGAATTTTGACCTTGGCAGAATTTCGACTCCAAACCGTATATTAAAAACGTAGCAAAAACTCAAAAATGTTTAAGACATCATGGGCATTTTGGACCCACTGTTCAATAGTGATAATGATAACTGATAACATATTATGTATGTCAAATGAACGGTCAAAGAGTGTACTCTTTTTCATAATATATGAGCTCAGTTCAAATCCCCCGCAAAAGTGGTGTTTTTGTGCATTTTAATAAGCCTAAAAATTTAAAAAAAAAATGTATTTATAATGATAAAATGGGAACATTCGCAGACAAAATTTGTACCATTTTTGAAAGCCACACTATTTCTATCAACCGTTTTTGAAGAAATCATTTAAATACTATAAAAAAATAAAAAAAATAAATAAATCGGGTGGCACAACGGCTCATGAAGAACCAGGGCCTAGTGAATAACAACTCGCAACCATTCCTGTGTGCGCCTTTCGACAGGAATGGAAGGGACCTACAATTTTATGCCGAATCCGAACGGCTAGACGAGAAGCACTTATTCGTGACAAGTGATACTTTTGGAGGATTTGTCAATTCCTCGCAAGAGGCAGTAGCCCTGAAAAAAAAACTTTTTTAGTTTTTAGGTGGACGAGGCTGGGAAGCGATCCCAGACCTCCAGCGTGACAGTCGAACGCACTAACCATTACGCTACGGGCTTCTACTTTAAATACTATAATATGTTGAAAAAACTAAAAAAAATAATGAATACTAATTATTGGTTGTACAATTTGGAAATAAAATTCTAAATTTAAAATTATGAAAAAATTGACCTTTTCACAAGAGTTAAAGATTTTCTAAGGAATTTTCAGTTCTTGTAAGAAACGGTTTAGTAATTATGAATTTTCTCAAAAACAAAAAGAGATAAGGCCATCTGCTTCTTTTTGTTTGATTCGAAATTATAAGGGGCAGTGATTATTAGGGGAATTCATGCAAGCGCAGAGAACCCATAGAAAGCTTAAAAACGATAGAATTTTCTATCGGTAGAAATGAACTGTCTAAATTTGTATGGGAAAAGTTTTCTGCAAAATATAGAATTTTATCTCACAAATTTGAAGCGAAAAGCGTATATATATACTTATAAACTTATAAACTTTGTGACGTTTAATTTGACATTTGACTAAGCTTAGCTGTTCGTTTCAATCGTTTACGCAAAAATTTCTAACATGTATCCTTTTGCGTAAAACTATATTTTTCTACAAAGCGAAAAATTATCTCGTTTCATGAATACCCTTATTGAAAGCCAATTTAGAATTGTATTTTAAAATTGTTTTAAAAAAATACAATTGTGTAATTTTTGTGATTAGTGCTTTTTCTTTATTTTTTAGTTTGAAAGTGATTTTCTGAGAAAACGGCTCATAGAAATAACTTGTTTAGAAAAAAAAAATAAAATCGCCTTATTTGTGGCTTTAAAAAAAACATAAAACACTTTTGTGTGAGTCGATTTACTATATCATCACTGCTGACCAACTTTTAAAAGTAGCCCCAGAGCTCATACAAAAGTCCCTTGTGGAGTTTTCAATTAAGAAAAAGAGTAAGATTTAATACCATAAATACAAAAAAAAAAAACAAAATATGCACGACTGGATCGCACGAACTTGCTCTCGTAGCTAGATATTGACGGTGTAGATATAGTAATGGTTCAATAATATTCTTATATTGTTACCGAAAAAATAATAAAAACATGTAAGAATACCAATTTTGAACAAATTTATAAAAAAAGTTAAAAATAACAAAAAATTAATTTTTCTTTGATTTTATTTTTTCGTAAGAAAATTTCAAATGCAGTATTTGTTGAATAACTTATGTTATAAGTATTGAATTGCAAAATAATGATAAAGTCAACCAAGCCAATGACGAGATGCGAGGGAGTATACCTAAGTATAAACAAAATTCAATACAAAAAAAAAAGACATTTTTATTTCTATTATATGCCTTTTTTTCTAATAAAAACGTGGTATGCAGTATTATAAGAACTGGCGAGAAAACTTGATAAAACCGAAATCGTTGTATGGCAGCTACCTGTGATAGATGAGCTAAGACTAAGTTCTCCTTTAGGGAATCACAGCAAATTTGAAGAAAATCCGGCGTTATACATCACGACGAACAATCAAACAGACCAACTGAAGGACGTGTTGATGAAAATAAATTATTTTTCCATCATCCTTATGTTAGTTTTATTAAAACCTCGACATTTTTTTTTGATACGAAGCCAATACTTGCCCTATAGATAAGGTAAACCTAATGAAACAAAAAACTTTAGAGATGGAAATATTTCTTATGCGAGCCAATCCAGAAAAATGAAGACCACGATTGAAATGAACTTACCTGAATTGTTTGGTGGGTATGAAAACGTTTGTCGGTTTTTAAAAACAAGCACAGTGTGCCTTACATTACATTTATATCGTAAAAGAACAAAAAGTTCCAACAACTATAAAATTTTGAAGTAGTACTAACAAGTTTCAAATATGTTTATAAACGCATATTTTTATTGCACTTCAGTAGTTTCTTTTCTTTTCTCAATAAATATTTAAAGTGTGAAATAATGATTTCCATGTCCCTTCTTCTATATTAATAGTGTTGGGTGTATTTATGATGTGCAGAGTTTCGATTATAAGTCTCTTGTGTATGAAAGTTTCTCTTTGCCGTACTTTCCGTATTTTTCCATATAGAATACTTTTTCAATTAACTGAGTGACATATCTCGTTTTTGACACTAATGAACATCATACCAATCATTTAGCTTGCGTCAACCAATTTCCTTTCAATTTTGCAAACATATTAACTTTTCGAATTTCAAATAGTATTCAGTTCGAGAATATAACTTTTTTTTCAATCAAAAAAAAAATATTCCTTTTTTGTAGTTCATTTGACTTTTTCCATTAATTCACTTTGATTAATGCTTTTTTCATACATACATACATTATCTTTAATTAATGCCTTTTACTTCGTAAATACTCTGTCATGCGTGATATATGTAGGCACATAGCTTTAATAGAGCCTAAGAAAAAATTTCTGCCATCCAGTTTTGCATTTTATTTGAAATATATGCAGGAGAATTTATCCGTACACTCTGGCGTATACGTAATTTTTTTTTTTAATTAAAATGTGAACTTCCTCTACAATTTTTCATTTGTATATAAAGGTTACAGCTCGCGTACACATAACCCGTTATCGGCCGAATTATACTCGGCCGTCGTCGGCCGATTGAATCAAACGTATGTAAAAGGAAGAGAGCGCGTACACCACTACAACCGACATCGTCAGATAATAACCGATCAACCGATCAACCGTCAAATCCGAAGTTGTTTGGATTTTACGTCAGTTTTCCGGGCTTTTCTTGCCAGAATAGATTCAAAATAAAATAAATATTGAAAAATCAATTCAATGTGTTTCTGTTCTTAGCAAAAAAAAAATTAGAAGAAGTTTCATCACAGATGGAATTGTGTGTTAAAGTTTGCAGACATAAAACAAAAAATTAAGTAGTTTAAGGGACCAATTTCGCAAAGACAATAATTTAAAAAAGGGGAGGGTTAAAAACGGGCATCGGCCGAGAACCGTAGGAGTGTACGTAGACAAACGTCCGACACATTTGTCCGAATAGCTCCGACCCGAAATCGAACGATAAATCGGTTTCAGTGTACGCGAACCGTTACAGTCAATTAAAACTTAATTGAAACATATTTGTAAAATTCTGATGGTGGGACTTACTTTTTTCTGAAATAGTATCTGCTTTTCAAAGGTGTATTCTCGTGATAACACTTGCAGTTAGGCTGCATAGCTTTCCAAATGCAATTGTTAGATTCGAAAAAACCTTCATTTGGATGGCCACGATCAGGTGACCTCGGTGGTGCAATGTGTAGTGCAGCGGCCTCTGAGGTAGCTTGGTCTAGGTTCAAATCCAGTTGACGGCAAAATAATTTACAAATTCAAATTGGAACTATAGACTCAGCACCACTAAAGGAATCTGGTGATTCGTGTGGCAGCCATGAAATTGCAATAATTCCTGCCTATATAATACTCGGTGGTAGCCAACACAAGTGGTTGTTGTTAATTCAAAACCTTCAATGTAAATATGACGGAGCGAAAGCTATGCAGCCTAACTGTAAGTGTTATCACGAGAATACACCTTTGAATGAAATTTAATTCTTGACCAGTGTCAAATCTTTCATACAATTTCCCTCCTTACACATATGCAGTGAATTGTTGCGGTGATAACAGAGAGGAGAAAAAGAAAGAACCCGAATGAATATCATCTAACTTGTGTGTGGCTTGTAAAATTGCTAGTTGTTCAAATGTAATTGTAAAATAACAAGAAACCTTTATTTGGATGGCCACGATCAGGTGACCTCGGTGGTGCAATGCGTTGTGCAGCGGCCTCTGAGGTAGCTTGGTCTAGGTTCATATCCAGTTGACGGCAAAATAATTTATAAATTCAAATTGGAACTATAAACTAAGCACCACTAAAGGAATCTGATGATTGGTGTGACAGCCATGAAATTGCAATAATTCCAGCCTTTATAATACTCGGTGGTAGCCAACACAAGTGGTTTTTGTTAATTCAAAACCTTTAGTATCTGCTTTTGTTTTGTAACTTCCTCAAATGAAAATGAAGCAAATATATTTTCAACCACTTAAAGCGCCATCAGACTTAAATCTACTTGTACAAAAATATTTAAAATTTTGACTGTTATGTAAACAAGGACTTCTTTTTTTAAAACTTCGTAAGCCCTTCCACTTTTGGTGCCATATTGAACGTATTTGAATCTATCTTCTTAATTTATAACTACGCCAAAAAAACAACAGCTTCATTTAAATGCTTCAATGCCCGGTGTCGCATTTCAACATACTCTCTCCTACCTATAATCTGTACACGATTTAAGATGAAAAAACTAAATTACCTTAGAGACGAAAAGTTGGTGTTTATAATATTTAATGAACTCGCACATGCCATTATATAAAACATAGACAAAATAGCTTTAAAAAAACCTCCAATTCTAAATCTGACGATACTTATCGCATGCAAACGGAGCACAATATAGTCGAATATGAGTGCTGGCTTAAGATTATGGTTTGCCCAAATACTTCGCAAATATCCGGAGAACTATCAATGCAGAAGGGGTCTTGTTCATCATAACATTAGCCTTTAATACATAACTAAAACATTCAGTCTCGAAGTAAACGTACACATTTTTTTTGAGTAGATACCTTTAAAGGATGGTACGATTAAGAAACATATATCTTTGAGAAAAGCAATAACTAAACGAGGTTGTGTGTTGGAGGTCAGGTGACTTAACAAATTTAAGACATTGGAGATGTGTGTATATGGTAAAGGATGTCCCAAAATGATCGCAAGAAAGAATACATGTGTTCTTACTCAAATATAGAAATCTCTTTTATTGATTCAAAAATATGTTTCGTTTCCATTTACAGTGTCGGACAAAACAAAAGCACTCAATTTCACTTGGTTACATTTTGCTTAGGTAAATTTTTAAACTTGCATATATTTAAATGAATTTTATTTGGTTAATACAGAGGTATACATTAGCTCTTCAATCGCAAAGAAAAAAATATATTAGTTATACAGTAAAGGAAATACAAAAAAAAAAAACTAAAAAATTATTAAAAGCAATTGCGACAAAACTAAAGCACATAATTAAATTCTGTAGTTGTTTTCCAATATTTTGTTATGAAGCCACTGTTTTTGGTAACTGGTGCTTGACAACTATCAGGCATTAACTCAATCAAGTTCTTTATGATTTCCTGGGGGATACTTCTAAGCAATTTCTGTTAGAACAACAAGAAACTCCTTGTTTTTGCAGCTATCACGTTAAATCTGGGTATCTTCAATCTCCAATAGGTTTCTTTATGAAGATGAGGTCAGGTGACTGTGCCGGCCACTTTAAAACGTTGATTTTATCTCTAAAAAAAAATTTCGCACTAATTTAGCGGTATGTTTAGGATCGATGTCATATGGTATGTCCATTTGAAGGGCATTTCTACTTCTGCATGTGGCAGCATGACGTTTTGAAGGACGTAATCATACACAAAACGATCCATTATACCATCTATTTAATGAGTTGGGCCGATTCTTTGACTAGAAAAACATCCCCAGGCCAAAACATTTCCTCCTCCATGGTTTATTGTGCCTTTGTGATACGAGTGCTTTTGTTTTGTCCGACACTTGTTTAAAGGAATTAATCACTTAACTTCTTCAGAGTCTTGTAATGTCGACATTGCTGTCTTATAAAAGGATAAACATTGTTCTTAAAAAAAAAAAACTGTAAATTTAAATCGCTAAATAGACTTATAGGTCAAAAATGATTGAGTTAAATCGATTAATTTTTATTTCGGAATAATTCCGTGATAAACGTATAATCATAATCATGAAATGATGAAAAAAGTAAATTTGAATAAGTAAATACTGAACAATTTTTAGTTGTATTTTTTGAGTTGTTTCCTATTTGCTTTAAGATTAAAACTGTCAATTGAAATTTTGTATAAATTTTAATAGTTTTACTTGCTGTACGTGTCATACTAAAAATGTTTAGGTTTTTAATCAAAACTTACATTACGATCCAGTTTTATCAAAAACGGCTCTAACGATTTTGATTAAACTTCTTTCATTAAATTCCCAGAACTGTTTTAATTATACTGTGTACCAGTCATTCAAAAAACGGAAAAATAGTCATGATTTTTTTGTTTAGATAATTTTTATTTTAACTTGCGATATATAGGTATTATACACGGCAGGTTATGGATTCGAAAAAAAATCGAACTTGAGATAATAATTTTCCCAATTCTCCCCCGCAATTCTGTCTGTCTGTTCTCGCCCCTACAGTCTAAATGGCTGGAGGAATTTTCTTCAGACTTAGTACATAGTGTATTTTGACTAATATGCCCACACGTTTTTCAATTTTCTTAGGACCAAAAATAACAGTACCTGCAATACAATTTTATTCGCCAAAAAGGAAAATAATATTTTTCTCAAAAACTGCTCCGAGGATTTTGGTAAAAAAATTTGAATATCTAATTAAAATAAGAAAATGCTATTTTTTTATTTCCAAAAATTGGTTATTTTTGATTCCAGTACAACCATTTATTTTGGTTTTTGATTTTCTCGAAAACAGGTAAGTTGAAATATTTAATTTTTTTTTATAGTAAATGTTCTTAAAAGTAAAAAAGTTATTGTGAACCAAAATTAAAAATAAAAATTTTGAAAATTAAAAAAAAATCGACTTGGTCAATATTTTTTTATTATTTTGTAGAATACTTAAAAAACAATGTTTCTAAATTCAAAAATAACGCTACCTTCCATACAATCGTTGAAAAACCGTAAAGAAAAAACTTATTTTTCTCGAAAACGGCTCCAAGAATGTTGATAAAAATATGTGCGTGCTATTGAATTAGTACATTCTATTTTCTTATTAGAAAATATTTTACCAATAATGGTTATTAACGGTACCTGTCAAAGAACCGATTTCTTAGTTTTTAAATTTCTCGTTAACGGCTGCACCGATTTCAACCAAAATGTGTATACAAGAGCTCCTTCACAATTCATACAATTTTGCATATACACATTTTCCACAAAAAAAAAATAATTTTTGGATTTAAAAAAAAAATATTGAAACTTTTTTTTTGAAAATTCAATATCTTGAAAACGGGCTCATGAATTTTTTTTTATTTTGTATAAAATTGTATTTTATTAAATTATAAAAGTTGACATATAGCCCAGTCAAATTCGCCAATAAATTCGCAAATCGCGATCTGGTTCTGCATTTTTGATATGTTGTTGGGGCATGTTAGAGTAGTCTATAGCCAACTTAGAAAAACCTGTGTTCGCTGCAGGAAAAATGAAACAGTGAAAAACGCTGAAATCACCCCATTTGTTCCGATTTCATTTATAACTTTGGAAATATGCAATTTAGGAAAAAACCGTTCACTATTAACTTGTTTGTTATACAATTTTCTACAAGACCACATCAGTTTTAAATTCAAGTATGCGTACAAAAATTAGCGTCAGCTTAAATGTCTAACTTTGACCACTGCATTGACGCAAAAATTTCGCGGTGCACTTAATTAACATTATCTCTCTCATGCCGAACCTATCAGACTGATTTTAATCGGGTTTCGATATTTCATTTGGTAATTCCCTAGAGTACTTCAGACCACATTTATAATAGAATTGGACCATTTTTTATCTGTCAGTTAAGCGCTTCAAAACTTATCTGTTTTTTACAGATTTATTCTGATTTCAACGCTGTATAGCAACGAAAATTTAACACCAGACATTTTTATATAAATGTCATCTGGTGGAGAATTTTATAACAAAAAAAATTTTGTACTGATGTTCTTGTTCCTAAGATACAAATGTCCCAAGTTATATATAGGAAAATAACAAAAAACAGGGGGTAAATATTGCACTTTCTTGCACGTTTTGGTTTTTCCGGCAAATAGCACACCTTTTTGAGCGGGAGTAATCTCATATTTTTGTTGTTCATATTAGATTAATAAATGATTTTTTTTCTTTTTCCAAAAACGATACTGCGAGTTTCCCTTAAAATAGGACATTTGCCGAGAAAGTGATGGCTTTCCTCTCTTGCTCCCTGGTTGCATAGACTGCAGCTTTCTGGGCGATCGTCTCTACGTGGCATAAAGTTAAGTGACAGCAACTGTCCTCTTGTTTTAAAAACGAGTAACATGAAGGCGGTTAAGTACTCTTTTTTGAAATATGTAGCTTGTGGTTGACAGAGTCAAGCCTTGCGTATATGAGCCTATTTCTTGATTGTCTCGCTCTTACAACAAACTCATCTCTTTTCTTTACATCTACTGCACTGAGTGACAGCAACTGTCCTCTTGTTTTAAAAACGAGTAACATGAAGGCGGTTAAGTACTCTTTTTTGAAATATGTAGCTTGTGGTTGACAGAGTCAAGCCTTGCGTATATGAGCCTATTTCTTGATTGTCTCGCTCTTACAACAAACTCATCTCTTTTCTTTACATCTACTGCACTGATCAGATCATAGAGATCAGCTTTCCATTGAGCTATGTTTTCATCGAGGATGAGTTGACGGCCGTAGTAGACGCCATTTGCCGAACCAGGACAATTTTCTTCTTAAGATAACCATAGTTATTCTTCTGGGAAGTCTGTTCTCCTCCATGTTTACCGTTTTCAATATGTAGTTCACCTGCATTTTCAGCGTTGAGATGAATACAGGAGGGAGTACCGTCTCGAGCATGAGAATGTGGTTTGCTGTACAGCTTGGAAGCCTCAACGTTCTCTTAAGAAAATATCTTAAGAGTTGTTCTACCTCATCAAATTCTGTGTGACATACCTAAGCGGCGCAGCACATTATGACCTTGGCTGTTGTTTCGAAAATACGAAATTTTGTTTTTCAAGCTAACATCCTTATCTTGCATCACAGATTTCCAGGTTGCCTTTAGAGCATTTTTGGATTTGGCGAGTTTTTCTGTCATATGGTTTCTGAGATTTAGGTTTCTCGATATTTTGACTCCAAGGTAATTATAGTCGCTAACTACTTCAATTCTTTGGTTATCGTATCTCCAGCTTTAGTTGCGACAGTTTGGGCCTCCACCGTTACGGAAAATAATTACTTTAGATTTGATGAGGTTTACCTGAAGCCTCCATTTGTTGCAGTACTCAGATATTCTGTTTATCATCAATTGGAGACTTTCAGGCGTTTCAGCAAACACCACAATGTCGTCCGCGAACTTCAAGGTTTTTACAAGTAGATTTGCAGTAACTCTTGCTCCACCCTGTAAAACATCCTCGATGTCGTCTATGTATGAAGAGAGCGAATAAAAGGGGACTTAAGTTACATTCCTGTCTTAAACCTATTTCTACCTCGTAGGGTAGCGATAAATTATCTTTGAACGTAAGCACAGAAGTTGTTGAGTCGTACAATGTTTCCAGAATACGTCCGAATTCCGTTGAGATACTTTTATTGTAGAGCTTAAGCATCAGAGGTTTCCTGACTATGGTATCAAAAGCCGCTCGGAAATCAATAAAGAATGCGTACAATTTCTTTTTGTCTTTGATAAAAATGTCCGCAATGCTGGTAAGTGTGTGAGTTTATTCAATGGTTGAATAATTTTTGCGGAAACCAGCTTGAGATTTACGCAAGATATTGTTTATTTGTACCCAGTTGTAAAGTCTTTTGTCGAGTATCTTTGTGAGAATTTTCATTGATGTGTTCAACAAATGTGTTTGCGGAGACTGTGCGATCACCTTTTTTGAATATCGGTGTCACGATGGATTCTTTAAAATAGCTTAGCACACAGCCATGATCAATGATCATAGGCATAGTTCAGCGCTAAAGTAATATTTTTTACCAGTACTGGGGGACTGAATTTGTAAAATTCTGGTGGAATACCTTTGGAGCCAGGTGCTTTGTTGTTTTTTAGTTCGTCCAAAACTGTTTTCACCTCTAAAATGCTGAATGAAGCATCCAAGACTTCATTTGCTAGAAAAGGGATAGCAAATTGAAAGGTCGTACAAAACTTGTCTTTTGCGAGGTTTTCGAAATGATCATTTAAGTCTTCCATATTAAGCGATAGAGAAGATTGGTGCCATTTGTTGTCGTTGTTGATAAAGCGAACTTTTCTCCAAAACTGACACGCATCCCTGCAACTTGATAGGTCCTGCGCGATGTTTTCGAAGTAGGTTTGACGTGCTGATTTCAGCAGAGATTTTAGAAGTTTGTTCAACGTCAGGTACTCCCGCTTGATAAGCTGATTTTGAGGGTACTTTCTGAGAAGCCTTAACCAACCGAATGATTTTTGTCTTGTCTCTGAGCATAATCCTTGTCAAACCATTTTTCCACACAAAGGAAGTTGGTATCGAAATAGTATGCAATAGTATCGTCGATTTTGGAAAGACTGAGATTCGGAACGAAAGGGACTAGTTGTTGGGAGATGTTGCTTTCCAACTCTGCGACATACCCATTTGCAACTGATTGTTTCCATTTATATTTTGTAGGTAATGTATCCAAAACATTTACTTAGATCCTTGACCCCTCTAAGGGGCACAGGGCGTCAACTACCGCTACACGCCATCTCGTTCGGTTTCTGGAAATGTATTTTAGCTCTCCCCAACTTTTACTGAGCTTTTGTGATTCCTTGTCGACTGTTCTGCGCCAAGATTTTCTCTGGCCTCCAGGTCTTCTGCCATCTTGGATGAGTGGATCCCACTCCATTGCATGTCTTGCAATAGAGTCTGCACCACGACGTAGGGTGTGACCAATCCACTGCCACTTTCTTTTCCTAATAACGATGTCAATAGGACTTTGGCCCGTTCTCCGAAGGAGTTCTTGGTTGGAGATGGTGTTCGGCCAAAAAATCCTTAGGATGTTTCGGAGACATCTATTTTCGAAAGTTTGTAGCTTCCTTGTGACAGAGGCGGTCACTTTCCATATACTACACCCATATAGTAGCACTGACTCTACGTTCGACCGGAACAGTCGCAGCTTGGTCTTCGTACTGTAGACGTTGCTCCTCCAAACTTTAGACAGCATGCCGAAAGCAGCTTTAGCTTTGCCGATTCGGCAGTTAACATCTTCATCCGTACCACCGCCGTCTTTTGAGACAACACTACCGAGGTACAGGAAGTTGTCCACCGCTTCAACCTGCTGTCCCGCATGCTGTCCCGCAACGACAACTTGAGAAGAAGATTCAGAAATGTTGAGGATTTTTGTTTTCCCGGTGTTGATCCTCAAACCGACTTTGTTTGCCTCGCAATCCAGATTAGTCACCATATGGTGAAGATCCATAATGTTGTGCGAGAGCAAACAAATATCGTCAGCGTAATCAAGATGTTGCAGGAACGAAAACATCGTCCATCGAATTCCACGCGCTTGCTCGGCTAGAGCTGCATGAAGGCCATCCCCTATAACCACCAGGAAAAGTAGTGGATATAGCAAACATCCTTGACGAACTCCGCTATGGATATCGAAGTCCTCTGATACCTTTCCGTTGTGTAAGACTTGACGCGATGCACCCTCGTAGGTAGCCTTTATAACGGCGATAATCTTCTCGGGTACTCCTCTCCTACGTAAAGCTGACCAAATGAAATCTCGATTCAAACTATCGAAAGCCTTTTCGAAGTCGATGAAGAGCAAATGAAGAGGGGAACGGAACTCCACGCATTGTTCTATTATGATCCTCAAGGTGTTGATGTGATCAATGCAGGATGAGCCTGCACGAAATCCCATTTGCTCTTTGTCGAGAGTAGAATCGAGATGTTCTTTGATTCGTTCCAAGATTATTTTCGCCATTATCTTTGCCACCGCGGGGAGGACACAGATCCCTCTCCAGTTTCCGCAATCCGTAAGGTTTCCCTTTTTAGGCAGTTTGACGATCATCCCTTTTTTCCATTCAATGGGGAAACTTTCATTCTCCCATGCCTGTGCTATTAAGGGGTGTAGCAACTTCGCTGATGTTTGTGGATCTGCTTGGTAGAGCTCAGCGGGAATTACGTCCAAACCTACCGCTTTGTTGTTCTTGAGGGATTTGATCGCTGATGTTATCTCGGCCAAACTGGGAGGTTAGGTGCGAATACGGGAACTAGTTTCTACGAATAGCTCATTTGGGTTAGGGGCTGGAACACCTCCGCTATCGCCTATGTGGTTGAGCACGCTAGCAAAATGTTCCTTCCATCTCCTGAGCTGATCCTCATCCGTAACTAGCAGGGTGCCGTCTACATCCTTGACGAGGTGTTGTTTCCGGGAGTTGTTGTTTCCAACCAATTCCTTGGTTATCTTGTAGACGGTACCACTGTCACACCTAGATGCTGCTTCCTCTGCCTGTTCTGCGAGAACATTTACGCGCCTCCTTTTGTCACGTCCGACACTACGCTGCACTTCTTTCCTTTTCCTACGGTACTGAGACTTGATGTTAAATCTCTCACCTACTGAGGCAGCCGCAAGTTGGGATCTAATCGCGTTCCTTTCTTCAATCTTACTCCATGTATCTGCAGAAAGCCATGTGCTTTGGCTTCTCTGCCTTATACCCACAGACTCAGTTGCAGCAGTTGCAAAGGCCTTTTTCACATTGCTCCAGTGTTGGTCTGCATTTTCTGGCGTGGCAATGCTGATGACTTCTGCTTCTGCGGCGAGGCGGTCCTTATATCTTTGGCGCACTGTAGGATCCCGTAATCTGTCGGTATTGTACCTGGGAGTACGCAGGAAGTTTTGCCGATTTCCATGTACTGAAGCAATTCGAAGACGAACGTAGGCAAGCATAAGATGGTGATCGCGAGCTAACCCTACATCAGCACCGCGTCTGTTTCGGACGTCGAGAAGACAATTTTTAAAGCGCTTGCTAATAGCAAAGTGATCGATTAAGTTCGCTGTACATTGACGATCTGTGGATAACCAACTTATCTTGTGCGAGATCCTATGCTCGAACAGAGTACCTCCAATGACTAGCTGATTTGCGTTACAGAAGTCAACAAACCGCTCTCCATTGTCGTTCCGTTCCCCGATACCGTGGTTACCCAGAACGTGCTTCAACGCTGTGTTGTCCTGGCCAACCTTAGCATTAATATCTCCCATTACTATAGTGATGTCTCCATTCGGCGAGCTTCTGAAAACCGCGCTAAGTTGGCTGTAAAATTCGTCCTTCTCGGCGTCCGACGCTTCCTCAGTTGGGGCATAGCACTGGATGATGGTGATTTTTCTTAATTTACTCTGGAACCTGGCTGTCAATATCCTGTCGTTGATGGGTTTCCAGGTTATAAGACTTTGCCGCGCCTTTGGAGTCAACATTAAACCTACGCCGGAACATCGGGAGCTTCCAACTGGTTTTCCGGAATAAATAAAGAAAGTGCTTTTCGAAGGTGAATCAACCTGCCCTGCGCTCAACCATCTCACTTCACTCAGACCCAAGATGTCTAGG
Source organism: Melangyna quadrimaculata (assembly GCA_949320155.1). Lineage (NCBI taxonomy): Eukaryota > Metazoa > Arthropoda > Insecta > Diptera > Syrphidae > Melangyna > Melangyna quadrimaculata. The sequence goes on from OX439484.1 coordinate 91,859,279, forward strand.
TTGTACCGTAGGAATTCTTTCTCAAGTTGGAGGAATCTGGCGTTGTTAGGGCCTTCTTCGCGGTTATCGAGAAGAGTTTTAACATTCCAGAATCCTATCTTTGTCCTTGTTCGATAGCCAAAAGTCGTCATCGTTTGATCATTCCTTATCCGAGGCTGTAGTTGCCGATTCGAAGCGGTTGATTTCTTTACATGTGGTAGGTTGCCAACCCGTCACACGACCCCCAGACCCGGAGGGCCGGATCCTTGTGTAGCCTTAGGACAGCAGGCCGGATAATCCGATTTGCGAGTTCTTGATTCGTTGACAACTGAAAAGACACCTGGATAGGGAGATGATCGGAGAAGATTTGCGATAATACTTCGACATTGTTCATTAGGTTACACCAATCACCAGCTACCATTGCATAGTCAATCACCGAGCTACCCAGAGGTCCGATGAAAGTAAAGTCTCCTTCAGCGTCTCCTTGCGTGCTTCCGTTACATATACTTAGCCCGAATGAATTGCAGAGGTCAATGATTTGTCTTCCTTTCTTTGTTTAAGACAGTGTCTCTTGAACGACGAAGGGCCAGGTTCTGCGGTTTGTTTTCACTTTCGATTACTCCTGTTCTAGCATTGAAGTCGCCAATAAGCATGATGTTTTGAATATCGGAAGTGTACAAGGTGTCCTCAAGCATATTAAAGTGTCTCTCCCAGCTAGTGCAATTTAAATGAACAGGAATCAAAGATAAAATATGAGAGTCTGATTTGATTTCCATATAAATTAGGTTATCATTTCCCTTAAAAACGATTTCCACACTTCTTACATTAGGTTTATAGCCAATCAGCATTCCTCCGCTAGCTCTTCCTTTTCTGTTGAGTTTTACAGCTGGTGACCACTTGAGTTTGTGATTTGGAAAATAAAGTTCAAAATTTGTGTAATGTTCTTCTGTGACATGAGTTTCAAGTAAAACAAATATTTCATATTCATTAATAAAATTTATAAAACCTACTGAGCTTATCTTATTTTCTAAACCTGCTATATTATAACTTAGTATTCTAATGTTAACTACATTTAAATTTTGGCAGACGGCATCTACCTAATTATTATTAATAAAATTATTTGTGTTTAAATCAGCTAAGTTATTTGCCCCTGAGTCCCAATCCAAGATTTGCATTGTGTTTCCACCCGAAGATGATACAGGCCTAGCTGACGTTTCTTGTTGGTTTACGTTTCGTCTGACATCTCAACTTATGTTTTGATTTTGATGGATTCGTAAACAGATTTGGTCAAAGAAGTTTTTATCCAAGTTATTTTCTTCAATTAACCTTTTAAAATCATCTTCCTGGTCGGCCAAAAATCCTTGATTATGAAACCATTCCACAATAACCCACAATAACGTTGTTGATCCTAAGTTTATCGTCGCGCAGTGATACTTTCATAGGCGTTTTTCTTTTTTAGCTCAGAAAAGAGTGCTGAACAGAGACCGAGCATATCGAGCATGCTCTGAACATCCTCTGAACAAAGCGTGTTCTGGTTCTGAGCGCTCAGAATTATTTTTGAAACACACCTGAACACTAAGCTGTCACTTTTTTTCAATTTCACCTATCAAATGCTTGTGCTCAGCATTCAACTCGGTCTGCTCAGTTATTTTATTCTGAGCTCATAGAGCGCGCTCTGAACAAGTTCAGAACACGTTCAGAATGAAAAAAGAAACACAAATTTGAAGCTCTGAACGTTCAGAGGTAAAAAAAGAAACACAATTTTTTGTTTGACAGTTCATGCTCTGCTCTGAAGTCAAAATGAAAAACGCCTCATGTAGGGTTGGTTAATCTGGATGTGTTTTCGCAGTTGCATAAGTTTGCTACGCTTTTGAAGAATTGCTGGTGGGTAGTCACGACTTACAGATATGCCGGTTCTTTTGAGTTTTTTCGCATTCCTAAGAACCATTATGTTAATCATATTATTTTTGATCGAATACCACAAACATTTAAGATGCTTGATGTTACATCCACATATGCTCAATTTTGAAAATGTGCAAGAAATTTTATATATACAAAACTAATTTTTAAGAAAACCGCTCCAACGTGCACATTGTTTTCTCTTGTTTTGAAACATTTCCAAATATCTCATCATTGGCAAAGTTGATTTTGTCATTATTTTGAGATTCGCTAGTTTTAAGTTATTAAACAAATTTATTATTCAAGATTTGTATAAATAATTTTTCATACGAAAAAATAAAATCGTTTTTTTCGTTTTCAAGATATGGTGAATGAAAAATTTATCATGAACTAAAGAAAGAAACTTAAGCACACACACACACACACACACATACACCCGTATTCACAAAGAAAAATAATAGTTATTTTAGCTCCCGTGTTTAGGAAAATAACACCATGGAGTAAATGCTGCTCAATTTGTGTCTGGAACATTCTTTTTCCATGGTTTTGTTTTCCTAAACACGGGAGCTAAAATACATATTTTTAATTTTTGAATAAGGGTGATACATTTCTCCAAAACTGTCGACGTGTTGACAGAATTCTGATAATATTTTAAGGATCAAGAGAACTTCATTCCAAAAGATGTTCTTAGGCAGATAATTTGAAACAGAAATGGACATAACTCGTTGGTGATTTAAATTTCGTGTGTAAAAAAAAATTGAATGCAACAAATTTGCTTCCATTCACTAGAACATTCTTCATTTTTTTGTAAATATTTAATTATGAATAATAAAATGCGAGAATATAAAATATCGAATGATTAGGGCCAGCACATTAACCTTCGTCCTTAATTTATAGAGATGAATGATTTTATCATGGTAAAAGAGCATGTTTCCAGTTTTACTACTTTTTATTCGTGTTTTTTTTTTCTTCTATTTTTAACGAAGCTCCAAATGTTTCATTTCGATTTGCAATAAAAAATTTATGATTCCACTGGAATCGGTTTGAGTTTTGAAATGCCATGTACACAAGGATAATGGTAATAAAATAAATTTGATGTATGGTTTGCCATAATTTTTCTTCTCCTTCTTCTTTAGCTGTCTGTGGGTATGATTGTTGGCTTCTGGTTCTGGTAATGTTCGAAAACATCATCAGTGGTGGGACACAAATTATATGTATCTATTCTATGTTCATATCCTTGACATGGTAAAACGTATTGATTTGACTTTATACCTTGAAGAGTCACAATTTCTCATAGTCTCATATCTTCTTAGATGAATCGTGGAGTAAAATGTTTGTAAGTCTGATATGTGGGGTTAAAAACGTTACAAATTGTCACTTATATATGTTCAACATTTTCTGACATGATATCCTTCATTTAAAAAAAAATAGACACATAGATACCTATACCGAACACAGAAAACATGATGATGATGGTGATGCTAGGATATACTGTTGTCAAGAAGTTGTGGGTAGAGGGTATAGAAAGACGTATGACTACGACGATAAAAGACAAGATTAAATTGGGAATGAAGACATAAACTTCTCATCACAGCTGTCATCAATTATTTTCATCGTATTCATTTTTAATCGACTGTGATGAGGAAAGTTGCAAGTGCATCAAGTAAAGTTTTCTCCTCGCAAGAGAACTGTTTATAAATGTTCAAGAACTTTGTGGTAAACTTTATCTGAAGATACTCGTAGCAAGGATGGGATACTCTGCATCAAACATCTATATAGTATAGATTTTTTGTGAAATGTTATGGTTCTTACTACTTATTCGTGTGCAAAATAATTACTTCTTTTGCTATTTTGTCGTTTGCTTTTGAAAATAATATTTATAATAGAAGTAACCACTAGCATGTGGCTATAACCGAAAAACAGAAGGTTCTAGGGCCAGTTAAAGTTATTAGTAATGAATGGGAGTAATTGAGAGTTTGAATTTTCAAAAATCAAAGTAACCGAATTTATTGAATTGTTATTATTTATAACATTGAATCAGAAAAAATTGCGTTCAAGAGTTATTATTATTATAAGCTTTATTTACCACAAAATTTACATAGTTTTAAATACATTAATACATTATTATTTTTTATCTCAATTTTTAAATTAGTTTTGTATATACATATTTAAATCAAAATTTATCATAAATCCAGTTTTAATTTCAAAGATCTTGTTTTAAAATCTAAGTCTGTGATTCTTAAGTGTTAGTATTTCGTTATAACTTTTTTAAGTTCATATTACGTATATCTGGCATAAGCCTCCCCCATTTCTGCCCAAAGATCTCTGTTTTTTGCGTCGTTATACCAGTTGTTGTTGAATTGTCTAAGATCGTCCATCCATCTCTTATTTGGTCTTCCTCTCGGTCTTAATTCGTGTGGTGGGGTCCATTTGGTTACTACTTTCGTCCATCTGTTGTCTTGCGTTCTTGAAATGTGACCTGCCAAGCTCCATTTTAATTGTTTTATTCGTTGAATTGCATCTTTTATTTTAGTTCTTCTTCTGATTTCTTCGTTTCTTATTCTTTGAACTGTCCTTATATTGAGTAATCGTCTTTCCATTTTTACTTGACATTTTCTAAATTTGTCGAGTGAATTTGATGTGAGTGCCATTGATTGTAATCCGTATGTCACGACAGGAAGTATTGTGGAATCCAGGATGTATCTTTGTGTGTCTTTTCCAACCTTTGAGTCCAAAATCTGCTTTACATTCCAAAATTGCTTCCAACTATTCGTTATACGCCGGTCTATTTCCTTTTCTTCTTGTTTCTTAAATGATTTTAGTTGTCCGAGGTAAACGTAGTCATTAACATGGTCAATTTTTTCATTGTCAAGCGAGATGTCCTTCCTTATGTGGTTCGTCATAACTTTGGTTTTGTTTAGGTTTAATCTTAGTCCATGTATTTTACATTCCGTAGAAAGTTCGTTCAACATTTGTTCTATGTCTTCTGGTGTTTCGGAAAACAAAACAATGTCATCTGCAAATCTCAGGTTGCTCAGTCTCTCTCCCCATATGTTTATTCCAAATCAATTGGTCCAGTTAAGCTTGTGAAAAACGTCCTCGAGTTCAAGAGTTAAACATTATTTATTAGTTTCTTTATGGAACCAACCCATGTCTAAGTAACAAATTGTTTCTTAACTCACCCTAGCGAGAAATCAAAAATCTTAATTTTAATGGATTCGTAAAAAAAATTATTTCGAAATTTTGATCAAATTTCCTATTATTCTTTTTTTTTGGAATGGTGTAGATATGTATGTTTCCACATGTTTTTGTATTCTCTTAGCGTCAAAACTACCGGTGCCTGACATACACATACCTATACCTGACTTCAACTATAGAAATAAATGCGTTTCAACCAGATATGAACATTCTTCAGTCAATCCACTTAAAACAGAAGTAATTTTAATATTTAAATTTCTTCATCTTCATTACATTTTGAACTTCCTTCTTTGGGCGCGTTGAGAGTGAAATTTCAAGGTTGAATTTTTGTGAAACGAAAAAATGTAACGCCACATGTGCAACGCTGAGATCATTGATTAGCTAAGTGGTGGGAGGAAGAGTACAAGTAAAAATTTTTATTAATAGGCTAATATATTTTATAGTGCAATAAGTTTGGATTTTTTGATAATCTATGTTATTGTAGCAGATAAAAGGGAACATGTCCTTTTATGTCTTTTTTCTAATTTCGTTAATTAGAATGCTAGAGTTTTGAATTTTTTTTGGTGAATAGATAATGAAATTTTAAGAATCTTACTAGTTTAAGATTTGTATCTATCTCCTACTGGTATGGAGATATAAATTATTTTATACATTTTATCTCAAAATAGGCTTATTTCAAAAAATTGAATTAAATCAGGAGTCCGCTAAAAATTTGAATTGTATATGATTGCAACATAAATAAAACCAAATTAAAGTTGTCATATATAAATTTTTGATTTTGCAGAGATTTTGAGTGTAGAAATTTTTGGAAATAGTCGGAAAACCTACTCAAATAAACCGATTTATATCGTTTAAATTTTCACCTTTTTTTTCTTTTAATTTTCACCATTATTATTTAATTTTCAAGTTTACAACCCCAAACCATCGATCATTTTGATAAAGAACACAAATGTAGCTACGTCTTACGCATTTAAGCATAATATCCCTATAAATATCGAGATTATTAGATCGCCAAAGAAGTTTCACTTCTGCCACGAGTAATAAGTTACACGCGTTCTTTTTTTTGTAAGCTGATGAGGAAATTATTTTTTTTTAATTAACAACGATTGCAACGATTTTTATAAAAAAAAATGGGCAGGACTGGATCGCACCAACTTGCTCTCGTATAGCTAACAACTTGAACGTAGCTTAAAATTGACAATGTGCATATGTAGTGGTTCTATAACATTATGATATCATTAAAAAAGTTTTAAAAACAATTTAAAATATATATTATTACTAAAAATTATTATTAATTTGTTTTTTTAATAGCTGAAACAGATAGAGCTCAAAAAAGTACGCCATCTGATTTGCTTGATAAATATTAATTTATGAAAAAAAAATCAAAAATTGTTAGAGCGTTTTTTTTTTTCAAATAATTTATTTTATATAAAAATTCTTGAGAATTTAAAAATAAAAAATTAATTTGGTATGCCAACTTTTAGTATTTAATTAAATACAGTTTTTTAAAAAATTAAAAAAAAAAATCATTAACCCGTTTTCAAGATATTTAATTTTAAAAAAAAATTTCAATATTTTTTTAAGAATCCAAAAATTATTTTTTTTTAAAAATTGTATATGCAAAATTATTAAAAATTCAGAGTACCTCTTACATAAAAAAATTGGTTGAAATCAATGTAGCCGTTAACGAGAAATTTGAAAACCAAAAAATCGGTTCTATGACAGGTACCGTTAATATACGTTAATTTTTTTTTCTACCAAAATATAAAATGTAGTAATTATAGTAGCTCGTAATTTTTTTTTCCAAAATCGTTAAAGCCGTTTTTGAAATAAAGCAATTTTTGTATATTGGTTGTATGGCAGGTACCGTTATTTTTTGAGCTAAAAATAAGAACATTTAGTCCAAAAATTGAAGAAAATCACTCCAGCCGTTTAGGCTTCAGGTCGATGTACAGACAGACGGACTGACAGACAGACAGAATTGCGAGACCCACTTTTTTCGCGTTCTCTATCATCGTAATGTTAGGGAAAATTATTATGTCGATTTTTTTTGCAAGAATCCTAAACATGCCCTATACGCTATACTACGTATATCGCAAGTAAAAATCAGATACTTTAGAATTATTTTATAAACTTTCAAACGATTCAATTACTCCGTTTACATGAGAGGATTCGACGATCGAATCGAATTGAGATTTTGATCTAGGTATACGACCTCACTGGATTGAATTCAAAAAGAATCGAAGTACACTTGAAATGACACTTCAGTTTTTAAATTTGGTGGGTAAGGTCCGTCAAGCGGGAACCGCCTCAACTGAAATTCGAAAATCTAATGATGCCATAATTAAGTTCCATATTCGGGTTAATTAAGTACCGCAATCCAGATGGAGATCTTAAATATCTTGGCCCTCAAACTTGTGGTGGACCCAGCTTGGCGTCAAGCTAGAACCACCACACCTCAAAACACAACATTTCAAAAAAACTATAATGATGCCATATTTAAGTTCCATTTCTGGGCTCATGATTTGGCGGAACTCAAAATAAAATACTCTATGGTTTGACCTTGAAATTAAGGTCCAAACACAAAAAATTGTGGAGACTTTCTAAACTCGACAATTAAAAAAAAATACGGATTAGATGCAAAATGAGTTAAATTGGAAAAATTACAAATTTGGCCTTTCAACTCCCACTGGTTTGGTTTTTAGTTCTTCTTTAATGACCCCTCCTACTTCTGGGGATTCCAGCTTGATGTCAAGCTAGAACCACCACTCCTTTAAACACGAAATTTCAAAACTAATGTTGAGGCAATTTATTTCCATTTGCCACCTTCTGTATACTGGCATTTAAAAAAGTTTTTTTTTTTTCAGAAAACTCAATATTTCGAGAATAAGATGGAACATTTTATTTTAACTTCTTATAATGTGATTTTTTAACGCTTTCTAGAATATCTTTTCTGTTACTACCAAAAAATAACGGAAGGTACATAGAATAAAAATACGAATATTATGAAAAACTGTAAGAAAAATCTTATTTTTCTGGGAAATGGCTCCAACGATTTTGATAAAAACAAAAATTTGTATGTTTCTTAATAAGTGTGAGTAGGTACTTTTTAAGCAAAAACAATTTTATATTGCGAATTGCGTTATTAACAGCTTGCCATAGAACCATACTCATACTATTGACTTTCTCATCATTGGCTGAACCAATTAAATTTTACTTACAGAAACTTTCGAAAAGTATAAAAGATTTTTGCATTTTAAAAGTTTTAAAAAAATGTTTTTTTTTTTTTAGTTTCTTAAACAAAATTCAATTTTTGTTTTAAATTTTGATTTTTCCAAAAAAAATAAATAAATATTTGTGTCATATGTATAAGTTGTTGCAATATTTTTTTTTTTTCGAGTGTTAAAAGACGAATTTAGGATGATTAGGATGACGAATTTACTTACAAAATGCTAACTTAGGATTATACGAAATTAATGTATTATTAAAGTTATAGGAAACGAATAAATTTAATTAAATTGTGTCCGACACACGCGGAAGTTAGAATCGAATTGACCATCTGTCAAATTGATCGACGAAAGAAGAAGGAGAAAAGAGAAGACACAAATTTTGCAACACAACAACTGCAACGACGATGTTACCAACCGGCTAGTCAGCTGGGGTGGGTTCATCAAATTTTTAATACAGAATAATACAAAATAATATAAAAAAAAATAATAATTCGAATCGAATAGAAATAGTATGTATGGATGATGATAGAAAAAGGTAAATAGGTTTTTGGCAAGTGCGCTGTAGGGTGGGCGCCAGGAAACTTTTTATAGGGTCGTTTGCCTTGAACAGGTCCTGAAATTTTGTGCTCAATTAATGAAAGAAACGCACAGTTTATATTCCCAATGGGAGGTTAAAATATTTGTATTGATAAAATTATCTGGGAATAATTGGCGTATGCCTGGATTAAAACCCGGAGTTTGTTTGATAAAAGTTGAAGTATAAATTGAGTTGGAAATTTTTGAATAAAGATTTCTTAATAAAAATAAAGCAAACAAAGAAAATAGTAGAGACGAAGACCGCAAGAATGTGTTATGCATAACCATGATAATAAATTTAATTTTATATTAGTCTGCACATTCTTCGTTTTGAATGTTTATTCTTCATCCTAGAGTTCTCTGTTCAAATATGGAGTAACATAATACTCTTCAAGTGTTGTTTCAACTTGGTTTATATTTCAAGTGAGGACCGAAACGTCTCATCATTAAATTCACAATAATCAAAGACAGAATGTTTATGCATAGCACATCATTTTTTTATCTTGCTTGAGCATCCAATATGAATCTCATATTTGATGCATTTTGTTTATCTATATATATATGTATGTAAGTATAAGAATAAATCTGTGGTTGATATTTCCACATTCAATTTTTGTAAGTTAGTCTTAAGTAAAACTCGAACCAATAAAGATACCTTCTTTATTTAATATAAAACTAGAACGCAAACAATCTTTTATTTCGCGGCATAACAAAAATTGGTGGCAGCGGTGAAATTTTAAATTAAATATTTAAAAACACAATAAAAAAAAAAAAAAAAAACATTATTTAGCTCATACGCGAAACTCCACTCTAAATTCCTCTGAGTGAGTTAATAAATCGTGAAAAGAACTAAAAATATTTCAGTCGAAATACAACCCTAAAATCTTTGGGTGTATCAATAAATCGATAGAAATAAAAGAACTAAAAACATGTCAGTCGAAATACAACCCTAAAATCTTTGGGTGTATCAATAAATCGATAAAAGAAATAAAAGTTACTAGTTGTGTTCGGAAGTTTTAAATAAAGTCCCATTGAAAAGAAAAAAAATAATATACATTTGTACTCCCACCATCCTATTAGACTGTACAACTAAAATAATTCAGTGATTAGGATCATCATCATTTCCATCATTTCGAGAGAACTTTAAAGGAAAACCAGCCATAAAACAGGAGAGCATGACACCAAGAAAAACAACGATGCAAATTTTAATGTAAGTTATTTAAGTATACAAAATGTTAAAATAAGTGAAAAAAAAAAAAAAAAAAAAAAAAAAAAAAAATGTCAGAACAGGAGAAAAGAGATTTAACTAAAGAAGAAATAGAGCAGGAAAATAAAAATAAAAGTGTATTACAATTAAGAAAAAATCAAAAATATTTGGTCAATAAAGCCATAAAAATCAAACAGGTTATTTTAGAGGCACAAAACGAAGCACATAACGCCTTGTTCAATATAAAAACGAATAAAATCTAAAAAAAAAAAGAAAAAAAAAAACGAAAATTAATAAAATTTATAAAAATGGCAAAGTCAGGATCTGAATTTGAATTTAGCGAGGAATTACTTGGTAGGGAATTTACTTGTATAACTAAAGAAAGTGGAACTATATTATCCTTCACTTTAACTCAGATTTTGGAAAATAATAAAATAAGCCAAAACGAAATCGAAGAAGAATACATGGTATTCTATAAAAATAATATCTATAGAAGACAGTTATTTTTTCACGTAATAGAAGATCAAGAAAATTTAAATAAAGAAGAAACACCACCTTTAGTGGAAGATGCAATTGAGAAAATTAGAGATATGGAAATTAAAGAAACGGGAGCTATTCCTAAAAGAAAGAATATAAAAGAAATATTATTAGAAGATGAGGAAAAAGAAAGATCAAGGAACCGGTTAGGAAATAATAATAAGCATGAAAGAAGTTATAACATGACCAACGAGGAAAATTATTTGATAAACCCAAATAATTTCCCGATCAATAAACGGTTAGAAACAGATAATAGGAATTATTTGAATAATTCAAATAATTTCTCGACCGACCCAACTCCAATAAATAATATTAATCTAAGTGACCTTATAAAAATTATCCCGAATTTTAATAGTGAAGCTACGAAAGCACACAATTTTATACAAAATTGCGAAAATGCAATGAAGTTTGCATCTCCGTCACAAAGAGTGTTACTTCTTGCGGTAATAAAAAGCAAAATTTCTGGTAACGCTGAAATTCTTTTAATGAACAAAAGAATAAATACTTGGGAAGAGTTAAAATATGAACTGAATAGAGTTTTCAGAGAAACTCATTCTAGCTTGCAACTTCATTTAGAAATGACGAAACTTCGTCAAAATTTAAATGAGAGCGTAATTCAATTCACACAAAGATGTGAAACTTTAACGAGAAGAAGGATTCAAGCCCTCTTTACTGAAAAGTCAGAAGACCCAACTTATGACGGTCAAATGTTGGGCATTGAAAGAGATATGCTTAACGCATTTATTGCGGGTTTACAAAGAGAAATTGGAACTTTTGTGAATACACAGCGTCCAAAAACCCTCTCCGAAGCAAGTCAATTAGCTATGGAGGAAGAAATCAGATTAGGGTATTATAATGTTAAATCCAAAGAATTTAACACTAAAGAGTACACAGATAGGCATTTAATTAAAATGAACCATACTTCGGTTAAATGTTATAGTTGTGGTCGATTGGGCCATATGTCCAGAGAGTGCTTTAGAAACAAAAATTATAATCAAAAAAGCAACAAATCTTACCAGAATAATAGGGATTTCAATAAATATCAAAATCCAAAACAAAAACAAGATTATAGTAAGGGAAATCCATTTCAAAGTAAAGAAACTAGTAAAAATCAAAATTTTCGAAAACCCGAATAGTTAATGAGGCAACTATCTCGGCGATTATGTCAGGAAGTCCTCATATAGTAATGATTTATAAAAATAAACCATATAACATGTTAATCGATACTGGAGCAGCAGTATCCTTGTTGAAACAGAATTGTATTTTCAAAAAAGATTTACGTACAGATATAAGTTTAACTTTAAGAGGAATAGGTAAAAGTAGCAGATACAGTATGGGAACTGCTATTATAGGAATTGAATTTACCAGAGGTATTTTAAATGAGTTTAGTTTTCACATAATTCCCATAGATGTGATTAATTACTACGATGGAATCATAGGTAGTGACTTCTTACAATTTTTTAAATACATAATCAATTGTAGAGAACAAACACTCACTAATGAAAATGAGTGTATAAAGTTATTATATAAAGATGAAAACAATATGAAAGAATACTCAAACTGCATAGACCAACAGATTAAAGGATGTAACTCTTTAAGCGCGTCTATAACGTCACTGAATTCTGATAGTATCAAAGATAATAGTGAAGCATTAGTTATTTCAAACACCAAAGGCCAACAGATTGAAGAAAATTACACTAAAGGTGTATTTTATAATGAGGAAAACGAATCGAAAAAATTTAAACAAATATGGAGTCAAGTAAGGGTTGAACATTTAAAAGGAAAAGAACAAATAGATTCTTTAAAAGAAATAATAAGGGAATATGAAGATATTTTTAGTTTAGAAGGTGAAAGTCTATCTGAAACTAATGCTATAAAACATAGTATTCGTACTATTAACGATATACCTATTAATGCAAAAACGTACAGATATCCTAAAGTACATGAAGCAGAGGTTGATAAACAAATCAAGAAACTTTTAGATGAAAATATTATAAGACATAGTATTTCACCTTGGTCAAGTCCATTATGGGTAGTTCCAAAAAAGTTGGATGCCAGTAAAATTCCAAAATGGAGGATGGTGATAGACTTTCGTAAGTTGAACGAAATCACTGTCTCGGCCAATTACCCTATTCCCAACATACAGGACATTTTAGATAAGCTAGGAAATGCGAAATTCTTTACAACCTTAGATTTGAAGTCTGGGTTTCATCAAATTCCACTTGATGAAGATAGTATTGAGAAAACTGCATTTTCTACACCTTATGGACATTTTGAATTTCTTCGGATGCCATTCGGTCTTAAGAACGCTCCAGCTTGTTTTCAGAGGTTAATGAATAACGTTCTTGATGGGTAACAGGGAAAAGACTGTTTTGTTTATATGGATGATATTGTTGTCTTTGGAGAAACAATAGAACAACATTCTGAAAGACAAAGTAATATTTGACAGACTCAAGAAAAGTAATTTGAAGATTCAAAATGATAAAACTGAATTTTTTAAACAGGAAGTAGATTACCTGGGATATAATATAACGAGTAATGGAGTTGCACCGAATTTAAAAAAGGTCGAAGCAATAAATAATTTACAAAGTCCAAAGAATGCTAAAGGTATAAAATCATTTATGGGTATGATAGGTTATTATAGAAAATTCATTAAAGGATTTAGCACAATAGCTTCACCATTATATAAATTATTGAAGAAAAATTCATTTTGGAAATGGGACAACGAACAGCAAATCGCGTTTGATAAATTGAAATGTGAATTGAAAAATTTCACAATGCTACAATATCCGGATTTTGAAAAACCTTTTATCGTAACTACAGATGCCAGCAATAATGGCATAGGGGCAGTATTGTCCCAAGAAAAAGAAAATAAAGACTTGCCAATTCATTTCATTAGCAGAAATCTAAATCAAGCAGAAAGTAGATATAGTACAACGGAAAAAGAATGCTTAGCTATTTTATGGGCGATTCAACATTTCAGGCCTTATTTATATGGGCAGAAGTTTAAAATAAAAACTGACCATCGTCCTTTGACATGGTTACTCAACGTAAAAGATCCAGGAAGTCGTCTTATTAGATGGAGGTTAAAATTAGAAGAATATGATTATTCAATACAATACAAGAAAGGTGTTCATAATGTTGTTGCCGATGAACTAAGTAGAAATGTATATATAGTTCAAGACGAAAAAAATACGTACCCAGTAATGACTAGGGAAGACGAAAAAACTAAAGAGTTAATTGAAGAAATCTTTGGTAATGATTCCTCAGACGAAGAAAATGAAGACGTTCTAAGACAAATATATGAAGAAGAATATGGGTTAGAAGAACCATGCACGAGTAAAGTGGTTACAGAGAAACTGAATAAGAATTTATTACGTGAAAGGGAAATATCTGATAATCAAGAAGTAGAAGTAAATGTCAACAGACATAATAATAATCAAGTAATTGAAAGAAACGTAAATGAAGAATATAAACGAAAATTTTTTAGAAGGTATACAAATTATAAATGATTTAGAGGTAAGAAAACAAATTATAAGAGAAAACCATGAAAGTTTTTTGGGAGGTCATGGAGGACAAAAGGTAACAATAGCAAAAATAAGAGATAGATTTAATTGGGAAGGATTAAATAAAGATGTAATTGATTATATAACTAAATGTGTACAGTGCCAAAAACAGAAAATTAATAGGCATCCCGGGAAAAACCCCATGAAAATAACGTCTACTGCTAATTACGCATTAGAAAAAGTAGACATGGATCTTACTGGTCCATATAAAGAAGGGAACAAAACTTTATTCAGCTTAACAATTCAAGACGACTTAAGTAAATATATAAAATTTATCCCAATAGAGAATAAAAGAAGTGAAACTGTAGCCAGAGCGTTTATAGATCATTGGATATTGTATTTCGGAATTCCAAAAATAATTCTAACCGACAACGGAGGAGAATTCATTAATGAGGTAATGAATGATCTGTGTAAAATGTTTAAAATAAAGCACTTGAGAACGAGTAGTGCTTACCCTCAAAGCAATGGATCTGCTGAAAGAGCACATGCCAGACTAGGAGAATATTTAAGAACAATGATAAAAGATAGAACTAAACCGGAATATGCAAAATTATTTCAATACGCTTCATTTTGTTATAATACTTCAAAGCATAATAGTACAGGTTTTACACCTTACGAAATTGTATTTGGTAGGAAAGCAAATCCACCTAGTGATTTCGGAACTCTTAAATATAAAACAAATACAGATTACACTCAAGAACTTCAATTAAAATTATGTAGAATCCAAAAACAAGTAAAGGAAACACAGCTTCAAAATAAATTAAAATCAAAACAAAGGTACGACCAAAATTTAGGTAGGAAAATTAAAGATTTTGAAGTTAAGGATTTAATTTTAGTAGAGAATGACAAAAGGGATAAGTTTGGAGAAAAATTCTCTGGACCCTTTAAAATACTTAGAATTATAGGAGACTCCGTAGTCATAAAAAGAAATAACCAATTTATTAAATATAATAAAAGCAAAATAAAACATTTTAAAAACTGACAAGTTTTATTTGCAGATTTTTGTTCATTTTAAATCGCGTATTCAGTAATATATGGGAGAACTTTCCCTCAAATGGCATCTATTTCAAAAATATTGGAGAATTGAGACAACAAAGTGGAAAAATCTCTATAGTAAACAATATTAACCTTCGTGAAGTGGCAGATCAAATAGATGTAATAACTAACTTTGTGGCAAATGTAAATGATAACTGTTTTATTGAAATTCCAGAATGCGTAGATTTTATAAGGAAAACTAAAATACAGATTGCAAGCTTAAGAAAAGATTTTAACACTATTTACCATTTACTTGGGGTAGATACAAGTTATAAAAGGTATAAAAGAGGTTTATTAAACATAGTAGGGTCAGGTCTTAAAGTTCTATTCGGAACTTTAGATAGCGAAGACGCTAAACATTATGAAGATGCTATTATAATAACCAAAGAAAACAGTGAATATATACATAAGAGTCAGCAAGAAGAAATAAGAGTTTTAGATGGGTTAAACAAACAGAATATGGTTTTAAAGAATGCATATTATGAATTGGGAAACTTAACAAACACTTTAAGTAAAACATTAGAGGTAATTTCGAACAAAATTAATAAAGATAGGAAGTATTTTGCATTAAAAGAATATTTTACAGAGTTTAAACTTAGAATTTATTTTCTAATAAGTCAAACTGAAACGACAATCAATCAAATAACGGAAGCAATTCTGTTCCTGCAGGATAATGTTATCCACCCGATTATAATCGAACCAAAACATTTCATACAATTATTGAAAGAAAGTGATAAAGAAAACGTAATGCTATTCACACCAAGTTTAGAATCATATAGTCATATAATGAAAGAAATAAATCCAAACGCCTATTTAAAGAAGGATAGATTTGTTATAATTTTATCAGTTCCATTACTAGAGAGTTCAAAATCAGAAGTTTATGAGATGATTAATTTACCATATGGTAAACCAAAAGGAAATTTTTATATTTTAGAACAGAAACATAAATATTTTATAATCAAAGAAAATAAAGAAGAATATATCCTAAGTAATAATATTTTAAAGGATTGTAAGAAAATTGATAAATATTTTGTTTGTAATCAATTAGAATTCAAAAATAGTGTTCTAGATAAAGATTGTGAATTGGCTATTTTTATGAATAGAATAAATAGTAATTGTAATTTAAAACAAGTTTCCAATCATATCGAAATTTTTCATAAACTCGCAGAAAATAAATATTTATTTGCCTTAAGCGAAGAAACAAAATATAAATGTAATTGTTGAAAAAGCAAATATAATGAACAAGGATTTATAAATCATATTGGAATTATAAATTTAAAAAATGATTGTACCTTCGAAACAATAGAAACAAGACTTAAAAGTGCCAATCAAGAAATTACAATAGAAAATAAAGATGTATATCGTCCAGTACCCGAGGACTGTTGTATTAATGTAAAACTAAAAGAATTAGATTATGAAAATATCAATTTACCAAAATTAAAGCTTAAAAATTTAAATGAATTACAAGATTTTACAATTGAAATAAAAAATCAAGAAAGTTATATATCTAAAAAATTGAAAGACATACCACCTCATACTCAAGGTGTTTTATTTGGAATGAGCGGAATAATAATAATTGTAACAATAATTTACTGTTTTCTAAAATGTATTAAGGGAAGTGGTATTACCATCTTTCGCAATTTTTTTAATAAAAAGAATAAACAACCTGTAATTGAAAGAGAAAAAATTGTACATTACTATGATAATAGAAAAAATAAAACTGTAATAAGAAGACCAAATTCAAATGTATTCAAAGTAAACGATTTTGAAGTTGAAGAAAATTAATTGTTAAAAAAAATATAATTTTCATTTTAAGAGGGGAGGTGTTATGCATGAGCATGATAATAAATTTAATTTTATATTAGTCTGCACATTCTTCGTTTTGAATGTTTATTCTTCATCCTAGAGTTCTCTGTTCAAATATGGAGTAACATAATACTCTTCAAGTGTTGTTTCAACTTTGTTTATATTTCAAGTGAGGACCGAAACGTCTCATCATTAAATTCACAATAATCAAAGACAGAATGTTTATGCATAGCACATCATTTTTTTATCTTGCTTGAGCATCCAATATGAATCTCATATTTGATGCATTTTGTTTATCTATATATATATGTATGTAAGTATAAGAATAAATCTGTGGTTGATATTTCCACATTCAATTTTTGTAAGTTAGTCTTAAGTAAAACTCGAACCAATAAAGATACCTTCTTTATTTAATATAAAACTAGAACGCAAACAATCTTTTATTTCGCGGCATAACAAATGGACCGCTGTCACTAGGTCCCGAAATAACATGTACCAAAGAACTAAAACTACTTTAAGAAATGGGTCACGAGAATTTAAGGGATGCAAACCAACAGAAACAAAAGCCCACCGAATCCTTTTTTTCACAACGAATAATAAACCAAATACTCTACTTATCTTTATAATATAAAGATTAGTAGAGTATTTATAATATAAAGATAAGTATAGTATTTGATTGAATTTTTGAACAACAACTTAAAGGTGCTACTACTAATTGTTTGGCTGGAGATATATCTATTTCGTGCTTTGCCACTTTTGCACTCATCAGTCTCCTTTTTGTGGTGCTGAGCTTTAATCCAATTTTATTTGAAAAACTTTTTATGCACGCCATAGGATTCGAACCCACGCATATCAGATTTGCTCAGTCTTAGCAGTCGTGTGCACTACGCACTCCACCGCTTTAGACCACTGACGTCACAGGTCGAAATGTGTTATTTGTTTATCAAATGCATTTGGAGCATATGCTGTCTTGCTCCGTTTCCATTTTTCTCCATACCTTAGACTGAGCAATGCGTGGGTATGCGTGGGTTCGAATCTTATGGTGTGCATAAAAAGTTTTTCAAATAAAATTGGATTAAAGATCAGCACCACAAAAAGGAGACTGATGAGTGCAAAAGTGGCAAAGCACGAAATAGCTATATCTCCAGCCAAACAATTGGTGGTAGCACCTTTAAGTTGTTGTTGTTGTCCAAAAATTCAATGAAATTGACGGAATAAAGAATGGTCAAGCCTTATAAGCTGACATTCTAGTACGAATAGTACAATAATAACAATAATAGTAAAGTGTTTGGCTTATTATTCGTTGTGAAAAAGGATTCGGTAGGCTTTTGTTTCTGTTCGATGATTCTTTTTGTCCTTTCTGCTTCTTTCCTTTCTGTTTGCTTTTTAATTATTTTTCCCGTCCTGACGAATATATAACCTTTCACAACTCTGATTTCTTTTTCGCACAACTTTCAATACAATTTGAATTTTGAAAATTTCTAAATTTTTCTTCAATTCATATTCAATTCACATATTTCTAAATTTTTGAAATGTTTCTAAAAAGTAACATACCTCTTTTCTCTTAAATCTTTAAAACCTTTTGAGGAATCGAAGAAGGAAGGCCAGTACTCAAAACAAACTACTTATCGTACAATCTACCATTTTCGGTGGACTGATTTGGGAGAATAAGGGATGAGCGTTTAGCGTTCCATTATTTTGCGTTGGTCGATATTATTTACGTTAAATTCAAAGTTATGTGATTAAGGATGGGCTTATATCCTTTTTAAAAAAATAAAAGTTTAGTGTTGTAGTGTTTGTATAAATCCACTTAAGTTGAAGTATGTATTTCCGTCATCAGTCACTGGGTTTGTTGTCTTTGAGCTTCCTAGCTCTTTGTAAAGCTTGCGTGTTAGTCTCCAGCCCATCCGCTGGCTCAACAGAAAAGTATCCATCAGGGGCTGGGTGCCTAAATTGTCATCCTCTAAGAGCCACTCCCTCAAGCTCCACGAAGACAACGGACTCAAAGTATGGGTCCAAAAATGGAAATGGTTGGGGTGGAGGGAAAAATAGATAACGAGAGTAAGACTATGACCAAACTCAACAACAAACGGTTTTTGTTGGGGTAAATCTTACCGTAACAAAGCAGATATTTAATTGCAGTTAGCGTTTAAAATTTTTTTTATATGTAAACACCTAAACTCATTTTTTTATAAATTGTTTATAGGTACCTACCTACAACAACAACAAAAATATAAAATCAGATCCCACGATTTATTCTTTGCATGAATTCATATTTGGTCAAGAAATCAAATGGTATCTTTTGATGTGAATGTGATTGCACTTTCTTTTCGAAAACGGTCCGACAATTTGTATTAAACTTCGTAGGCACGAGTATGTTATATATAAGACAACTAAAATAATACATCTATTCATGCCTTTCCCCAAAGAATCGCATAACACAAAAAGCAATTATTTGTCGGTTTTTGAAAAAAATATTATTTAATTTAAAGTTATCCGCCCATATTCTTATGCCTTGATTGCATATTTTTTTAGAGAAGGTCCCAATTTAATGTTAGTTAAGATATCAACCATTTACTTTTCAGCACTGGACATATTCTCAATAAATGGAAGATATCTTCTTTTACACGCAGATTGCACAATAAGTACAATGTAAGTTTTCACGACATTGTTGGAAGTTAGGATACACGAGTTTACCTCTTAATTTAAATATTGTAGATATTTGGTCAGTACTAAACTCAAGGCGTAAATATTTTTTTTCGAAAAGGTTGTGATCTAGCGTCATCTTAATCGATTGATGAATCAAAGTTTTTGCAATCTTTAAACCAACGTTCATTCAGACACATCAGACATAGATTTGAGTTAATAGAGCGCTTCAAATTAAAATTTGAATGTGTCCTATAAAAATGTAGATAAATAATAAATGCAGATGATTAAATTAAAATATCCAAAATCCAAAATACCCTAAATCCTTAAAAAATTTCCCAAAAACCTACAATCCATTACATCCAAATTCGCTTAATCTTCAGTCATTCGGTCTAACGTTGATCTCTACGAATCGGAGTGTCTCACGATAATTTTTTTTAAAGATTTTAGAATAATTATGATGACCGAAAAGTGCATGACCAAAAGACAATGACTAATAAAATGGCAAACAATTTTGTTTTAATTATTCGGCCCTAGCAAGGTATCCGTCGGAACGGAACATTCTGCGATTTCCTCCGAATCGGAGGCTTTTTGCTTCGAGGTATTCTTCCGAACAGCTGTTCGGAACATTTTTCCGACATTATTGGATGCAGCCCGGTGTTTTGCGTTGACATGCTATGTAATGCGTTTTTGGATTAAAAATTTAAAATTTTATTTCGAAATCCTCCGACAGAAATTGTTCGCGGAATTTGTTTACGATTTTCAGTGAATTGTAAGAAAAATGTAATAAATACAAAATATGATTAAAGATAGAAATTTTTTGTACTTTTTGCTTGAATTTACGTTTCCAGGACAAGAGTAAACGAAAAAAACAAGCACCAAAAATACAAGCTCTCATAAACTTGTGCAAACTATCTATAGCACGAAACTATCTGTCGCGTGTCAAATCAATGCGTCGTCGCATTTTGTATTTTTCCTTTCCGAATCGGACACCTCGAATGTAATTTGAATGTAATTTGAATGTTCCGCTCCGACGGATACCTCGCTAGGGCAGATTATATAGCTACCTACGTCCATAATGTATTTACTTATAAAGTGCCGAGCAAAACTCAATAAGTAATTTTAAATTTCTCAGTGTTTTGTTAGTACAAAATTTTACGCTCAACCAAATACATTTTAACCTTAGAAATATGTTTTCTTATGCTTTAGCCTAGTAATAGCAACATAAAAATTCATAATTCTAATAAAAGCCGTTATAAATAAAGCCTATTATTACCCTTAAGATTATTTTGTCCGTATTTTTTTTGTGCATTTTTAACATTCTGCTAGTTTCTGTTGATCGGTCATGTGGTAAGTTATTTTGTTGGTTATTATCTTTAATATTTATAAGAAAAAGATTAAAAAAAAAAACAAAAACGAAAAATGACGCTTCATTAGGAAAACAGTAAATATATTTTCAATTAGGGCTGGTCACGAGACGAGAAAATTCTCGTGCTCAATCTCGGTCTCTGCCTGCCTTTTAAGCACCCGAGACGAGACCGAGACGAGACTGTTTATTTGGACCGAAATTTGCAGAGAGTCTAATAAATTATAAAATCCAATTTCAGTTATATATTTATTGTCTTCTACACGTATTCAAACTAAAATCGAAAAAATTTCGTTCCAATAATCAACAAGTTCGCCGGAAATCTTAGTTTTCGGAGACGAGACCGAGACGAGACTTAATTATACGAGGCCGACTCGAGACCGAGACGAGACTGAACATTTTCGATTTTAACGAGACCGACCCGAGACTAACAAAAGTCTCGCAGAGTCTCGTCTCGTGGCCAGCCCTAGTTTCAATGAGTCAAAATGGTCATTCAGCTCATTAAATTGGAAAGGTGTTAAAAGTTTGCCAGCGAACCGTTGTACTTAGGGCAAAAAAAAGACTAAACATTGAGTCAATTAAAATATTTGGTCGAGACGGCTTCTGACCGATTGTTATGCACAATTAATGAAGCGACTCATAAAATTTTATTTAAAAGCACAAGGACATTTACAAGGATGTTACCAAATGGACTGCAAGAAGAGCTCTAAAAAAGATTGGGTAAGTATCGGCTATACAAAAAAACAGCCTTCTCAGATAAGAATAATGAAGCCAGACTTAAGTTCTGTAAGGAATATAAGAACTGGACAGGTGGAAAATGGAAACGAGTTATTTGGTCTGATGAAACGATATCATATTATTATTTTATTTTCGATCTCTGTTTTGGTTTATTTTTTTCAGTTTTTATATTTGTATATACATATATATTATTCCCAACTAAAAACGTGTGCATACACAATGCGGAAACTCGTAATAATACTTAGGATTGTTTCTATAACAATTATGCTCTTACTGAAGTTTTTTTTTTCATTTTAAAATAATTACGAGTAGCTACAAAGCGTTTTTTCCAAAAGGGGAAAACGCGAGAAATTACTTAAATTTAAAAGGCCATAATAATTCATTTCGATGCATTGTACGAGTTTTCTGACGTGTACAAATTAGTCACTCATCCACGAAATCACTGCAGTGCTATTTTCATAGAACACAACAACAAATTCCTTGCAAAACTCCTTTGGTGTGTCTAAACTGAATACGAAAAAAAAACACTACTTCCTACCATATACAATCTGGGTTATCAAATGCCCGCTCAGCTACTGCAACATTGATGTAAGACAGACAGTATGAAATTTATATATGAGATTGATTTAACCAATATCCCTATATCCCTGCTGTATAACGTAGTTTTCTGTTTGATGGTCTACTCCAATTATTCTGCTGCTGGCTGGTATCACAATTTAACCGGTGCCGTTGTTCTGCCAAGTTCGACCGCAATATCTGGCCATCACATGGAAGGTGATTAAATTTTGATGAAATCCAACGCAAAAAACTCTCTCGCCCCTCCATCATCATCGTCCCACAACCACATACACCCATCAACAGATGTGTTTCGTATATAGAAGCACTCACTGACTTCTGATGGCATAGCGGCGACGGAAGTCAAACTTTGTGATTGTGTGTTCCTTCAAAACTTTACCCCCATAAGGGGACTTCTGCTAGTTGCCTCCACCCACAGCCCATCAAACTCTATGTCCCACCGGAGGCCACAATATTTTTCCAATAAAATGTTGATGGCAATTTTCGGGTCAAATTTTGCACACCATGCTGACAACCTGTTGTGTTGGCAAAGTGCTTAGGGTGTTTTTAAGATTGAAATTATAATTAAATCCTTGAAAAGTGATGACAACAATTTTGGGGTAGGAGCGTTGTTACAACCCACAACAAATTCTCACTAAACCTCGTGTATCCAGTGCATTACTTTGCCTAACATTTGTTTTACATTGCTTGCCCTTGTCTTGGCGTTTAAATTAAATTCAAAGCCTCGCGAAGTCCTTTTTATTTTATTTTGGGTAAATTAACTTAATTTATCAAATTTGTTTTTGAATACAAATACATTTATAAAAGGTATACCTATACAGATACCTAAATATAACAACCAACATAGTAGTATTGGTGCATCCTTTGACTTTCGCAGCGATTCGGTGGTGGTGGTGGAAAACTTAATGAGCGAACAAATTCCAATTTCAAGGTGTGCTCCGGGTAATTACAATTTTGTAAAATTCTTCTAAGGCACAATTATAAACGTACAATGATTGTCAATTAATGGGATGTTCATAGGGAAATCATTTATCGTTAAATTCTAAAACCTTGACTTCATACATATCTATATACAAAGTGTGAGTTATAACTTAAAATCTACCCTTAATGAGTGAAACTAAGTGCGAAATATTCAACTACAGCTTTTACTCTCAAATATAGATTCAAATTTATACAAAATGGTTTTTAAGCATTTTGTTTTTGAAAGGGTTAATTAAGCAATTCCCAGTAAATCCTTTGAAAACTAAAATTAGATAGAGAGAGAAAATATGAATATTTATATACACAGAAATAATTTGTTAAACCTTTTCTTTGGCAAAAATGGCCCCAAGGGAAAGTTCTCTTCTATAAAGGCATGAGTGATTGTGTATGTATGTATGTATATATGTATGTATGTAGGTAATTTTGATGGGTTGGTATACAATTATTTGCATATTTCAATGGCATAAGGGAGGAATGTTCTTTTGATGTCATTTAAATAATGAAAAGAGGTTAGGATTATGAATATGATATATCTTACCTTAACTATCTGACTGGCCTATAGAAGATTGAAAAGAAAGTATACATAGATATGTATACGCTTTTGAAAAAAAAAAAAAATCGCAAATTGGATTGCCATACTCGGTCTTTTTTTTATCTAAAAATTAAAGATTTTGTTCTTTTCAGATCGTGATGCAGACCTTTTTGAAATTTTTTTTTTGAAGCAAACAATGAAAATTTGAAAATTTCATCAAGAAAGATGTAAAAAAAAATATATAAAGGCAAATTCACGGCAGACGAGGTGAAATAACTTAACATGAGATGGAGAACAAGGCGTGCCTTGTTACTTAAAATTTGTGAAACAATTTAACAAACTGTGACAAATTATTGTTGGTGAGTTCTAAAAAGTTGCAACAAGGGAGCACAACAATGAAGAGCAAAATGTTCCAGCCCTTGTAAAACTTGTGAATTTCTGCTAAAATCATAAACGCAAATCAAACATGAATTATCTTTATTCAGTTAGTTAAGCGCAAAAATGTATTCATAAAACAAATTTGAAGTTAATTAACGTTGATTGACGTTTAATTAACTAAGTCACCAAAGTAGTTGTATTAACGAGAAATTAAGTTGACCGTGTTAAAAATAATTGAAAATTAATATATTTGTGAATACAAATTTAAAATTGCATATCGATATTGTGAATTTTTGCATCGAATTGCAATATTGTATATTTTGGATTCTACATCAAAGCGTTAAAAAAAAAATTTACAAAAAGCGATTCAGTCCACTAACTCAGCTAAGTGAAAGTGATTTTAGGAGCAAGTATAGATTCTCCAAGAATAACATGGGAAAACTGATTGCTATTGTTAGCGAAGACCTCAAAGGGGACAGACGAGGTGGACACATTCCCGTAAAATTAAGTGACGTCATTTTTATTTCAGCTTTGTACACGAAATTCACGATTTAATGAGTAAGTATGTGTGTAAAATCTCAGAATATGTGAGCAAGTATTTGTGTAAAATAGTTTATACTCTTTGTTGACATCAGGAATTTTGTTGATTGTAGTAGATATTCGTTCGTGTTTATTACTAAGCGTCAATTAGCTATTGCACGCAGTTTATTTTTTTTATTAGGGAAGTCTAGTTCATGAATTATCTTTTAATCAACGTTTTAGTTAATTTCAGCCAACGAGAGAGGGGGGGAGGAGTGTTCCCACTAAGGCACTTCTCCTTTCATCGAGGCGGCAGCGGACGAATTCTCTAGATGGAATCAACGGTGGCGTCTACAGTTCCAGTTAGGTTGAACTACTTAGTGAACACCTTATATGGGCTACTACGACATATTTGTAGCTCAGGCCTATAAGGAGCGGTTTATCCGGCTCCCTACCCTTGGAGTTATACGAAGGGTCTGGTCCTCCGGGTCGGGGGTTGTGCGTCGGGGTAACTTCCCTACCACGTAAAAAAAAGTTGTTCCGAAACAACAACAAGCCTCGGATATGGATGATTTTAAAGTTGACGACCCCAGCAAACGAAACAAGGACAATGAATTTCGGATCTGCACGTGGAACGTCCTGTCCTTATACAGAACACGTGCAGCCGAACAATTAGTGGAGAATCTGGACAGGCTAAGGGCTGACGTAACAGTCATCCAGGAAGTGCGATGGGATGGAGAGGGCGTACGGAGACTGAAAACGTGTGACATCTACTACGGCGGGTGCTTGAAGGAACAGGGTCAGCGGCTCTTTGGTTGTGGTTTTGTGATAAGGGGAAGACTTAGGCAAGAAGTCTTGGGCTTCCGAAGTGTAAGCGAGCGCCTGGTCACAATCCGCATCAAAGGCAAATTTAAGAACATTTCGCTGATTTGTGTTCACGCCCCCCATGAAAGGAGAGAAGACTCAACCAAAGAAGCATTCTACGATCTCTTGGAGACAACGTATGATATGTGCCCGAAGTACGACGTGAAGATCATTCTTGGTGACTTCAACGCAAGATTCGGAAAGGAGGGCATCTTTGGTTCGATAGTCGGAGGACACAGCCTGCACGACGAAACTTCCGGCAACGGACACAGGCTGGCAGACTTTGCGGCGGGGCGAAATGTCATCATCTCAAGCACCTACTTCCCACACCTCAATATACACAAGGGGACTTGGCGGTCGCGTGATCAAGTAACCGTCAACCAAATCGACCACGTTGCGATAGACGCGAGACATGCTTCCAGTATCTTGGACGTCCGAACGTTCCGAGGGGCCAACATTGACTCGGATCACTACCTGGTGGTAGCTAGACTACGTATGCGGATATCCATGACGCGACAACGCAGAGCAGATGCTGTGAAAAGATTCGATGTCGAGAAGCTTAAATCGCAAGAGACTGCCAGAACTTTTGCAGACCACGTAACTCTTAATCTCTCAGGAGGTCCGCTACCAGCATCAAGTGCAGAGGACCAGTGGGAACACTGTCAACAAGCCATTAGAAGTGCCGCCTCTGATGTGCTGGGTTTCACTAGGCGAATACAACGAAACCCCTGGTTCGATGAGGAGTGCCGGCTAGCGCATGCAGCTAAGGACGAGGCCTACCAGGCAATGCTGCAGACTCGAACAAAAGCTGCTGAGAGAGTGGCCCGGGAGCTCTACGGGCTGAAACGAAAAGAGGAACGCCGACTTCTCAGGAGGAAAAAGAGAGAGCACGAGAAGCGGGCGGTAGAGTCTATTGAGGGTTGTAGCGGTAGGGGAGATGTTCGAAAATTTTATCAGAGGGTGAAGCGATCCACCCAAGGATTCAAGGCTAGAACGGAAGCCTGCCGAGATGAGAGTGGGAATATGGTAGTAGACACACAGTCAGTGCTGAGGATCTGGAAAGAACACTTCTCTAGACTGCTTAATGGCGAAGACAGCCAAGATGCCGCTAATAGGCAGAACGCTCCATTCAACTTGGACGATGATGGCCAAGAGTTCCGTCCACCCGACCTAACCGAAGTTCGGCTGGCGATATCCAAACTTAAGTCGTACAAGGCTGCAGGTGCGGATGGCTTACAAGCCGAACTATTTAAATCAGCGGGAGATGAATTGGCTAGGAGCATACACCAGCTCATCTGCAAAATTTGGTCGGAGGAAAGTATGCCCGATGAATGGAACCTCGGTATAGTGTGCCCCAACCATAAAAAAGGAGATGTTCTGAAATGTACCAACTACAGAGGAATAAGTCTCCTAAACGTCGCTTATAAAATCTTGTCGGCCATCCTGTGTGACCGCTTAAAACCTTTTGTCAACGATCTGATCGGCCCTTATCAGTGCGGTTTTAGGCCAGGCAAGTCAACCGTCGATCAAATGTTCACACTCCGACAGATTTTAGAAAAATCCCGGGAATTCCAGATCGATACACACCACCTTTTTATCGATTTTAAAGTCGCGTATGATAGCGTGAAAAGGGACGAATTATACAGAGCCATGTCGAGTCTCGGCATCCCTGCCAAACTCGTCCGCTTGTGCAGGATGACGATGGAGAAATCTCGCTGCTCCGTCAAAATTGGTAAGAACACCACCGATTCCTTTGATGTTGAGAAAGGATTGAGGCAAGGCGACGCGTTATCATGCAACCTATTCAACATCGTTCTTGAAGCCATTGTACGCAACGCACATGTCAACACCAGCGGTACAATCTATCAAAAGTCCGTTCAATTGCTTGCATATGCGGATGACATAGACATTGTCGGCAGAACGAAGCGAGCTGTGGCAGGGGCATTTGCGAGCATTGAATCGGAGGCGGCTAGAATGGGATTGGCGGTTAATGAGGACAAGACGAAGTATATGCTGTCATCGAGAGAGGAATCTCAACATCGTCGACTCGGGCAAAATATCACGATGGACAGATATAACTTCGAAGTTGTCAAGGACTTTGTCTACCTGGGCTCCACTATTACATCGCAGAATGACATCAGTGCAGAGATCAAGCGAAGAATTACTCTTGCCAACCGCTGTTTCTTCGGTCTAAGAAGGCATTTAAGTAGTAAGGCCCTCTCTCAGAGAACCAAGGAGACTTTATACAAAACCCTAATCATCCCGGTCCTGCTTTATGGGTCAGAAGCATGGACACTGAAAGATTCGGATAAAAATCTGCTAGGGTGCTTTGAGAGGAAGATTCTTCGTGTGATTTTCGGTCCGGTGTGTATCGAAGGAGTATGGAGGAGAAGATTCAACGACGAGCTATACGGGCTATACAGCGACGTTGACCTGGTCAAAAAGCTGAAAATACAGCGGCTTAGATGGCTGGGGCACGTGGAGCGTATGGACAGCAACGCACCTGCCCGACGAGTCTTCGAATCCAACCCCGATGGGGTACGCAGCAGAGGAAGAACCCGTAACAGGTGGCGCAATCAAGTGAATGACGACATCAAAGCACTCGGTGTGCGCAACTGGAAGCGGCTAGCTAGGGACAGAGCTGGCTGGAGGGGCTTGTTAGTTGAGGCCGAAGCCCATCCTGGGCTGTGAGCGCCATCAAAAGTAAAGTAAGTAAGTTTAGTTAATTTCTGAGTAAGAAGACAATTAACAATTTGTTGTTATTAGGGGTGTAAGAGTTGTTAGTTTCTTTCGCAGGCGCGAACGCAGGTAGGAGTTTTGGGGGTTGAAACCCCCCTCCCCGAAATGTCAGTACCTAAAGAAATTAAAAAAACTGAGCCACTATGAAGTTACATACTATTTTTCTTAAAAATCAATTCGTTAGACATCTTTAGTTTTTAAATGCAGTATTCAGGGACTTATAATGTACGATTTTATGATGCCTATTTATTTTTGTAAATTTAGTTTAGAAACGAAAGTATTCGGTCAGGTCTTCGTTTTAATGGACAAACAAAGAGTGAATCTTGTCTGTTTGTTTCCTTTTACCGCTATAACTGCACATACGTAAATATGTTCTTTTCATTTCGAATAACAGTGGCAAATGTCCAAAGGGTAATATGGCATCGCCCAAATTCAGTACATTTACACTGGTGCCATATCACACCTTCCTGATTCTAATAAATGTTTGGTTTTAATTTTAGAACTGTTTTTTTTTTTTAACTTTCGAGTGCATGAAGTGCACAATTTGTCAAGTCCCATTGCATTTTACCTATATAAACAACAACTGTGGCAAAAAATCACTTAAAAAGTAAAGTTCCATATCACCCGCAAGTAGGTGCCATATCACCCGCCATTTTTCTTCACTTGTCATTTTTGTAATGTATGTTGTTATTGAAAAAAAAAAATATGTTTTGCATTGTGAAATCCCCTAGTAATCCATTTTGTTTGGTTTATAAATTAGCTACAGGTTATATAAATCTATGTTTGAAATAATTATCCTTTTTACTTTTAAGGTTATAAGAAACACAAAAAAGGGGTGCCGTATCTCTCACCTTTACCCTAAGTTTATGGGGCTATGATTTTTTACATTAAAAGCCCACTAGAAACAAAATATCCAAAAATTAATTTTATTCTGGTGTTTTTGCTAAAGGCATGGATCTAAAGCTAAATGAGGAGATATTCGGATACGACTCTACAGATTTTGAATTAACTTTGTGCCTGAAATGAATAAAGTAAATTTTATTTAACTGCATTGATATTGACTAAAACAGAACGGAAACAGGATTATGACTTCTTTTTTGTTGAAATTTTGGGTTATTCCCGCATAGCTATCACATAAACGTCTAAGATCATTTTGCGCACAGGTCCTTCTAAAAAGTAGGTATACCTACATAATTTATTCCAAATATTTTACAAAAATATTTTTTTTCTAAAAAAGCTAAATAAGAGAAGAAACAATTTGTTGCTACTTTTATGACTTCATTCACACTATTCCATACAAATTAAAAAACAATTACATTTTAATGCTAATTTTGTACTTTTTTTTATGTCTGTAGTGCATTTTATTTTCCAAAGAACTGTTTTGAACTAATGTCTTTAGTACAGGCAAATTAAGATAAAAATTGATTAAACGTGGGGAAAATTGCAACAGAAGCTTTTTTGATTGATTTTTGATTAGTTACCACTACTGAACAACATATCCAAAATCGGACAAAATCGGTCAATGGGAACACCCCGAAAAACGGGTTTCAAAATGGCGGATTTATTGGTACCTATGTTGTTTTTGGTTGTTATTTTTTCTACTAGTAGCTTATAAGTAGGGCTGGCCACGAGACGAGACTCTGCGAAACTTTTGTAAGTCTCGTTTCGGTCTCGTCTCCGAAAAATACGATTTCCAGACAAACTGTTGATTATTGCAACGAAATATTTTCGATTATAGTTTGAATACGTGCAAAAGAAAATAAATATTTAACTAAAATTGGATTTTTGTAATTTATAAGACTCCGTAAATTTCGGTCCAAATATAAAGTCTCGTCTCGGTCTTGTCTCGGTTGATCAAAAGCCAGTCTCGTCTCGGCTGGCCCTGTATCAGCGTTGATCAAAACGGCTTGCTCATTGTCCGTGATTATGTTTTAGACCAGGATTTCATTCGTACTTAGGGACCTCGGCTCGGGTTGTCGCTGCTCGGTGGCCTCATCAGTTGAATAGGGTAACTGGTGGTGCGTTCTACAAGCTTCTTTGCTGAAAGCACTAGGTACCTGTCAAAGGGGATTATGCTCGCATATGTTTAAAGACGCTCGTTGATGTGATGTCTCATTCGCTGCCGGTCAAAATGTATTTCGGTGCCGATCCTTAGTATAACATTCTTTCGAAATTAAAAGTTCCTTCATAGCTTCCAGATGGGAACCACACTCAGAAAGAATAGCTGATGACAGGCCGCAGGAGTTGCTTTTAGATTATGTATCTTCGTCTTCTGGCTTTCTGCTATTTTAATATGTTGTGAGGGCAGTTTAGAGTTGTCTGTAGCTCACTTTGCTGGAGCAAAAATGCAACAGTGAAAAAAAGATAAAATAACCCAGGTTTTCCTGATATTGTCCTTTATAACTTTGGGAATGTGCAATTTTAGAAAAAAAACATCTATTATAAATAATTTGTTTTTTATAAAATTTTCTACAAGACCACACTTGTTTTTAATTCATGTATTTATCATTTTTGTTGCTATCTTACCATAAAGTTAAAACAGAATTATGAAAATTGAAAATCGAAGAAATCTTATAAAGCACTCTTTTTACAGAATTACATATTTAATCCATGATTAGTGGAGCTGGCAAATCCTAAATGTGTTTGTTGATCAAATTTTGAGTTGCTATTCATGGATGTTACTAATCAGCCAAACTGGCCCTAAAGATCATAAAATATCATTATATTAGGCGTGTTTTGCTTCAATTTACAGCCAAGACTATTACTTCGTTTACATGGAGAATTAAATCAGACTTGAAGTCGGATTCAATTCCATATAGACCTGGATCGGATTCAAACAGGATTTCTCGATCCGATTCCACTTTTACTCCGTTTACATGACAGGATTCGACGATCGAATCGAATCGGATTGATATTTCGATCTAGGTATACGACCTCACTGAATCGAATCGAAAAATACAAGTAGACCTGGATTGAAAAATTAAAGAATCGAGTTTTAAGTGTATGTATTTCAATTTGCTTTGTTTTGTTGTTTTTTTTTCTCTCGTAGTCATAAACTTATTTCCGCACGCACACAGTAAAGTAATGTGTCACTTCAAGTTTACTTCGATTCTGTTTGAATTCGATCCAGTGAGGTCGTATACCTAGATCGAAATATCAATCCGATTCGATTCGATCGTCGAATCCTGTCATGTAAACGGAGTATATACAGTCTTATAAAATATTTAAATATAAACTACAAAACAACAACAGTTTAGTGTGTATACAAAATATTTTATTGAAAAACAAAATAAAATGCTATAGCAACGAGGCTAACGTAAGACTGGATATTCAACCAGGCTTGCGATAGTCTCGTTGCTAAAGCATTTTGTTTTATTTTTCATTAGATTCAATCGAATATTTTGTATTCAGAATAAAGTGTTGTTGTTTTGAAGGTAATATTAAATATTTTTTAAGACTATATAGTCTTAACTTTAGGACAAACAAAACACACCTATTATTAATTTTTGTTTCCATCAACCTTGATAGCGATTTTAAATGTTCGAAAAATGTTCGCAAAAATAGTTCACGAAATCTTTTAAATTAATTTATAAATATTATTTAGATGTATAGTTAGATAGCAACAAAAATATATCATGCATGAATTTAAAGCTAATGTGGTCTTTTAGAAAATTGTATAACAAAGAAATTTATGATAGATGGTTTTTTCCTAGATTGCATGTTTCGAAAATTATAAGGAAAAATATCAGAAAAACCGGGTTAATTTGAGCTTTTTATTTACTGTTGCATTTTTTCTGCACAACTTGGTACAGGTTTTCGAAGCTGCAAATTATAAGCTACATGCTTTTCAAGTTTACTGTCGATTGACTGGCCTATATGCAAATAAAAGGATTGGGCTGTTGTCAAAAAACGG
This sequence comes from Melangyna quadrimaculata, assembly GCA_949320155.1. Taxonomy (NCBI): domain Eukaryota; kingdom Metazoa; phylum Arthropoda; class Insecta; order Diptera; family Syrphidae; genus Melangyna; species Melangyna quadrimaculata. The sequence continues at coordinate 91,891,564 of OX439484.1, forward strand.
GGGGGGGGGTCATAAATGGGGAGCGTTTATTTGTGAAAATTGGTCGCCGCCATCATTTTCTCTAGGTCCCTGAACGGTTTGTGACTTAGGGGAGGGGGCCATACATGGGGGGGGGGTCATGACTGAAAGAGGGGGTCATGGACCATTCCCATTATCTACCAGTGATAACTTTTTACACAGAAAAAAGGAAAAATCGCATCGTTATAAAAATAACAACCAAAAACAACATACCAATAAATCCGCCATTTTGAAACCCGTCTTTCGGGGTGTTCCCATGGTCCGATTTTGTCCGATTTTGGATATGTTGTTCGGTAGTGGTAACTGATCAAAAATCAATCAAAAAAGCTTCTGCTGCAATTTTGTCCACGTTAAGTCACTAATTGCCTGGACTCTTAACTAATTTGATTAAATTTGTATGCAAACGCCTCTGGAAAGTATTAGTGTTGAAAAAAAAAAAATAAATAAATACGTGCCTACATTTTGATAATCCGATATCTGAAACATCCGGATAGTGTCGGATCCTCGGATCCAGATCCGACATTATCCGGATCCAGATCCGGATCCGAGGATCCGACACTATCCGGATATTTCGGATATCGGAACCTGGATCCGGATCTGATTCGCATTTTCGGATCCGATTCGGATATCCGGATAGTTTGAGGATCCGTAACTGATTTTAAGCTCTAGTGTCGGGCAGTTTGTGCCGAAAAAAAAGTAAATTCTGCAGAAAGAACAATTTAATTTAAAAGAGGAAAACATGTATGTATTTATAAGTAAATGAAATCGCTTCAAATTAAACATTTTATCAGGATATTTGTCTATCACAATAAATTTTGTCCCGTACCCCTAAAATCAGCTTTTCACGCGCGAAAATTTAATCTAAATAATTTTGTTATTTTTTTTTTAATAATAATTCTGAAAAAAACTCGGATTTTGTTGAGGTTTTTTAATCCATCAACATCGCATAAACAAAAGAAGGGTTTTGTGTGAGAGACAATTAAAACGGTCTTCGGTAAAACTATTTGCCAAAAAAAAGGGAAATCGTTTTGTGCTTGCCAGGCATACAAATTCCATAGGAGATATTTTCGAGAAAAATAAGATTTCCGTTAACGGATTTGTTTACAGTTGCAGCTCAAAAGATATTTGGAAAATACGCAGAATAGAGCAATAATGCATTAATCGCGTATTTTCCAAATATCTTTTGAACCACATGCGTTACAGCTTCTAGTCCGTATAACAAAATAGAGAACATAAAATGATCTTTTCAACGACGTAGCACACATTGCTGTTGAGTTGAATAAAACCATCATATAACTTCCAACTTATATTGTCTGCAATACATTTTTATTATAACTCTCTTGTTTTCTAAGAAAAAGATCTTAAATCGTAAAATAAAAAAAAAAATGAGAGTTCTTAAATTCTGATGAAATTGCGTTTTTATTTGTAATCTATCATTTCTCAGCCCTGAGTTATATGGCTACAAAGTTTTGCTTAAAACTTTTCATATAACGTAGTAAAAAATCTTAACAGGCAAAAATAAAAAAAAAGTCACGCCTGTAGTTCAATCCACTCTACCCATGACATATTTTATTTTGTTCAAAGAAAACAATTTTCTCACGATTTTTTATTAAAAAGAATATTTAATATTTCACACAATAAAAAAAAAACTAAAAAACCTCACGTCTAGAAAATTTCGACCACAACAAAATCCATTTTACAGTTTTAGTTTTGAAAAATCTCTTCAAAATACCTACAGATTACCTCACAAACAAATTCTTTTAAATCTTTGGAGCGATCTTCAGCTTCATAAAAAGGAAATGTCGCCCAAATATTATGAATGTAAAGGGTTTTAGTAAACTTTAAAATTCTTTCATCGATTTTGGGCGATTATTTCCAAACCAATTTTCAACCGAATTTATGTACACATTGCGTTACAGAAATAGACAAAAGTAATCAAATCTAGATAATTTTAGAGTTTTTTGCATTCTTAAAAGTACAGGGGCCTCATCACGTAAAACAAAAACGATAGGACGATATCGTTTTCAAAATTGCTATGTCTATCACTTCAGTAGCAAAAAATAAAGACAGTTTTTGGTTATATTTCAGTTTTTGTTACATATATTCTTCTCAAAAAAAAAAAAAAAGAAAAAACTCATAACGGCATCTGAAACTCTTTACTAAATTCTCCACACTCCCTGCTAAACTCAACAACACAAGTTTGTTTTGATGCTGGGAAGAACTAAACTTTTTCCGAAATGCTTTCGATTAGGTGTGCTATTTGGATGCAAAGGACAAGGGTCATCAAGCTAAGAAAAATAACAAACTATTTCTCGAAAAGCTCGGATTTGAATTACTTAAATTAAGAAAAAATTAGTTTACTTTCAGATGCCGTAACTAAATATGTATATTTTGTGAGAAAAATTAATTTATATGCAGCACATTTTTTTTAAAACAATTGCAGGCAAACCGTCTGGGAAATCATCCTTAAGTTTATTAATTTTTTTGACGACATCATCAACATTAATGTTAATTGATACCAATGACGTTTGATTGCAATTATTAAGATATGAAAAGTAGTTAATATCTGGGGCCTATTTCATGCACATTGACAATTGCGACAGGTGACAATTTGTTAATTTACAACTTGACAATTGTCAAAATCTGTTCCATAAACAATTTTGTAGAATAGTCGGAAAATCTTTTCGTTTCATAAAGAAATTGTCATGACAATGAATTGTCAAGTATTTTTCCACAATTGTCAGGAATTTTTCGACAAATTTGTAATGACAATTCTTTTATGAAATAAAAAAAAATTACAATTTACATATTTGTCAGTATTTAATTGACAATTGCGAAAGGAAACTCAGTTACGTTCGAGTGTTGACAGTGAAAAGACATACAAAAATAAATGATATATTTTCAAGTGAAAGTGATGACGATTCCTAGTTGGGTCTTCATGTAATACGCCGCCGGAGCCCTTGGAATTTTAAACAGAGAATAAATAATGATTTCGAATAGTTAAATGGCCTACAGTTTTTAAAGACAAATTTCGTATAGGAAAAACAGCCGCGGAATATATTTTATCTTGAATTGGTGCACGTTTACAGCATCCTACAAAGAGGAGTTACTTTAACGTACCTATTGTCACTACAAATTTGTCAGTAATTGTAGGTAAGTATAACATTTGTCGTTGTATTTTTCTGACAAATTTATCACCTGTCAATATTTTATGAAATACAGATTTGTCAGACAAGTGTGACAAATTTGTAGAACTGTCACCTATCAATTTTTATGAAATAGGACCCTGGTTCGAAATTATATTCGGAAAAAGCAATACTGAACAAATTTGAAAATAAATTAGTTATGATTTTAGAATCATTCGAGGAATGATCTAAATAGTTAAGGGTAGCTGGATAGCCGCCAGACTTCTTTTGTATGTTTATAAATTGCGAAAATAGTTAAGGATCAGTGATAATATCGAGTTGCATATTGTTAATATAGGCATCATATAATAGTTTGGAAAGATTGGAGAATTCATTGTATGCAATCAAGTAAAGGAATTAGTCGGTTTCTGTTCTCGATCTTAAATATTTTTGCCACTTAATATTACGGGAGTTTCGTAGTGTACGCAGCTCTCTTGAATACCACGGAGGTGACGATAAATTATTCTTCCGGGGAGCATAAAGTACAGATAGGAAAAAACATTCAAAAATTACAGAGTAAAAGTAAGTGGTATTATTGATCGTATTATAATTGAAAATTGAGTCAAAATTAATATTGCTGAGAAGTTCATTCAGTTTAATAAAGTCTGCCTTACGAAAATGTAAATGGTATACATTCTCAGACTCGATATTTGGACTGCCATGATCGAAACCATTTGTTAAACTTAGGGGTGGATGATAGAGGTCGATAGTGGAAAGAATTAAGCTTATAGTTTCCTTTCTGAACAATGCAGTTATTAGTTTCATTACTAAAAATTAAATCAAGTTGTCTATTCAGATTGTTTTTAACATCGCTAATGTGGAGAAGGCCAGAATCAGAAAGACTGTCTGTAAATAAAAGCTCTTTTTTGGTTGATGTATTATTAGCAACGAAATGAGAGTCATCTTCTGATTGAGACCATGTCAGATTAGGAAGATTGAAGTCAACCTACACGCTCCAGTGCTTTGATGCATTTATGTCAACCATTCTTTATTTTCCTTTTAACTGTTTGATAATACTACTTGTTGTATTTTTTTGTATCGCTAAATTTTGAAATGCTGTATTTTGGAAACCATTTGGTCTACAGAGATGGTTTTGGACCCAAATTGGAGCAAAGTAGGTTACTTTAAAATCGTAGAACAAAGTTTTTATTTAAAATTACTTCTTAAGGAATAAAATTGCTAATAACTGAAAAAGCGCGAACAAATCGCGTTTTTTTTTAATTTTGACCATGAAGAGGTCGCCGCTCGAAGTCGAAAACCAAGGTTATAATAGGCCAATATCCTGAAAAACTCAGTAAAAAATCAGAAATACCAGGTTTGACGAAAACGGTACCTTCTATACAAACAACAAGGTTACTGGACTATAACCAGTTATTTCTAGTTTTATTAGTTTCGAGTTTTATCCATAACTAGTTTTAAGATTTGGAATTTTATATGTCAAAACATTATTGAACAATATACCGATTTGTTGAAACTCGAAAATGCTGTTTTATTAAAAAAAATCAAATTATTTTAGTGAGTTGTGATTTTTATATTAATTCTTGATAAAACTATACCTTTGGCTTTGGTTATTAATTTGTTTTTATTTACTATTTATTTTCAATTACGTCAGCTAAATATCGCAAGCAATAACGTTTGTCCTATATTGCTATCTATCGGAGCTAGATAGGCCATTATGTCATAACATAAACAAATAATGTTGAGCATACAATCACAAAGGACTCTTACCTACATAGTCTACATGCCGAATACATACATACATACATAGATTAACCTATACCTTCCAGAATACTACTGAAAGGGCACAAATAATCCACTCGTTTGCTCCATTGCATTGGTTTCAGCAAATTTAATTTAAAGAGAAATCCATTTTAACTGAAGCCCTATCTGGTCCTAACCTAAAAGCATCGTTTATCATTTCTATAGTATAAACGTATTTATTTACGTAAACGTGCTAATGCTCTTTTTCATCGTACCTAATGTGTAAAATTTGCTTACCCAGCAAATAGACAAATATCCAAAAAGCCATAATGAATCATCGTTTTTTTCATCTTCAACCTAACCCCCTAAATGAATTTAATGCTTCTGTTCTGCACCCACCCAACAAGAACTGTTAGTACCTAAATTTTGGGAAAACTCATTCGTATACCCTACAGGAACCCCCACACACCTATCACCTACCTATATATTGCTTTAATAGTTCCCCTTTATACACGAAAGCAAACAGGTCCTTTTTCAACAAAGTACGCTTAATCTCTGATCATATCCACATATAGTGAACATTGTAACACAAAATACACAATAATGAAGCAGCAATAACAATAAACGTTAAGTGCGTTATAAGACGGAGGCTTAAATTCACGCTATTTGAGCTTATGATAAAAAGGTATAATTCTATATAGGAACTCTCGTTCAGGGACACCTTTTGAGTTGGCATTTTAAACTCTAAGAGAGGCTACGAGTATATTACCAGGTTACTGTTTTGCATTAATAACTTGGCGTCGGCAGATTCCAACAAGGAAATAATTTAGTTCGATTGTGTGGTTTTGTGTTGGAAACCGAAAGCTAGATATGTTAGCCCGATTGGAAAATGCCAAACCACATAAAATAAATAGATGTTGTGGTCGATATCTGACTTAACCGTAGAACTATGGTCCTTCTTTTGTTAATTGTATTTATATTAACAAAACACCATGTGTTCAATTTATATTCCACCGACAAAGTGCCATACATATACTAAAATTCTGCCTCCGGTTCCGGTTTCGTGGTGTAATCTCAAGTTCAAAAGGGAAGAAGGACCGACATTTCCAAATTTCGTATAGAATTTGTGTGATGTGTTATCCTCTTTCTTTTATGGTGTAGAATTGTAGAAGATGAATTTGATGTCATCGCCTGAATCACAAGGAAACACACGCTATAGTATAGCGCCATGCCACAAAAAGGGTTAACTCGGAATATGTGGGCCACATTTACATACATTTATACGAAGATTGATAATGTGAAAATTTTCTTGGCTACTCGTATCATGTTCGTCGTTGTCGGCTCTCCTTGGGCTTATGGGCTCCTTATATTTCCATGACCTTTATTTTTAAATTTATTTTTCAATGCTTTCGGTTTGGGCCAAGAAATCCGATGTAGACAATGTCGAAATGGTGTTTTCAGTGGTAATCGATAGTTTGAAGGACACCAAGGATAATGTAGCCTGAATAAGAGACCAAACCAACTGTTTATACCAAGTATTATGGTTGCGGGGATTTCTTTAGACTTTCGAGTTTCGACCAGCATCTAAATGTTCAAATTAATCTGTGAAGTTTTTCAAGATGACAACATGTGTGCGCCTAAAATAAGTTTTTTGAATTGCTATGCAAGTTTCTAAAATCGTTGTATTATTACGGATTTCAAAATGGGTCAAAGTTTGTTAACGTGATGATCGATGAGGCTTTCAATCACAGTTGATGGGATATTTTATAATTCGTTAAGTTCAAGCAGAAACAAATTGGGGAGAGTATGTTGAAGGCCAAAGCAAACAAAAATTGTTTTGTACAGAAATAAATATTTCGAGAATTAAGGGATTCATACCGATTTTGCATCAATATTAAAAATACGGCTCTTCAAACTGATTTTTCAATATCGGGCATTAACAAAAAATGGCTTTAGCTTTGCATTGTATAAATGAAGGGCATAGACCTGATTTCATTAATGTAGACAGTTTGCAAACGGAGGAGCATTATAACAAAAATGATGGTAATAGAAATGCTACACATTTAAAACACAGACAGTTTTATTTATTTACTCGGTTTAGCGATGGCGTAAAGTTACTCCGACTTTACAACGCCACTAAACCTGAAAAGCTTATTAAAAAAAAAATGTACCAGGAAAAGAGGTGGAGTAAGCTAAAACTGGTTCATAGGATGTTTAAAGCCGCAGTAAAGCCGTTTTGGTATCTAAATATCATTTTGACATCGTGTGAAATTTACAAAGAGGAGTGCAAACATTTTTTTTTCCTTTTTGTTGCTAAGATAAAATGGATATTTATTTTACATAAATAAATTATTTAAACTCTTTAACATTTAACAAAGAAGGAGGAGGGCAAAGCAGTACAAAACTCGTTTAGATCCCATAACACTGAGGGATGATTAGGTGTCGGAGAAATATCTATATGTTCATTAGGGTGGTCCTCATAAAGGTCATTGTCTCATTTTGAATGACCCCCCTAATTTCTTCTAAAGTAATAAAAAAAAACCTGTACAATTTTAGCTCATTATATTGAAGTTAACTTGGCCCCAAGACGTCTGAAGTTTTAAATGGGAAATCCCATGTTTTTTGTAAATCCAAATTTGAAAAAAACTTAACTTTGGTAATTATTGATGAAAAAAATTGAATTTTGGAACACATGTAGTCACTTTTGTCATATATATAAAAATGTATCAGACAAAAATTTACAACAGTTATTTTCCTTCTTATAGCCATTTAAACAAAAATATCTTTTTTTATTTAATTATTAACTTTAATTCATGTTGTAAATTTTTTAATACATTTTTTTAAACGGGACAAAAGTTAAAGTTAGTGTGCAAAAATTCAATTTTCTTTATCAATAATTACTAAAGTTATGAATTTTTAAAGTTGGGATGTACAAAAATACATGGGATTTCCCATATAAAACTTCGGACATCTTGGGGCCCGGTTAACGTTATTAAAATGAGGTAAAATATTGTAGGATTTTTTTTTATTTATTATTATTTAGAACAAATAAGGGGGGTGCGTCATTTAAAATAAGACAATGACCTTTATAAGGACCACCCTAATGTACATTAATAAAAATATGAATTTGTATCTGTTGTAATCTGTTGTAATTATATACAATTGAGAATTGAGTAATTGAGAACTGTCCCAGTTTTTCAGAGCTTTTTTTTTACTTTCATTACCTATTTGTTTTATTACCTATTTTCTTACCAAACCTACAACTAATAACCCTACCAATAACTAAGTAACTAAAATGAATGATAACGGAAATCAGCTGAGGTTTGTTTACGTTTATGATAATGAGAGTTTTAGATTGGTGATTTTTTTGATAAAATATTTGTCATAAGGCAGGCGTAACTAAAATGTAGCACAGGAATGATAGATTTTTTAGTGGAACGAAATATAGGACGACTGAATTTTTTATAGCTGAAAGAGATCTATTAAAAATGCGTATGTCCAGTTTTTCAGGAGGCCACCTTCCTGGGGAAATCCGCCATTTTGGAAAACGCGAATTGATCTATATCTCCGAAACTATTGATCTTAAGGGAAAAATTATAAGGCCAAGCTTGTAGGCAATTGAAATATCTTTTATTAACTTTAACTCTTTAATTAACTTTTCACTGCGGTATCGCATCATCTTCAGAAACATATCAAAATGTTGGAAATGCAGTGTTCTTAAATTCGTAAAAGTAATTCACGTAAGTTTCGTTGGGAATGTCAAAAATGTGTTATTGCAAAAAAAAATTAAAATAAAACGATATAACCTTGAAATTATTGCCCGCACCGAAAAAGTGCATATATAAATGAAAGTTGGTTTAATTGCCTACAACCTTGGCCTTATAGTTTTTTGTCTAAGATCAATAGTTTCGGAGATATAGGTTCATTCGCAATTTCCAAAATGGTAAATTACGTCAGGGTCATGGAATGCCGAATACACGGACATAATCTTTTTTAATAGCCCTCTTTCATTTTAAAGAAATCAGCTTATCAATATTTCATTCCACGAAAATTCTATCCATTGATTTAGCAGCTAATTTTCCAAAAGCTCGAACTTTGAACTGGGATATCGCATCATGTTCAAAAATAAACGAAAATTTGTTAAACTTTGTGGTCTACAATTTGTATCATGAGAACAATTTACGTAAGTTTCTTACGAAATGAAAATATTTTATAAATTTGGATTAGTTTGACGTGGCGTAAACCCAGAGTAAGTGCTTTGATTCGGTTTAACTATTCCGAGGTTGAACCGATTATTAGTGATTATAAATATCGCTGAGATAATACAGTTAACATAGACCAGGCGCGAACGCAGGAAAAAATTTCGGGGGGGTTTTAAACTGAAAACTCAAAATTAAGAGTGAAATTGTATGGCGAGGAAGTTAAATTCATACATTTTGGGGGGGTTTGAACCCCCAAAACCCCCCTTGCGTTCGCGCCTGATATAGACAATCAGACTGTGAAGGAGTATATATGGTCAACTCATTGAAAGGCAATATACTTAAATTGAGATTGTATGTTTAACTTGTTTTGAAGGTTAGAACTACATAAAATATTTTGAATTGGTATTCAAAATGTAATAAAATTTAATTTGAATTATTTACATATGTATGTATTATTATTTAGATTTTGATTTATGAAAACGTCTTTTTCAAGACATTTAAGAATATTAAAGGAATAATAATTGATGTAACAAAAAACTAATAGTTAGATAAAAGAGGATTTGCTTAAGAATAATAACCAAATGTGTAGCTATAAAATGGGTTTACCACGATATCTAGAAACCAATAATCCAGAAAGCAAAAATCCCAAAAGTAAAAATCTCGAAAAAAAATCTAGAATTGAAAGAATCTCGAAAGCAAAAATCTAGAAAGCACAATCTCGAACTGCAAAAATATAGAAAAAAAAAATCTAGAATGCAAAAATCTAGAATGCAAAAATCTAGAATAAATATTAATTGTTGAGACAATGAATGGTTACAATTGTAACCATTCATTGTCTCAACAATTAATATTAATAATTCTAGATTAGGAAAGTCTCCTTAAAGCCCAGTTGCCAATAACAAAAAAATTACCTGAAATGGTAAAAATAGTACTGCACGCTTTTCTTTCAGAACTTGTTAGAGGGGATCCTTAGGCATCTTTGTATTTTTTTTCGGGAAAATTGCTTCACTGCGTAAGCCGCCATCTTGGATTTTCTCACACTAGTTTCTTATATTAGCAAACAAAACCTTAAACATAAAAAATGTATTGAAAAACAATGGCAGCACTAACAATCTCGGGCTATATCTTTTTTTTAAAGCCAGATATCTATTCTTTTATTTGCTGTTTAAAAAATTTTATTTTAGTGAATAGTTTTTGAATAATAAATTTTCAAACTCAAAATTTTGAAAAAAAAATATATATTCTTTTAAACTTTTTTTTTTGTAAATTTTACGTAATTAAGTTGTATTTTTGATTTTAAAATTCAACGCTCTCAATAATTTGTAGCCGATTATTGGAAACTGGGTGGACTTAAGTGCTTTTACTCCTTAGAAAATTACTAAAACTACTTAGGTATTTGTTAAAAAAATGTTTTTTGTGTATTTAGTGTTTAAACTTGAGATCTTTGAAATTAGGAGAATATTCATGTGCTTTTCTATCGGAGTCTATTGTTTACCCTCTCCTCTACTTAGGTACTGATCTTATATTTATTCTACGTTTCATATTCAGTGCGAGGGGGTTATACTCAACATCTTGGTAAAGGTATTTAAACAGTATTATGCTACGGCTTTTGTGTATTTTATTGGGAAGATCACGATGGACAATATCTGCATCTACGCAAATAAAGCCTTAAAGTTCTCACAAGACAACGGGAAAAATTCGGCGCGACAACGACAAAAAACTGCACTGACATCAAAGGACAAGATCAAAAAATCCAAGAAAAAAAAAAACTATCTTTTTTTCCTCGTCAGTAGGTTCTAACTGATGTATCTGTCTTTTATGCTTGTGTACGTACAGTATATCGCCCACTGGCTGAAATTGGAACAAAAGCTCAGTCACTCATAAATTCATCTTGACACTTGAAAGAAACTTTTCTCTACAGAGTCAAACAATTAGTTTGAAAATTAAATCACACAAAATTTGTTTTTAGTTTTTAAATTTATTTTTTTTTATATACATACATATGTACATAAATAGCTTTAAAATTTTTTTGTGGTACCATTTGCTCAAAAAGTATCCAACCGATTTCAATAAAATTTATATGGTTTGAAAGCAAATTTTTCAAACAAATTGTTTGACTCTAAAAAATTTTTTTTTCAGGTGTCAATATGAGTTTTTGGTCGAATGTCGCCCAGTGGGCGATATACTAGTATGATGAGATTTCACAAAACACCATTCGATTCAAGTGTTTTAGTAAATCTTTTGCAAAAACCAGCTTCTGCCTTCTTGCAAGCCTTCCACCTACCTCAGCCGCTGCGGAACAACACCAATATACATAGGACATATTTACAAGTGCAAATGTGGCTCAAAACGATTTGGATGCCACATCGTGGGGCTGGAAGAAAACTCTCCATGAGTTAGAGCCCTTTACTACCACTGCAGATGTCGCTCCGAAATCATTGATCAAAACGATTTCCTGCAACTGCAAATGCAAAACAGATTGTGGGAATATGTGTGGGTGCCGTAAGGCGGGACTTAAGTGTTCTGTTCTATGTGCAAACTGCTCTAGCGAATCTTGCGAAAACGTTGTTCACATTCGGGAGCTGCTACAAAATGAGGATGCAGTTAAATCAAACAATTACAAATACGAACTGACAATACGGAAGACGAAACACTTGCCATGGTTGAAAATGAAGTTGATGATTTTAATTTGGAACTGCCATCATCGAAAAGAAATTAAAATCCGATTAAATATTAAAAGTATTTAAATGCGTGGATAAGGCCTATAGGGAAAACCACGTCACAATAAAAAAAAGTGCCTGGAACTCTACCTTTACGGTGGTGCGGAAAAGAGTTTAGGGTAAATCAAACATAGCCTCCGATAGAAAAGCATATGATAATCCTCGTATTTTTAAAAATCCCAAGTTTAAACACTAAAAAAACATTTTTTTTAAGAAATACCTAAGTAGTTTTTGTAATTTTCAATTTTGTAAATTTCAATAAAGTTCTTAAGTCCACCCGGTTTTCAACAATCGGCTAGAAATTATAAAGAGCGTTGAATTTTAAAATGAAAAATATTACTAAATTACGTAAAATTTACAAAAAAAAATTATTTTTCAAAAACTATTAACTAAAACCTAAAACCTAAATTTTCAAACTCAAAATTTTGAAAAAAAAATTAATTTTGAGTTTGAAAATTTATTTTTCAAAAACTATTAACTAAAACCAAATTTTTTAAAAACCAAATAGAAGAATGGACATCTGGCTTTAAAAAAAGATATTTCATGAGATTGTAAGTGTTGCCATTGTTTTTCAATATTTTTCTTATATTCAAAGTTTTTTTTTTTGCTAATAATAAAAACTAGTACTTTAGTAAATCAAGATGGCGGCTTACGCAGGGGAGCAATTTTCCCGACAAAACACTCCAGGATGCCTAATGACCCCTTCTAACGAGTTCTGAAAGAAAAGAGTGCAGTACTATTTTTTCCTTGGCAAATGTTAATTCCGACTGGGCTATTAAGAGAATCAGTACACTGCACAAGCACATGCACCCATCCAACTATACAAGTAGGTGACTAAATTTAGTGTAGCTAGGGACGGTCTCTTATAACAACGTAAGTTTTCTTATTTAAAAAAAAGGGCAATAAAAGTAAATGAAATCGTTACAAACAAAGGTTCCATCAAAATTGAAATTGATGGGTTAAATAAATAAATAAATCTGTAAAAAATAAGTTTTACTGGCTGTGTGAACTGAATAAATCTCATTTTTGTAGTGCGAGGGTAACTACAGTCAATCATAATGATAATGATAAACATAGTTCAGGTTAGTTGTGTGGTTCAAAAAATTCAGATTGGTCAAGAAACTAAGGTTAAAAGGGAGTATTTAAAAAAAGAAAAGCAAATCTTTAAAATACTGGACGAAAAAGAAGAAAAAAGTTATGTAAGCTACCTTAAGAGTCTTGCATATAACTCCAGTTTATAGAAGTTATTTAGTTATTATAGTTAGAGTTATTTGTTTAAATTTATTATGTTTTGACAATTTTCCTTTGTATTGAATAATTGTTGTACTTTTTTGATATTTGTTATGTTTTGGTATGAGTATACATACATATACATGCATACATATCCTATAAAATATTTGATTTTAGTTAAAAACATTTTCGTTTGTTGTTCTTTTTTGACCAGAAAAATGAATTGTTTGATAAATTGAACTTATTATGCGTTTTATTTTCGTTTAAACTATTGAAAAAGGTAACAAAAAAAATCTCGAATAAATTTTTTTTTCGAGATTTTTTTTCTAGATATAGTCTTTCGGGATTTTTGTACGTTCCAGATTTTTGTACATTCGGGATTTTCGCATTCGAGATTTTTTTTTTCCCATTCGAGATTTTTGTCATTCTAGATAACGTCATGATCCCCTATAAAATATTAACACAAACAAATTTTTTAGAGACCTGAAGAAGGACGTCACGTTACCACGTTTGAAACGTGTCGTCGCGTCCGTCGTCTGATTTTAAAAAAAATTTCAACACAGATCTAAATTTAAATTTTTCCTCTATTATGAAATTCGTATTATTAAGTCGTATTAAGTCGTATGTTGGGCTAGTGGTTTTCTTAATGGTAAAATGTTATGTTTTTTTGGTGAAAAGCTTTAGAGAATTTAGAAAAGAGACATTGCATTGGTGCTACTTAAACTTAACAATATTATCATCAAAAGGCATGACGAAAAGAACGATTTGTGTTCTTTTCGAACAATTTTTGTTCTCTTCGAACAATGTCTGTTCTTTTTGCTATGTCTTTTGATAAATATGTTGTTAAGTTTAAATACCAGCATCGCAAAGTTTCTATTTATCCCAGTCAAAATAGACATTTCCCTGAACAAAATTCCGATACCGCTTAAACTTGGTGGAGACTTCCGCTGACTATAACGAAGCAATGGCGAAAAGTCCCCGTCGATCCGATAGCATGATCAAGTGTCGAAAAAATCAATTTTTAAGCAAATAACTTTTTAACGATAAATGCTATAGAAAAGTAGTTTGTAATAAGAAGAGGAGGAAATTTAAATATTAAAACATTGAAATTACTTCTGTTTTAAGTGGAGTGAATGAATAAAATTCAATTAAAAAGTACAAGTGACCTCAACTCCAGAAATAATTGTATTTCGCCCATGGTATAACAGTGGGATCTTCAGTCAGTCTGTTATACCCTACTGAGACACAAATTTTGGTCGATGTTCACCGACTCTTATAAAAATCACAGCAAAAAGATACTGTGAATTTTGAAAAGTAGTTTGAATACAGTTTGTAGATCACGAAATTCTCTACAACTCACACACTTTTTTCCTAGGACTTTTGATTAAGAAAGTACTTTGTGGTCTCAAAACTCTTGCACCAAAAAGATGATACTTTACCATTAAGGAAACCTCGAACACAGCATCCGACCAAATACGACTTAATAATACGAATCTAGTAATAGGGCTGATTGTCATTTAATAACACTAAGCTAATTTTAAGAGGAATAAAGGACTTTTTAACAATCGGATTGCAAAAGCGAATTCTACAATTAAGAATTAAACAATCTATAAAATATGTATGTACATTAACTGTATTTATAAAGGTCATTACCTTATTTTGAATGACGCACCCCCCTTCGTTCTAAATAAATAAAAAGAAGTCCTGTAAAATTTTAGCTCATTTTATTAACGTTAATCGGGTCCCCAAGATGTCTGAAGTTTTATATGGAAAATCACATGTATTTTTGTACATCCTACTTTAAAAATTCATAAATTTAGTAATGATTGATAAAGAAAATTGAATTTTTGCACAAATGTAGTAATTTTTGTCATGTTTAAAAAAATGTATTAAAAAAATTTACAACTTTTATTAAAATTAAAATTAAATAAAAACAAATATTTTTCTTTAAATGGCTATAAGTAGGGAAACAACTGTTGTAAATTTATGCCTGATACATTTTTGCCTGATACAAAAGTGACTACATGTGTCCCAAAATTCAATTTTTTGTATCACTCATTACCAAAGTTAAGATTTTTTCAAATTTGGATTTACAAAAATGCATGGGATATCCCATATAAAACTTCAGACGTCTTGGGGCTGGTTTAACATTTATATAATGAGCTAAAATTTTATAGGATTTTTTTTTAATTATATATCAAAACGGCGCACTTCAGCGTTAATTGGGCTATGGGCTAGACTGCCCGTGGCCGCCATTTCTAACGATTTTTTTTTAAATTTATTTACAACAAATAAGGGGGGCGTCGTTCAAAATAAGACTTTTATTTATCGTTAATTTCAAGGAAATAGTGAAAATATTTATTTATTTTTTTTTTATTTTTTACTTCTCAATATCTAACAACTAACTTACTGACTCTTCCGACTATTTTGGCTTCACTAACATTTTTATCTCACCCCCACTTAATGGTTAGAAAGAGAGAAAGGTATAGGAAATTTTTATAAAATTTTAAAATGTGTGGATTTTTTTTTGACGTTTTCTCTTGTAAATACGGAGGGGTCAGTCCAATATGTGAACACCGTCAATGATTAACAGTCAGATAAAAAAATAATATGCAATTTCGTAATTTATTAGTTATCGAAAAGCAACTGCAACCGCCTAGGATCTTTTCTGAAACGATCAATTATTTCGTTATAAAAGTTTGTCTGTTCTTTGACAAGATTTCGATGAATGTATGTAAATCATGAACAACGAATCGAGTCGTTGTCTGTCATTGTGGATCTAAGCCAAGCCTTTACTTTGCTAAAGGTGCCGGAAAGAAAGCCGCCAAAAGCCTGGCTCAGAGCCAGGGGATGGAGGGAGGGCAAACCATGGACTCTGATAAAAAAATACAACTAAAAAGTCTTATTTGTCAAAATTTCCTAGAAAACAATCAAAATTACATATATTGACCCAGAGCTAGCCCCCCCCTTTGGGCGCCTATGTTCGTATAACTTGCAGGTAAGCCATTCCCAGACATTTTTGGTAATGTTGATGTCAGGGGAATACAGCGACCAATTCATCAATTTAACTTCTTGGCATTGCAACTTTACACCGCAACTTTACACCGCAACTTTACAATGCAGAAGTATGTATTGGTGCGTTGTCCTGATAAATACATGGCAAAGGTCCAAAAATTCCTTCAACTTAGAGAAAGCTGATTCCAATAATTCCTTGTAGGTTATTATCGTCGTTTTTGTGCTTTGAACATTCAGCTTCATAATGCTCTATAAGTGATCGTGAAGACAACCATTCGCCAATAATTTTTAGTTTGACTGATGGCCTATAGTCCAACCCATAAGAAATTTGCAAATTCAAGCCGAAGCTCTTTACGTACGTTTTTCAAGGGGGTCTTTTTTCACATTTTCAAATGTCCAGCACCAAGAATCATGCGCCCCACTTTCAATTTGCTAGCATTTTTACCCCTACTATGCCACAGCACACCACGAGTTTTTGTAAAAAATATACCTAATAAATCAATAAAACAACGCGCATATTGATAGTGCGGCACGACATCATGAATTGACACGTGTTTTCCAAAAATCGCGTGGCACAGTGATCGATTTTTAATCTAAATACTACTGGGCAACTATTCCAGGTAATTAACGTGGGAAAAATTGCAACAGAAGCTTTTTTAATTGAATTTTGATCAGTAACCACTGCTGAACAACATATCCAAAATCGGACAAAATCGGTCCATGGGAACACCTCAAGAAAAGGAATGAATAAAATATCATTATAATGGTAATTTTCTCCTTTAAGCGGCTTTGGAAGCGATTTTAAAAGTTCAAAAAATGGTTGCAAAAACGCTTCATAAAATTATTACCTTACAAAGGAAACAATTAAAGAAATTTTTAAAATCGCTTCCAAAATTGTTTTAAAATGAAAATTAACATTATTAACGTTTACTGTCAGGCGCGAACGCAGGGGGGGGGGGTTTTGGGGGTTCAACCCCCCCCCCCCCAAATGTATGAATTTAACTTCCTCGAAATACAATTTTACCCTTAATTTTTGAGTTTTCAGTTTAACCCCCCCCCCTCGAAATTTTTTCCTGCGTTCGCGCCTGTTTACTGTATTTTAATCTTAATTTGCCTGTCCTAAACAGGACGAAGTGTTTGCTCTATCAGAAGAATAAGTAGGTACTATCTAATGTTTAAATATAACTATCAAAAAATTGGCTAAGAAGTACTTTTCGAAAAAGGTTGATGGGAATGTTCTGAAATGAAAAGGTCCGTGTCGCTTCGGTCTGTGGGGTCAGTTCGATTGAATGCATTGCGTACTATACCCAAAACGACGAAAAGATCTTATAGGCGTTGTTAATAAATGAAAAATATGAAAACTTAATTTAAGGCATGTATCTACTTGGGAAACGCAGTCAAATATGGGTGATGCTCGAAGATCAACAATTTTGATGAGATTAAATCTGACTCAATATGTGAAGCTTTCGACGATTTTGGAAGTTATTCCTGTTATCTGCAAAACTCTGCGTTTGAAAAATCAGTTAGGATTTTTTTTTAATTAAATCTTAAACGGCCTCATATTATGCCCAACAATACCTTAACTCTTTGTGTCCTAGTCAAAAGTCATTTACCTACTAAACTACTTTAGCCTTGCGTACGTGCGACTCAGTCATGCGTTTAATTTCCTGATGGAAACAAAATAGGCATATGCGGGTAGTATAGGTATGTACTATAAGACTATATCTACCTACCCATTTATGTGTCAGTATTATTAAAAGTGATCTGAATAAACAAATGTCTGGAATGAAAACCGAAGTGTCTAGTTAAGCAAGGACTACAGCTGTTTTGCTATTGTTTCTAAAGTAGTTTAGTTAGCTTTTCATATTAACCAAAAACAATTGAATTGAAATAGGTAGGTACCGTTTCCAGTTGAAATGGTTCAGCAGCAAACTTAATTCACAGGTTAAATGTCAATGTGCTCCCTCTAATAAAAAAAACTCAACTTTCCTACATTGTTTGTTTGTTTGTTTGCATAGAGGAATAGACGACTGCTACTGCACATGTAAACGTATTTTGCTCACCTTATGTCACCGACTCTGTTTAATTAATGGAAAACAATACAAACACACATTTTAACACTCACAATGCCCTTGGCTATAGCTTTTGCTTAAAGCATTTTTTTTTGCGTGTTAAAACGATCCTCAGATTCACATGCTTCAAAGGAAAGTCTTGTTCTATTAATTTTTTTGTCCTTTTTCCATTTCAAAGTGGAAAATAAAATAAAAAAGAAATTCTATCGCAATGAGGAACGGACAGAAAGCTGTTAGTAGTATAGAGATGTTAAACTGCTGCGAGCTGCTCCCCTTTTTCTATTCCTTTTCCCTTCAATTGTTTTCATTTCTTTTAACAGAGTTTTTCCCGCTCTATACTTTTCAATTTTTTTTTTTTCACATGGCAATTGTTACTGAATAGCAAACATTCCTTTTTACTTTTGTGGATTCTTGAATCCAGATATACCAGAGTTCTTCATTGGATGCATAACATAGTATACGATTGATTGTTTTTTACTCACTCGTTGGAATACTTTCTAAATTGTATTTGCTGTTTGGGGATTTGAAAATGGTGTTTAACGCATTCCTTTTGTTTTTAGTTTATAAGATTTAATTAATCTAAGTATTGTATACATAGTACAGGTAAAACAGTACACAAAATCGCTCTAAAAATGAAAAAATTCGTCCCCTCATGAAATTTGGTGAAAACGTTACTTTTACCATAAGAATGAAGAATCAAAAGAGTCTATAAAAATATCTCGTGAAGAAGGGTGATTTTTTTGAAGGGGAAAGGGGGGGGGAGGTTGCAGTGTATGAAAAGGAAAAATTTACTTTAGCGCAATCTTAACATGTCAGACATAACATAAAGGTAGTTTTCAATGCTGAATCTAATGAAACCAAAACCAAAACAGTACCACTCTCCTGAAAAAAGTAATGGTCCTTTTTGTGTACGAAATATTATATTTTCAACACAACAGGTAAATGGTACAGAAATCCTTTTGAAAATAATGACTCATTGATGAAACTTAGTATACGTGTTTAATTCGGCATATGAATCATGATTAAAAAGGGTTCATGCAAATATCTACAGTTAAAGGGTGTTTTTTTGAGGGTGGGAGAAAGATAGGGAATCGTTACCAAAAAACATTCGATGCAAAATCTTACCTTGAAGAAACTTGGTTAAAATCTTAAAAAGGATATTGTTATCAAGAATCAAAAGAGTCTATACAAATGAAATGCAGGGAAGGGTGTTTTTTCGAGCGCCACAGAAAAGAGACTACCGTTATCGAGCTGAAAAATTTGCTTTGGTAAAATAAAAGCAGAATGACACATAATTTAACTGTAACTTTTGATGGTGAATCCAACAAAACAAAAATCAAAACGATACAGTACCCCTTAAAAAAGTTAGGGTCCTTTTAACATGTAAAGAGCACTATATTTTCAGTACAACAGGTGAATTCCATCGAAATCCTTTAAAAATAATGACCCATTGATATAACTTAGTGTTAATGTTGCATTTGTTATAAGAATCATGAATCAAAAAAGTTTATAAAAATATCTACTTTTAAAGGGTGTTTTTTAAAAGTATAGTTTAAAATGGGTAATTGTTACTTAACACCTTTGAAAAAAATACTACCTTGATAAAACTTAGCTAAAAACTTATAATTGACATGAAAATTAACATTCAAAAGAGTCTATAAAAATAAATTGTAGGGAAGGGTGTTTTTTTGAGCGACAAAGAAGTGAGGTTACCGTTATCGAGCTGAAAAATTTGTTTTGGTACAAAATGCATATGACACATGATTTAGAGGGACCTTTTAATGGTGAATCCAACAACACTTAAACCGAAACGATATAAGTCCTATTAAAAAAGTTAGTCTTTTTTCGTTTAAAGACTGTATTTTCAATTGTCATATTAACAGGGGATTATTATCAACCACACTATATATTTCCTTACTGTTTCTTGGCCAGTTCGCTTTAATTGAAAATCACCATCATCCTTGTATTACCTTTTATAAAATGAAACCATATTTTTGTCATATTAACAGGGGATTATTACCAACCCCACTATATATTTCCTAACTGTTTCTTGGCCAGTTCGCTATAATTGAAAACCACCATCATCCTTGTATTACCTTTTATAAGTTGAAACCTATTTTTTAACATTTTAAAGGAACGAATAATTAATAGAATAAGTAAATAAATAATAATTAATACAAATTTGTGGTAGTAAAGAAGTATGGCGCAGTTCTACTCCGTCATTAAATGTCTTCTTTTTCTGTTCTGTTATTTCTAGAAGTCGTTAGTAAATAGAAGGTAATTAAATAAAACAAAACAAAATGTTTTATACTCACTTGATTAAAAAACATCCACTTTACTGAGTATCGTCTTCAATTGCCCTTGCATGCACATGATACCAACTTCAGAATTTCTTCTGGTGCAGCTTTCAGTGTCATTTTAGTGGGTTACAACAAATCTTCGTACTTTCACGCCCAACTCCACTGCTCAGGTATAAGCTTATTACCAAGCCACAACTCAATTTGGTAGTAACATCGATATAAGTGCTGAGCAGCACTGTCTGACGTAGGTGGAAGAGACTCTAAATTTGCAAGGGCAATTGTTCAACCTCACAATGCAGTTGTAAGAAAAGTGCCATTCCTTACACTCGACTATGCAAGGTTGTTGAGGGTCTCACATGCCTCAATGTAGAGGAGTGTGAAGAAGAAGAAAAACAGATTTTGTTCAACAATGAAGACCTTTGAAGACAATACTCAGTAAAGTGGATGGTTTTTAATCAAGTGAGTATAATACATTTTGTTGTGTTTTTATTCAATTACCTACTATTTACTTACGACTTCTAGATAATAGCAGAATAGAAAAAGAAGACATTTAACGATGGAGTAGAACTGCCCCATACTTCTTTACTACCACAAATTTGTATTAATTATTATTTATTTACTTATTCTATTAATTATTCGTTCCTTTAAAATGTTAACAAATATGGTTTCAATTTATAAAAGGTAATACAAGGATGATGGTGATTTTCAATTATAGCGAACTGGCCAAGAAATAGTAAGGAAATATATAGTGGGGTTGGTAATAATCCCCTGTTAATATGACAATTGAAAATACAGTCCTTAAACGAAAAAAGACTAACTTTTTTAATAGGATTTATATCGTTTCGGTTTAAGTGTTGTTGGAGTCACCATTAAAAGGTCCCTCCAAATCATGTGTCATATGCATTTAATGTACCAAAACAAATTTTTCAGCTCGATAACGGTAACCTCACTTCTGTGTCGCTCAAAAAAAAACACCCTTCCCTGCATTTCATTTGTATAGACTCTTTTGATTCTTGATAACAATATCCTTTTTAAGATTTTAACCAAGTTTCTTCAAGGTAAGATTTTGCATCGAAGGTTTTTTGGTAACGATTCCCTATCTTTCTCCCACCCTCAAAAAACACCCCTTTAACTGTAGATATTTGCATGAACCCTTTTTAATCATGATTCCTATGCCGAATTAAACACGTATACTAAGTTTCATCAATGAGTCATTATTTTCAAAAGGATTTCTGAACCATTTACCTGTTGTGTTGAAAATATAATATTCCGTACACAAAAGGACCATTACTTTTTTCAGGAGAGTGGTATTGTTTTGGTTTTGGTTTCATTAGATTCAGCATTGAAAACTACCTCTAAGTTATGTCTCACATGTTAAGATTGCGCTAAAGTAAATTTTTCCTTTTCATACACTGCAACCTCCCCCCCTTTCCCCTTCAAAAAAATTACCCTTCGTCGCGAGATATTTCTATAGACTTTTTTGATTCTTCATTCTTATGGTAAAAGTAACGTTTTCACCAATTTCATGAGGGGACGAATTTTTTCATTTTATATGTCCTATTTTACCTGTTCATTAACCGAATGTTCATATGTACCTATATGTCTCGGCTATATGGCTCGACTATATGTAGGTGGCTCATGTTAGATGGTACATTATCATATTATTTTAATGAAACCACATTAATTTGCATTTTACTTAACTTGAAATTTGAAATGCAAATATAAACTTTGTTTCCAAAATGCCCAATTGAATTCTCGAGGAATAAAGTGCATTTTTAGTTCAAGTCTATACATCTAAAAAGGCATTATATACGATACATGAATAAATAAATAAATTAGATTGGTCCTTATTTTGGAAATGTTTGAATTTATTTCCATTAATATTCGCACAAATTTCCTATTTGCACAGTGCGCACCAGCAGACCCCAAATTGAATTGATCTTCATCTGCGTGAATTTATAATTTTCACAGACCAAATTGATATTCCACTGGGTAAATATTAAAATAATTTTCTAAGAACGAAAATGACAACAGTTTTTTATGTTGCGGTAACACACGGGGGTAAGAAAAATGGTGACCTGACGACCGTCGATAAGAGACTCTGTCCGGTTGAGCGTAAAATAGCGTTGAAATTTGAATATAATTACAATTTTCATGTTATTATTTAGAATTACGGATTTCGTTGATTTTTATCTTTTCACTTGAAGAAAGAGTCAGCATTCCTCTCGGAGATATGGAGGGCAATATTCTCAATTATTTCACCGAATCTAATCGTAGGTGGAATGTAGTTTAACCAACTGCATCATTTCAAGAAAGGTTTGGCCTACCCCGAACTATTAACCTAATATGCAGACCCACGCGAGATATAGCCAGGAGCGTTGCAACATGCACTGAACACTTGCCAATAGGAGAATATGCGGCGAAGCTTGGCATCCCTTAAAATACTTACAATCGTAGTTGGAGGTACCAGCAGCAGCAGGTAAAGGAAACAGAATGAGGCAACAATATTTTGGTAAGATTTTTTTTTGACGACCTTAACGAACTTTCTTAAATGAAGATCAAAGATTTTATTTCTTTCCTCAACGCGAGGAAATGAATCTAGGATTCACTTCGGTTTCCTTTTGCATCATTTTCGTCCTCGAACTCCTATAACTGTGACCTCCAGCTAGGCTCATGGTCGACCGGACGATCATCACGGTTTGGGCCGATGCTCGCTTCAATATCAATTAACAAGCTGCTTAGTTGGCACGGTGTAGATGGCTTTTAGTTGTGAACTTCGATCATATTAAGTGTTTTCCTATGTCCAAATCCAAGGGTGGTATTTGCTCTGGTGACCACAAGTCATGCTGTGTAAGCAGACGGAGGTGTACAGAGATTACCACATTCGAGTGTGAGACTAGATGATCACCTTAAGGGATCAGATCGTATGCGCCTTGGACAAATCAGCAAATTGCTTAGCCATAAGCATACATGCAGCCGAACTCAGAGCGTAGACGATGATCTGTGGGTGGTCTATTACCAAACACCCTTCTTTTCTTTAAAAAAATCTTCTTTAACCCACAGGTCAAACGAATTATGGTACCAAAACGGCGCACTACAGCTTTAATTTGGTCATCGAGCAAGGATGCTTGTGGCCTCTCTACCTACCTACCATCTTTTTTTTTTTAACGTGTAAGTTCATAAGCTAGAAATTATGAGAGATGGTGGTTATAGGTAATTGTTCTAGATTTTTGGTAAGAAACTTCAACTTCTAACTTACCTTAATTCAGATCTATAGGTGCAGTCTTAGAGTGTCTGCAGATATCGATTCATCAGTATTAGTGCGTTTATAGATTCGTTTGTTTTTTATTCTGAATTAATCAGAAAAATCAGCAAAAATAATTTGCTTTGATCATTGCTAGCTTTCGTCCACGAGTTGAAAAGTCGATGTATTTTCCAGCAAAAAATCATAACATCAGTTTTGATGGTTGGATATTCAAGTTTAAGATGTCTAAATATTGATAAATACATAGGTATGTGTATACAAATTATTTTTAAGGGAAAAAAAATTCATCATCAATTTGATTTTCGATATTTTTTATTTAAAAGTTGGTACAAAATTGAACAATTAAAAAAAAGTCTAGCACAATTATTGATGAAGCCCCTCTGTACAAATAAAAATAGTTGGAAAAGCGCTAAGGGGACTCAACATTTTTCAACTGGATCGCACGAAGAGGAACTTGCAGCTTGTAGTTCTAGATTGTACCGATTCGTTTGTGCTTGCAGTTGAGATGATATTTGTGGTTGCAACTGCAATTATTGCATGTACAGCTAAGGACACCTTGGCAGATTTGTATGTTTTTTTTTTTTGAGATCTTAGAAGTTGGCGAATTTTTTCTGGTTGCTTAAATATAGTTTTTATATGCCGTGTTTTGATAAGATTCTTTCATTTGCTTCAGAAACGCCTTTTATATACGGAAGAAAATCTTGTTTTTCATTTTGCTGTTTTACATATTTTCTAAAACTATTATTTCTCTAAGTTACCAATAACGTTATGATTGGAACTGTAGCCATTTTGAAAAGAACTGCAAGAACAACGTCCTCCTCACGATGGTCATTGTCACAAATCGGATTTGCTCTATCAACAAGAGCTGACTCCACGGAGGTTAAATTTGACGGATTGTGATGAGAAGGGCATGCATATACCTCGTTTGGGTGGGCTTTCTATATACCGTATGTGCTATTGTTCAATTTTTTTTTTTTTTTTAATGATTTTTACATCCAAAAATGCCAACAAGTTATCTTTCTCAACATCCATTGTAAATTATATTTTTGGTTGCGCTGAATTTAAAAGTTTGAGAAATGTATCAATATAATTTTTTTTGAGTATACAAAATGTGTCATCAACATATCTCTTCCAAATAATCGACTATATTGGAAATGTTTCTATTGCATGTTCTTCAAAATGTTTTATCCAAATATCTGCAATAATTGTAGTAAGTGGGGTATACTCGGTCAACTTGTAAATAAAGTTTCTTATTGTATGGGAAATATCCGAAAAAAAAAAATGAATAAAGTCAAAAATAAAATAAATTGTTTTTTTCTTTGATTTTATTTGTTCACAAAAAATAAATTATTTGTTCAAATTTTAAATGCAATGTTTGTCGACTAAGTTCGAAGTACTGGAATCCAGAGTAATGACAAAATAAACCCAGCCATTGACGAGATATTCCAATTAGGTAATATTTAATTCCAATTATTCGTTTTTGTTAGCAAAAGCCTCGTAAGCAGTTTAATAAAACTGGTCTAGAGATTACAAGTACAAAGTTTAATCAAAATCGTTGGAGCCGCTTTTGAGAAAACTTGATAAAACGAAATCGTTATAATGAAGCTAACCGTTCTAGATGATCTAAAACAACTATTTGATTTTCTTGAAGCAAATCCGTCTAACTGTTTACGCTCTACCTCGATGTACATCAGGACGCACAGCTTTATAGACCACTTTCGAAAAAGTAACATTTCCCTTTCTTTCTCTAATTAACAAATAATTCCCGTGAAAAGAAAAAAATTCCCGTACCTATAGTTTACCAAAACAGGTTTCATGTCATTTGTGATAGGATAAAATCTTTTTACTATTGCCCAAAAATAACTTTTGGGAGTGCTAACAGTTTGTCAAATACATGCCATAAATATATAGTGAAAAAAATGCTACTCCAATAATATGTCAAAAAAGGTCTAAAAACGCAGTCAGTCTATTTTTGTTTATTAAGTTAGCATGAGACTTTTTATTTTTGTAAAATCTAATTTTGGACTTACTCTGACATTTCCGATTAAGTGCTACATAAAATTCCGGTCAGAGTACAAAATGTCCGCATTTTTATTTTTCTTCAAAATAATCATATGTGATAGTTATTGTAAACTTCATTAAAGAGACGGTGGCGTATTAGGAACATTTGTTCTAGATTTAAAAAAAGGTATCCATTTGCATGAAAACTATGAAAAATAAAATGCCCGACTCGATGGCACCAGCTTCTTCTTGTAGTTATCAACTAGAATTTAACAAGACATTGACGTACTGACGATGTATGTTATTGGTTCAATAATGTAATGTTAAAAATTAAATAAAATAAAATTTTGAAATTTAAAGACTTAAATTTAATATAAAAGTTTTATCTAAAAACATGGATCACACCAAAAACATAAATGTTAAAAAAGGAGCCAAGTTCTTCTATATACAAAAACCTTTGCGTTTGCGTAACAAGACAGCCGTAAGAAGTTCAAAGTTTATTAATGTTAAATATCAAATATTTTAAGTAGAGTAATATTGGAGAACCTCAAAATTATCAGATAAATCTGTTATTTCATGATTACTGACTTAAATTGAGTTGGTTTACTAGTCAAGTTTTCGTTTTAAAATTGAGTAATTAGGAAATAAAAGAAAACTTGCCAAGTAAACTAGGTCAATTTAAGTCAGTAATAATTAAATAACAGATTTCTCTGATATTTTTTGAGGTTCTTCAATATTACTCTTCTTAAAATATTTGATATTTAACCTTAATAAACTTAGAACTTGACGTACTTTTAGATCTCATAACTTTTTACGGCTGACTTGTTACGCAAATGTTTTTGTGTATAGAAGATCTTGGGTCTTTTTTAACATTTATGTTTTTGGTGTGATTTCACTACTTTTTGCAAAGATTCTTTTTAGTAGGAACAAGTGGGTGGCTGAAACGCCCCTACATGAAAAAGTTCATGATTTCAACTTTTTCTTTGTAAACACCTAAAAACTAACCACTTTACCGAATTTCATAATCCTGCACAAATCGGAAGTGCTCTCAATATATTTAATATTAATTCTGTGAAAATGGGTGGTTGCCATGCCCACGGAATGTAAAATCTCAAAGTTTAAATTTTCTCTTTGCTTCCATGTCAAGTCCTATCGCTCTACCAAACTTCATCACTCTACGGCTTTCAGAAGCTCTCTACATAGTTGATATCAATTCTGAGAATATGGGCGGGTGCCACGCCCCTGAATGGATAATTTTAAATTTTCCAAAATTTCCTTTGTATTGACCACATGATCCACCAGTCTACCAAATTTTATTAGTCTCCAACAATCCGAAGTGATTCATATAGTTAATAACAATTCTGAGAAAATGGGTGGGTGCCACGCGCGCCGCCTGAATGTTAATTATCAAATTTTCAAGTTTAGCCTTTGTTTGCTGTTCAAGTTCTACCGCTCTTCCAAATTTCATAATTCTACGACAACCAGAAGTGCTCTATATAATTGATATAAATTCTGAGAAATGGGAAATGCCACGCCCTCTGCATGTAAAATCTCAAATTTTAAAATGTTGGGTCAAAAATCCCCTGAGTTTGATCCTGTAAAAAGGGTGTAGTGCCAGAACTTGGCTGGCAAAAACATGAAATTAATTTTTATGAATTGCTTAAAATTCTTAGCTAAAGTTGTTTAAGCTGAACAAAAAAGATACCAATTGATTATGCTTGAACTAATGTAAGCTTATGAAACAAAATAAAAATCGTGGGAGCGGTTTTTAAGAAAATAATTATAATTAAAAGTGTTTAAGCGTCCTTTAGTTCAAATGCGTTCCGGTTCTCTTAACAACTAAAGTGGACCTCATCAGTTAGAGCTGTAATTGCTCCTTTCTAAGACGCATCTATATCTATATATATCTAGGTGTCTGAATGTAACCGTGTTCCCCTAGAAAAATATAGTTTGCAGTATGTTAATGCTTTAAATTGTATATACGTCGGTAGCCATCGACTAAAATTTTGCGTCTTAGAAAGGTAACAATTACAGCTCTAACTGATGAGGTCCACTGTAGTTGTTATCAGGATCGAAACGCATTTTGACTAAAGGTCGCTTAAACACTTTTAATTAAATTTCATTCAATACAGTCCACTTAAATAAAAACATAAACAATAAAATTTCTATTGTTTAGGTTTTGTCTTCTTAAGAAAATAATTTTGTATATATAAAATTTTGAAAACATTTTTAAGAAACAAATCTGGGGCGTGAATTTGAAGTAATTATTTATACACATTGATTTACAAATATAATTTAAGAATATTTTATCAATCTATTTTTAAAAAAGGCAATTTAAAAAAAAAAATTAACTTTGTTTTAAAGCGGAAAAACATTTTTTTTTTATTTTGATCTGCTTTGATGTTTAAACTTTTTAAAAAGCAAATATCGAAAATATGAAAACCGGGTCTTTTGGAAGTAACTGTTAATAAGAACGCAAACAAAATTTTCTAATTACAAAGTAAAATGTACTAATTTTATATAACACATCACTATAATTCTTGGAGCCGTTCTTCAACATTTGTGTGGAAGGTAGGTACTATTATTTTTAATTTTGAGACCACATTTTTTTCAAATGTTCTAGCGAATAATAAAAAATTACTTCGAAACACGTTTTAAGAAAATTGACCAATTCGTTTTCAAAATATCGTTTTCAAAATAAAAAATTAACTTTTTTTTTTTTATATTTTTTTTTCAATTTTTACTAAAAATAAGGTTTAAATTTTTTGAAGTGTCACCATAAAAAAAAAGAAAAACATCAACTCCACCCTCTTTTAGTTAGGTCGTTAAGGTCATATTTTAGGTCAAACCTTGCATTTCATTCTGACGGGATGAGCTTTGGTACACTAATAGTCCACATCGTAAGTTTACTTTTAAGAAGTGTTTCCAAGGTAGCAACACTGGAGATATAAGGGTTGCCTTCTGACCATGTTTTAACACGAAAGTTAACATAAATTAGCCTATAAATCGGGAACTATAGATCGGTTGATTTCGTGGAATATCTCGTTGGATTGAGAATACTTGAAGACATAGGAATATGTTCATTTCTTGACCCCACCCCCACCCTTGTACGCGGGGAGAGCAAAATACCCTCAGCGGACAAGGGTTTTTATTTGTCAGAAAATAATGGTTATAAAATGAATATTCATTAAATTTTTAGATGACCGTCGACGTAGAATTTCATACTTTACAGCATATCTGAAGTCCATTTTTATCCATATATTAGTTTTTTGTGCAATCGCTTTCAAAATGGGGGAGGGAAAGGTGAAAATATGTCAAACCACTATATATTTGTCTTGGTATATGATACATGCCTTTAGGGTAATTTTTAATGCCCAATCTTATGCAATCAAAATAAATTCAATATAATTTCCCTAGAAAAAGTTATAACCTTTTTATAAAATGATGACTAAATTTTCAGTGAAACGAGCATAACATTACCAAATTTTAATGGTATGGTGATGAAACTTGGCACACATGCCTCATTTGTCGTAAGAAATAAAAATGAAAACAGTACATACAAATCTCAGGAGCGAAAGGGTGTTTTTTTGAGTTAAAGGGAAAAGTTAATTACTATTACCATTTTCTATTATTTTCTACTATTTTCTACTATTTTATAAAAAAGATATAAATATTGTAACTATATTTTATCATAGTTATGGGTTCCAAGTACGTGTACAAAAATAAGTGCCAACTTAAGCGTCCTACTTTGACCACAGCAACGATGCAAACATTACTTGTTGCACTTAGTTAAAATCATGTTTCTTGCCAAAAATATTTGTCCGGTTTGGATCGAATTTTCAAATTTTGTCTTATAGTACTCTAGGCTATTTGATTGCAAATTTTGAGCACAATTGGATAATTTTTGACCTATTTTTTGAGCGCTTCAAAATTACTTAGTTTTTCAAAATGTTTGTTTTTACTCATGGTTAGATAGCAACTCAAATATAACATACAAACATTTTAAACTAATGTGGTCTTGTAGAAAATTTTATAACAAACAAGAATATAGTGGACGGTGTTTTCCTAAGTTGGATATTTTCAAAGTTATAAAGGAAAATGTCGGAAAAAATGGGGTGACTGTTGCATTTTTCCTGCAGCGAGCACAGGTTTTCCGAAGTTGCAAACTTAGCTACAGACTATTCTAACATGCCCCAACAACAAATCAAAAATGCAGAACTACTTTGCGAATTCATCCCTTTTTTTTGTAATTATTGACTGGGCTATCCTATTTTTTAAATAGTTTTATTTTTTTTTTTAATTTTAAAATTTTCAACTGCTTTAAGCTCTATCTCTCTCTTTTATCTTCTTTTGATACTCGTTTCGCTGTAAGACAAGTTGCTGTGTTATTATTAAACATAACTAAATGATATTTTTTTTTTATTATACATATCTAAACATCAAATAATTTAAATAAGTGACGATGTGACTTGCAAACGTAATTGCCGTCGTACTCGGTGAAAATGGACTCCAGCGCGTGCGATATCTGGGGGGGGGGGGGGGGGAGAGGCGTAGGCTGCTTCTTTTAATATTTAATTTGTGTAGGTTATTAAAAATATTTTAAATAACTTTGTCATTTCTGTCTGCGTTATGAAATAAAACAGAAACAAATCTAACTATCCATTGTATCTGTATTATGTCATTAAAAAAATCTAATTATCCATAAAATTTGTAAAATGTAAAAATATCTAAATTATTCATATTATTAAATTTAATATTGTACGTTTAGGTAATTACTTATAATAAAATGGCAAGAATATTTAGATTAATTTTAATTACCTACAAAATATAAGTGTGATTCCTATTGCTTTGAGTTATTTCAATTGGCATTATTTCACGACACCCCCATCTCCATGAGTAGGTTCATCTTAATGCTAAAAATAATCTCGAAAGTATATTTAAGTTACCTTAAGATATTTATTTTTTGTTTGTTGTTGGTGGGATATATGTGTAAGATTACATTTCTCAACAATCAATGTTAAATAAACCCTAAGACGCCTTATTGGTATGGTAGAGGTATAATAAGTCTTGTTGCCAATCAACCCAAATTTATCGTAATGAAAACCTATTAACCTTAATGTTAACAACTTTCGACAACTACTTCACGTAAGTATATATATTTTATTAATGCCGACATTTATTCATTCAATTGATGTATGAGTAGGTACCTATGTATATGAGTATCTTCTACAAGCAAAACATACAAGATGCTATATAATGTATGTATGTATATGAAATGATAGGATTTGGCTATGAATCTAGCAAATTCCTGGCATAATAAAATACACTTAAGGTTGAAGGATTCGATTAGGCGAATTCGATAATTGGAAATATAAATAATTAGGAGTAGGAGTTTGTGTTTGGATTCATACATTTATGTAGTTATATTTTATTCATAGGGTAACACACAGGCGTCATGTTAGTGCCAAATAGGTATACCTACAACCAACAGCAAGCGTCTGTGCCTGCGGAGGTTTATAGAAATTTTAGACATGTAGAAATTAATTAAGTGGTAAGCAAATTTTAATTGGTGCTAAATCAGAGCTTCCGGATATTGAGTCTATGAGTATCTGTGTAAATTATTAATCATCATGACTTCTAGGGCTGAGATTAGTGCGCTCAAATGAGTTGTTCATTTCAACTTAATTTTAAACCTACTAAAATATATGTTTTTGCAAAATTATTTGTAATGTGTAGATGATAGGTAAAGCGAAGTGATTATTATCAATTTATTAAAGAGATGTCATGGTTAAATTACTTTTTATATAAAATATGGGTAAAATATCGTAGTTGATTTAATAATATGGAATCTTAACAAGACCAATGGCTAGGGCGTTAAGGTTTGGAGTTTTGTTAAGACAGACTAAATATTATATTTAAAAAAAAAAATACAAAAGAAAACAGCTAAGCCTTTTTTTAGTTTTTTCTTGGCAACAGAAAAATTCCCAAAAATAAAAACACCCGCTGCAGTTTCTTTTTCAATTATAATTTTGTCTCTATTCCCAGCTGCAGAATTTGAGTTTTTTCTTCAGCTGATGTGATCTCCGCCTCTGCGGCGTGAAAAATCCTACTTCAATGTGAATTACCTATACTCTTCCCAAAACAACTCAGTAAACCTTCTATTCCATTTTTTTTTTTTTTGATTTGGTTGGATTTTTTTTTTTTTGAAGATGTCATGTCCATTTTGAAATAAGAATTTATTATAAAACATTATTTTTGTACTTTGAGTTGTGAGAAATAAAACACAAGAAGCTTAGAACTTTAAATAATTAATTTATAAAATAAAAATGGAAAAATAGATGCGAATAAAGGATAATAGGCACAGAACACAGAGGTATGGAGCAGCTGCCCAGCTTCAATAAAACGACCTTTATATCATATATATGTATGCAGCTACTGGCACATATTTATCCATTCATTATACGCATTCCCAAATTCGCTGAGTTTTAGGTCCCCAATACTATGTTTTCATTAGTTTTCTTTAATACGAGTAGCCCAGTCAAATTCGACAATAAATTCGCAAAGCACGATGTAGTTCTGCTTTTGTGATATGTTGTTGGGCATGCTAGAGTAGTCTGTAGTTAAGTTTGCAACTTCGAAAAACATATGCTCGCTGCAGGAAAAATGCAAAAGTGAAAAAAACGCTAAAACTACCCCATTTTTTCTGACATTTTCTTTTATAACTTTGAAAATATGCAACTTAGGAAAAAACCATGCACTATAAACTTGTTTGTTTTAAAATATCCTTCAAGATCACATCACTTTTAAATTCATGCATGTTATATTTGTGTTGCTATCTAACCATGAATTAAAACAAACAAATCTGAAAAACTAAGTTATTTTGAAGCAGTCAAAGAATAGGTCGAACATTTTCCAATTCTATAATATTACAAGACGAAATTCTAAAACAAGATTTAAATCGGTCAAATAGTTTTGGCAAGAAACATGATGTTAACTAAGTGCAACAATCAATGTTTGCATCATTGCTGTGGTTAAAGTAGGACACTTAAGTTGACACTGATTTTCATACACGTACTTGGAACCCTTAACTATCATAAAATATAGTTATAATATTTATATCAGTTTTTAAGCAACTTTGCTAGCAAAATTGCTTAGAAAAAGTAGAACATTTTATAACAAACAAGTTTATAGTGGGCGGTTTTTTCCTAAGTTGCATCTTTCCAAAGTTATAAAGGAAAAAATGGGGTGATTTTAGCGTTTTTTTCACTGTTGCATTTTTCCTGCAGCGAGCACAGGTTTTTCGAAGTTGCAAACTTGGCTATAGACTACTCTAACATGCCCCAACAACATATCAAAACTGCAGAACTACATCGCGCTTTGCAAAGGAGAATGGGCAAAGTGGTCTACCCACTCAACAGTAATGTGTTGTATGTCGTTGAAAAGGTAATTTTACTGACTTCATTTCATTGTATGACCATTAAGCTCTAAACTATGGGGTTCGTGAGATATTCGGAATCAAAGCACCGAAAAAGACAATAATGCATTTTTTCATTGGTAGTGTGTCCTTATATCTACAATAATCTGTGATACATCGTTGAAAAGATAATTTTGTGTACCTTATTTTTGTATATAGCCGTGAAGACGTAGATCATAGGGTGCAAGAGATATGTGGGCATACAAATCGGCAAATATAACAACAATGCAATTCTTCATTTGGTACTGGTCTACCGACTCAACAGTAATGAGTCATACGTCGTTTTAAAGGTTATGGCATTTGCTTCATTTCATTATATGGCAGTTAAGCTCTAAATCATGGGGTTCGTAAGATATTCGGCTCTTAAGCACAAAAAACAGCAATAATGCAACTCTGCCTTGGTAACTTATCAACCAAGTCAACAACTATGAGTCATGTGTCGTTGAAAAGGCTGTTGCGTGTACTTCTTTTTATTATATGACCGTTTAAGTGTAAATAATGGGATTCGAGAGATATGTGCCAAAAACGCTGAAAAGTGCAGTAATGCAATTCCGCACTGGTAGTTGGTCTTTCAACTCAACAGAAATCTCTCTTATATCTTTGAAAACGCTATTGTATGTACTTCATTTTGCAATATGCCGTTAAGCTGTAGACCGTGGGGCTACAAAATATAAACATAAATAAAAAAACACACTTATAATATTTTATTTGAATTTTTTTTTACATTTATATCATACTTTCGTCCAGTATGACATTACTAAGGCGGTCCGCAGGTGGTGTAAACCCATTTTGATGCTGGGCTATGCACATATACCACAAAATTGATACAACATGTGCACATGTACTGACAGTTCGGCGCCCCGTCAAGCATGAGCAATAAAAGTGTTTAAAAGCCTCTCGTCCTTCCCTACCTCTATTTATAAGTATATATGTATGTGTAGTATTTCTTGGCTCTACTATGACGCGATTGTATTAGTTATATTTGCCTATTTTGATGGCCAAATACCTCTTGAACCCCACGGTCTACAGCTAAACGGCATATTGCAAAATGAAGTACATGCAATAGCGTTTTCAAAGATATAAGAGAGATTTCTGTTGAGTTGAAAGTCCAGCTACCAGTGCGGAATTGCATTACTGCACTTTTCAGCGTTTTTGGCACATATCTCTCGAATCCCATTATTTACACTTTAACGGTCATATAATAAAAAGAAGTACACGCAACAGCCTTTTCAACGACACATGACTCATAGTTGTTGACTTGGTTGATAAGTTACCAATGCAGAATTGCATTATTGCTATTTTTTGTGCTTAAATGCCGAATATCTTACGAACCCCATGGCTTAGAGCTTAACTGCCATATAATGAAATGAAACAAATGCCATAACCTTTACAACGACGTATGACTCATTACTGTTGAGCCGGTAGACCAGTACCAAATGAAGAATTGCATTGTTGTTATATTTGCCGATTTGTATGCCCACATATATCTTGCACCCTATGATCTACGTCTTCACGGCTATATACAAAAATCGAGTACATAAAATTATCTTTTCAACGATGTATCACAGATTAATGTAGGTATGAGGACACACTACCAATGAAGAAATGCATTATTGTCTTTTTCGGTGCTTTGATTCCGAATATCTCACGAACCCCATAGTTTAGAGCTTAATGGTCATACAATGAAATGAAGTCAGTAAAATTACCTTTGCAACGACATACAACACATTGCTGTTGAGTGGGTAGACCAGCTCCCATACATTTTTGCCCATTCTCCTTTAGCACTTTTTTTGTAATTATTGACTGTATTATTGTATATTGTATTTTATTTTTCTTATGTTTTAAGACATTTATTGAAATTTAGTTTTTTGAACCCTAGAAACACAGATATTAAAATAATGTTAAGAGGTCAAGAGCATCAATTTTATGTTAAAAAAGAAGGTATATTTGGTTGTTTAAATTTGCAAAAAATACAAATATTGTTATTTAAATAATATTTTTAGTATAAAAAAGCTTGAGCAAAATATTTAGGTATATGATAAAAAGGGCTAACATTCTTCTTTGAACACCACAAAGCTACTTAAAATCGGTTAAAAAAGTGACAAAAATCTTTAGTAGATAGATAGATTTTTTAGATTTGTTTTCAATATAAAAGTTGTACATTTTCTTATCATTGAGAAAAAATGAACAATTGAATAATTAAGGCATGACGATATCTGTCGTTTGCTTGAGGGGCACATTTGATAAATTTTCCATAATAATTTCAACTTTGAGATGAATTTAACAAATCAAATATAATTATTTATATATTTTTTATATTGTTTGTTTTTTTTTTGTTATAAAAGTTCTAAGTTCAGGTAAAACAAAATATTTGTTTCCTTTTTAAAGCAAGACTTTTAGATTAGTTAAAACAGCGCAGTAAGTTATTTTTAAATAGTTACAATTTTAAAAACTTTCTGTGATTAGTCTTTTTGTATAAGCGCTGACTTTTTGATAGTAGCCGAACAGTAGGTTCCAGTTCAACTCGTTTAGATACTTTTTAACTTCATCAAATTCATGAGTAATTTTTTCCAATATAAGATCATCTTATTTCCTTCAACACGGGGCATACTCCAATGAAATGAAAGGTATTTTCTCTCTTCTGTAGATTTCACAAATCACAGTTGCCAGTTCATAGGGTTCTGTAACTATAAGGTGAATAATTAAGGTTTATTAATTCTCCTCTTATTTTGAAAATTGCTCCGACCATAATGCATGAAAAACTTCTGTTGTACTTCAACAACTTCGTTAAAGTCTCTCTGTTGACTCCCGGGATTTTTCGATGAACAACTATATCTCATTTTCATCAGTTGTCCTGATAACTTCATAAAACATCTGTTTCCATTGGTCCATTGTAACTTCCGATAAATTCAGCACGATACCACAATCTGCAGCCAGTTTATTCCAATTTTTGGCAAAAAGTAAATTCCTCTCCACTGCATACCGCAATATCTGCTTTGGTAGTCGAATTTCATCCATTTAAACCACTCTTGATAAATAATAAGCATGTAGCTTTAGCGATGAGATAAACAGTGATGGTAAGCCCGATTCAAAATAATACATGTATTAAGGTGTTTTGATTAGCAGATAAAAGATTTTCCTTCAGGAAAAAACGTAGCAAATATTGTGAACTAGATGATTGATTCTGCGAGTTTATATCTATGTACGCCTGCGTACCTGATGACTTTTACTTTTTTGTTGCCAATTTCTACTCCACATGTTAGGTAGTTCACAATATCATCTAAATAGAGTGCGAATAGTAGAGGGCTAAGATTACAGCCTTGCTTAACTCAACGGTTTACTTCTAATTTTTCTGAACGCTCCTTTCCCTTAACTGCCGTAAATTGTTGATAAAGTTTTTCTAGAGCTCTGACAAACTTTTAGTATAATACCTTGAGTTGGTTTTGAAAATTTCATTATTTCTTTGTTTTTTTTTTTTTTTTTTTGTTTAAAAATTTGAAGGAGTTAATAAATAGAACCATAATATAATAAAATATTTTCTTTTGATTCAAGGAACTATATAAAATAATAAATTCATATTATTATGCACTTATTTCTAACTTATAAATTAGCTGAGCAGGATAACTCCTGCATATTTGGTCGCAAATAACTTTTGAGTATACCAATAGTTGCCAAATAATTGCCATAAGCAAGCATGCTGTGAAACGAAAGAGTCTCCATGTTCATGATTTGCTCATAAAGGGTTAATAACAGTTTTCAGGTAATTTATGTGTGAAGTTAAGAGCCGTCACACACTTAAAGGAAAATACTTTCAGAAAGCGTTTCGAAAATTCCTATTTTGAAATTTTCCTGAAAATGCTTTCAGACAGCAGTCACACTATGAAAGGAAAGTGATTTCTGAAAACTTTTAACTTTCAAGAAAGCAAATTTTCTGATCACATTTTTCGGGTCGTCATACTATGAAAGCGAAAGCGTTTTCTGATAATGTTTTCTGAAAGTTTTTTGTGTGTAAACAGTTGAGATATATGAGCAGTTTTGGAATATACTATATTTGTATATAGGAAATTATCCTACAGATTTCGCAAAATGATGAGCAAAATGCGGGTAATAGTAGGTCAATTTGGGTGCGACCGTTTTGGGAACATGGTGCTGAAATCAGTACCACGCAACGCTCATGAGAAATTTGAGCCCAGAAGGAGACTAGTTCGGCCGTAGTTTTGCTCACGTTTCGGTGGAGCAATTTAATCTCTTTTGTGACAAAGTACGCCCGTTTCCATGTCGTGTGCCCAGCAGTGAAAGAGGGCTTCGTATTTCCCGGCCAGCAATCACTAAAATTGTTCCAGAAGTTTGCAGTGCTCTACATCAAACATTGGCACCAGAATATTTGAAAGTAGGTAAGTGTTTTTATTTAGGATTTATTGAATTTAGCAAAAGTGAGAATGATATGGATAAAAGAAAACGAAAAATACGCCAACTCAAGTGTGGCTGATTCGGTCATTGAATTTGAGAAAACTAGTTGTATGCGCGCTTTCGCGCATTTGACAATACTTTCATGGCGAATATTTCTGAGCACAGTTACAATCGCCATCCCGAATTTCTAGCAAATATACTACCACAACTTTACCCCTACCACATAAACAATTGTTTACTTTATGACCTATTTAAGATCATTGTAGATTTTTGGCCCAAAAGAGTAGGTTTAAAGTTCACAACTGATTTAATTAGCCAATAGAAAATTAATTCTGTGTAAAAGATACGTTCGCTTTCAAGAAAGCAAAAAACTTTCACAAACAGTTTCTGAAAGCTCTAAGCGTTTTCTGAAAGTGATTTGCTTTCTTGACAACGTTTTCAGGAACTAGTCACACTGTGAAAGTTTTTTTTCTGAAAAGTTTTCAAGAAAGCAAATCATTTTCAGAAACACTTTTAGGAAAGTACTTTTCGGTTCGTCACACTATGAAAGTTTTGCTTTCAGAGAGTTTTTTGCTTCCTGAAAGTCCTTTCCTTTCTATGTACTACATTTAAATCTAACTAATAACTGTATGTGGCTCCCATTTTGTTCTTTCTATATATTGTATACATATGTAGGTACTAGAAGCTTTTAACTTGCTGTCGCTAAGAGCTAAGGGTTCTTGGTACACCCAGCACAACAATTTAAATTTATCAACTCTACCAAATGTCTTTACAATTCTTAAGTATATAGCAACAAACGCCCATAGGGAGAGGGAAGAAAGGCCCCTCCCGCCTCCAAGAGATTGTTTCACTTTATTAGCTTAATACAAGCAAAAACTTACATACTAACTTAAAGATTAACATTAAAAACTTACACTAACTTAAGATTATGGCTAACAGGGGTGCGAGGAACGGTAAAGGGAGGTTTTGAGGCTGTCTTTGGTTAGATGGAAGTCGAATAGGTTGTGCACGCTATTAGATGTACGTAGCATACGGTTTATAGGTTCGTTGCTACCATAATTGGTTCGGTGAAACTTGATTTGGAACAGAGGTATGGATCGGAGATTATTGGAATTTGTTTGCAGGGAGATTTTTTGAAGAAGAGCTGGACAATCGATATTGCCAGCTAAGAGCTGATGGGTGAAGACAATATCAGCCACTCGGCGGCGAAATTCGAGGGAGTCCATATTAAGTCACTTTAAACGATGTTGGTAGGGAGGCAGGTTAAGTGCATCAGACCAGGGAAGGCCGCGGAGGGCAAAACGAAGGAATCTACGTTGAACAGCTTCAATTCGCTGAGAGTGATTAAGGTAATAAGGTGACCAGACTTGACTTGCATATTCGAGGAGTGGCCTAACAAATGTGGTATAGAGAGATTTAGTGACATAAGGGTCGGAGAATTCCTTTGACCATCGTTTCACAAAGCCCAGTGCGGAGTTAGCTCTCTTGATGGATTTATCAATGTGAGAACGAAAATTCAATTCTCTATCGCAGATAATTCCTAGATCGCACAGTGAATCAACCGAGGGGACTGGCACATTGTCGATAAAATACGTCCTAGGAGGGAGTGGAAAGCGTTAACGGGAGAAGGTAGCTTGATAGCTTGACATTTGTTAACATTGAGCTCAAGAAAGTTTTTAAGGCACCAGGTTGAAAATCGGTTAAGGTCATTTTGTAGTAGAATAGAGTCGACAGGGGATGTTATGCACCTAAAGATTTTCTTATCATCGGCGTAAACTGATATAAAAGAGTCTTTTATTATACAGTCGACGTCGTTGATAGTTAAGATGAAAATCAGTGGGCCAAGGTGGCTTCCCTGCGGGACGCCAGAAGTTGCAAGGATGGGATCAGATTCAGAGGATCTAAAGATTACTTTATACTGCCGATCTTTTAAGTATGACTGAACCCATGAAAGGAAGATGGGTTGAAATCCTAGGGCATTCAACTTGAAAAGGATCAACGAATGGGAAATTTTGTCAAAGGCTTTGCTAAGATCGGTTGCAATAACATCGACCTCATTACCGTTTTCAAGAAAGCATAAGTTTCCTAAAACAAATTCTAACAAGTTAGTAGTAGTAGACCTGCCCTTGACGAAACCGTGTTGGTTTGGGGAGACTATATGCTTGCAGTGGAACAGCATTGTATCATAGACGATACTTTCAAAAAGCTTAGGGATACATGATAACTTAGCAATAGGGCGGTAGTTGGAAATTTCTTTCTTGGGTCCTTTTTTATGGATAGGGATTATAAAAGAGTTTTTCGAAAGAGCAGGAAACACTCCAAGCGAGAGTAAAAGTTGAAAAAGAGCAGTCACTGGTTTAACTAAGTGTAAGCAGCACTTTTTCAAGATTATGGCTGGGACCCCATCAGGACCAGCAGAATAATCGTCTTTTAGATTATTAATCTTGCTTTCAACAACTTCTGATGAAATGGTAATGGAGTTTAAGGAAGTTTGGTTGCAAGATTTTAAGTAGGAGAAGTATTCTAAGTCAGGCTGAAGGTCGGTATCAGAGAAAGATTGTCGGAAGAATTGGGCAAATAAATTGGCGACTATTTTGGGATCATCGGAGCTAGAGTTCATATAAGTTAAGGTAGACGGGTAGCTATCAGATTTTCTTTTAGCATTGATAAAATGAAAGAATCTTTTTTCTGTATTTCCATACCTAAAAATGTTATGAATATTTTTCTGTTTAAAAAAAAATGTTTTATACTAGAACTCATTTTTTTAAACCTGAGATCTTAGATGAAAATCTTGATTTGGGCCGTTTTTAAGATTAAAATTTTAGTGTTTCGCTTTTTTTATGCAAAACGGCTTTTCTAATTGGAACCCATCAATTGATTTTTCCCAAGTACCGATTATTGGAAACTTATTAAAGGCTTCATACGCAAATTAATTTTTCAGGTATATCATTTTGGTTTGGAGTCTATCGAATAAAAAAAAAAAATTGGGGGTGGTACAAACTGCTGGGCTCCCCATATAAAATTTTATAATTGCACTTGACTAAAAGGTATAAATAACATTACAAATCAAAATTTTCCATTTTTTTTTATTTAAAAAAAAAAATTTTTTTTAATGATTCGTTTTTTTTTTTTAAATTAGTTGATACAATTTTTTGAAATAAAAATTTGTATCTATATTTAAACTTGTATTTAACATTTTCGTTAACGATATTAAAAAAAATTGTCAAATCAATTATACTAATAATAAATTATATAGGTATTTATTTTTCTGTTTATGTCGCAAGCGAAATTCAAACATTTTCAGGCACAGATATGTCTTTTTTCCAATTTTTGCTCCTCCTAAGCAAACATTTTTAGTGGTTGTCTAAGAGCTTTCTTAATTTGACAACGGAATCGATTGTCTAAACTTTAGTTAAAGTCTCATTTAAAAAAAAGAATAACTTCTAACTTCATTCTTAAGACTTTAAGGACAATGTCAAGCAAGACAACCGTCTATGAAAACATAACAAATCAAAAATCTAATCTTACATCTTCCTTTATAATCTTGATGAAACCATGAGGTAGATACGTGATTATATTATAAGTAGGTGTAGGCAGGTCCGTCTTATTTAATGTGATTTCTTAACCTGTTTATAGTTTTGTTGTAGTAACTTTCTTCTAAAACTCAAATGGCACTTTTAATGATTTATGATTAAATTCATTTGATCCATAAATGCAATTTATTTAAATTAAAATCGTTCAAAAAACCAATTCCGTTGAAAATAAAAAAAAATCTTCAACTGTGTTAACAACTTTTACAAAACTTATATTTCAACAGATACTTTTATACAAAATAAAGTTTGATCCATTCGCTTTATTTTTTTTGTATATCCATCAGGCATCAGTAGAATGCAAATAAATCTACATGGATTTTATTATTCGATAAGACGAAGACAAGTATAGGTGTGTGTGTAAATAGATTTTGTATCATTTCCCCGGGTGTCGGTCGCCCACAAACTGTGCGATATCCTTTTAAATTTATTATGGTTGGTCGATGTCGCAAAAAGGATATACATAATAATATATAGATAGTTGCTCTTTATACAGGCAGCTAGTTTTCTCGGCAATCTTACCAACCACCTTTGTGTTATGTGCCTTCCTGATGATGTGAAGCGGCAACGAGAGAGGTTAATTGGAACTAACGTTATGTTACCGACTTAGGTTATAAGGGCAAACTTTCAGAATGGGACTTTGACACGAATATCCCACACAACATTGGTGACATCCTTGCTGATGGGGTGATATATAAATGTATCTATACTCGTACTCATAGGTCCTATACTCGGAAGTAATAGTAACTCGTTGAAGGTACCTAGCTCTATACTTGAGAACTTTTCTCGTTTCACACTATGGCAGAGATGAATAGATCAAAATATTACCTACGCTTTTGAAATAGGAGAGTGCATAAGAATCTTTATAGCTAAATTGCTATTCATATATATTTGGTTATAGCTATATATGTAGTATACAGGGTGCCCCGTAAAGAATGAATAACCCTGAAACGCCTCATAGTAGACTTTATGGCCCTCCTGAAAACTGATAAAAAAAGTTCTATCCCAACCACAAGAAAAGATACATG
Organism: Melangyna quadrimaculata; assembly: GCA_949320155.1. Classification (NCBI taxonomy): domain Eukaryota; kingdom Metazoa; phylum Arthropoda; class Insecta; order Diptera; family Syrphidae; genus Melangyna; species Melangyna quadrimaculata. Next base: position 91,933,775 of record OX439484.1, read on the forward strand.
CATTATTTTGTTCAGTGCATTCATTTTTGACTTACTTTACATTTTTGAATACCATGACTACAAGTGAATGAATTCCACCGTTTTTTTTCATAGTAATATTTAACATTATTTGTGCCAGAACATTAGTAGTAAAAAATTATAATAACTGTTGGACTTCTTAGAGAAAAAAATTATTTAACTTTGATTTTGAATGCAAAATGTGAAAGAAAATAATTTTTGAAAAAGTAAAATCACCTCCGGTATAAAAGAAGTGCATGAATACCTAAATGGCCAACCATTTTAAAAATATGCGCCTTAAATGCCAAGCTTTATGGACATTAAATGCAATTTACATAATTCAAGAAGAAATCAAGTGCTTAGAGAAGCCAAGTGCCGTTGGTTAAAACATGAAATTGAATTTCATTATTATTGTTTAGATCAAGTACAACTCGATATATGTATATGAGCTTCACCTGAGGATGACTAAAGATTTAGACTTCGTGCAATTCAACCAGCTGTGTTTTGCATTGTTCAATAGAAGTGATGTCGTTTTTGAAGAAAACTAAGCTCCAAAAACTTTTGGCCAAAAACACTCCTACCACAGTGGAAAACCCGTCAGTGAAACCAGTAAAAGATCTTGTTATCAATCTCTCCGAAGAAAACTTTGATCAAGATGAAATGGATTTGTTGAACGGGGGTCTTAATTACACAGTCAAACCAGGCAGAGATCCAATTGTGGACATAGTAGCTGACATCGAATCGTCCATACAATACAAACCTTTTGATATAAAAAAGTCGGTAAGAGACAAAGCTCTCCCCCTTATAAAAAATGCACTCATACAGCAACAACACCTAAGCCCTACGTATACCAAAATGAACATCGCTTTAGATAAACTAAAAAACCATAATACCTACTTAATGAAATCGGATAAAGGAAATAAAGTTGTCTTCATGAGCATACAAGATTATGACAGTAAAATGTTGAAATCGATAGAAGAAGACAATTTCAAAATAATGCAAAAATCACCTTTGAATGCCATGATTGCTGATGCCAAAATTGTAGTTGAAACCATGCATCGTATTTTCGACGTCAACAATTACAAACTACCTGTATCCAATCCAAAAGTGGAGATAAAATGAGGAAAATTGTCTCAAACGTTAATTCACCACTGACTAATATAACAAAATGGCTTGTTAATGATTTGAAGAAATTCGGTTGCTTTTATGGTTTCGCAGTCAAAATCACTTTTGATTTTGTGGACAAAGTAAAAGACATAGAAATTGAAGACGATGAAATCATGATTTCATTCGATGTAACCGCACTTTCCCAATCAATTCCCATCAATGTAGCTGTTGAAGCGATTAGAAAACACCTACTTAAATTCCATCTTCCACCAGAAAAAGTAATCGCTTATATTGATTGTATCAACATTTGCATGAAACATAATTGTTTTCAATTCCGCAACGTGTTTAACACCAACAATTTCGGGTGCAGTATGGGAAACGGCTTGTCACCTTACGTAGTTTTTAGTTGCAAATTTGAAACAGACCTCAATAAAATAGGTTAATTACCCCGCATCTGGTACAGATATGTAGATGATACGTTCGCTGTTGTGAAAAAGTCAGAAACTGACCAGATACTTAAACTAATAAACAGCCAATTTCCAAGCATTCAATTCACGTTTGAGAAGGAAGACGAAATACTTCACACTATGCCATTTCTCAACTTAGAAATAAAACGAGGGAACAGGAAAATTGAATTTAGTGTCTACAGAAAATCAACGTCAACAGATCGCTACATAACTAATGATTCATACTGCACATACAGCCAAAAACTCGCCGCCTTTCATTCAATGGTGTACAGACTAAGCCGTCTACCTTTGTCGATTGAAAATTATATGAAGGAATACCAACAAATATTACATATTGCTGATGTTAATGGATATGATAAATCCATTATTGACCATTTGGTTAAAAAACACTCGACAAAGATAAAACGGAACAACATGAGTACATTGTTCGAACAAAACATATGTGCACATCAACACCGTGTCACCTTGCCTTTCGCCCCGAATGTCACCAACAGTCTGATACATGTCTTTGCCAAGGCTGATATGAACATCGTCCACATCAACAACAACAAATTAAAACTATGCCTGGGATCAGCGTTACCACTTTCGGGAAAAAAGTCGAAGTAGATTTGAAAAAAAAGTGAAGTAGATGAGAAAAATCGTAGTAGATTTCAAAAAGAAGTTTCATTTTACATAAATCCATATACAAATCATGTACAAAAAGAAAACTTGACATATGCTTTGTTAAATTACTCTTGTGTTACTATTGTGGTAGAAGTTCATTTTTTTTTAAATGTAAATGCTAGGATCCCATACTTACTAAACTAAAATATGAGAAAAAAGAAGTAGATTTGGCCTATTTTGGTAAGATTGAAGTAGGCTGAAGCATTGATTTTAAAAAAGAAGTAGATTTATATATATGGCGATGGTGCGAAGTAGGAAGTAGTCTTAAAAATAATTTGAAAAAAAGAAGTAGATCTAATTCAATTGAAGTAAAGTGGTACCACTGCCTGGGATCCACAAAAGACCACACACCAACTAATCGATGCAGCGGCATTTACGAAATCTCTTGTTCTAACACGAAGAGCTGCAGAGATTAGATTCACCGAGCATCTTAGACTTATGGCGTTTTTCTTTTTTAACTCTGAGCAGATCACGAAACTGTCAAACAAAAATTCTATGTTTTTTTTTTAGCTCAGACATATCAGAGCTCAAAAAGTGCGTTTCTTTTTTCCATCTGAGCTAGCTCAGAGCTTAATCGATTAGCTCAGAATAAAATGACCGAGCAAATCGAGCGAAACGCTGAGCGAAGCCAACTTCACTTTTTTTCAGTGATTTGACAGACGAAAGAAATACAAAAATTAAAAATGGATTCCCAGGACAGTCGCCCGTCTAAATTAGGTAAATAAAAATGTATTTTAGTAACACACATTTGAAATGACAGTTCAGTGCTCAAATGTGTTTTATAAATAAGTCTGAGGGCTCTGATCATAATCTGCTCAGAGCTCTGCTCTGATTGCTCAGCCTCTGCTCAGAGGTTTATTTAGAGCCAAAAAAGAAAAACGCCATTAGATCCGTTAAAAAGAAAGAGACAGACAAAGCCATTCCAGCACACATAGGTATTTGATCTAAGTAATGATAAACCACATAATTTGAAAATAATTTTAGACTCATTAAAAATGTAAACAAACCACGCAAATTGGACGCATATGAGTCATTACACATTCACATAAACGACAACTTAATGAATTTGGATCCTGGACCAATTGACTCTTTCCTGTTCAATGTGCTTAAGAAGGAGAAAAAATATTTTGTTGTATTAAAGTCCAACTAGTTTAATGTACTTGCTATGTACCTAATCTCTTTATGTTTTGTTTAATTGTCGTACGCTGATGATGGTTCTGCAGTCGAGAACCGAAATGCATACGTGCTGAATAAAAAGTTTAAATTTGAAAATAAACGTTTTTTAATTTTGTTTTTAATTGTTTAACTTTTTATTACGATTTTTGCGGTCAATAAGGTGTAACAAATTTCAAATAATAGTTAAGCGTGTTATTGTATCTAGAGTCAAAAGCAAGTTATTGGTAAAAATCTGCAATACTAGAGGCAATTTAACAAAAAAAAAAAGTTTTAAAAATTAGCACAGTAAACGTGAAAATATACCATGCGTTGAACATGGGAGATTTTTGATTGATTGCCTGTTTTTATGATGTTGTTCTAATGACAAATCTAGGAAATAATAACCAATAAACTAATTGCAACAATCAAAATATTTGATGGTTTTGTTAAAGCCCAATTGAAGAGGTATAACTCAAAACAACCTCGAAAATTCAACCGGTTTTTGCAATTTGTTGACATTTTTAGTAATGTTGCACTCGGCCCTAGAAGTTAAAAGCTTGGATTTATCATTAGGACAACATCATAAAAACAGGCAATCAATTAAAAATCTACCATGTTCAACGCATGGCATTATTTTCAAGTTTACTGTGATAATTTTGAAAGCTTTTGTTTTTCTTAAATTAACTTTAGTTTTGCAGACTTTTACCAATAACTTGCTATTGAATCTAGTTACAATAACAAGCTATACAAATTTGAAATTCGCATTGAACGCGCATATTTTTAAAATGGTTGGCTACTTAGGTATTTATGCATTTTTTTATACCAGAGATGCTTTAACTTTTTCAAAAATTATTTTCTTTCACATTTTGCATTAAAAATCAAAATTAAAAAATTTTTTTCTCTATGGAGTCCAACACTTATTATAATTTTCTTCTATTAATGTTTTGGCACAAATAATGTTAAATATTGCTACGAAAAACAAACGGTGGAATTCATTCACTTGTAGTCGTGGTATTCAAAAATGTAAAGTAAGGCAAAAATGAATGCACTGAACAAAAAAATGCATGTATCTTTTCTTGTGGTTGGGATAGAACTTTTTTTATCAGTTTTCAGGACCGCCATAAAGTCTACTCTGAGGCATTTCAGGGTTATCCATTCTTTACGGGGCACCCTGTATATATTTTGCTATCAATAGAACTTCTTATTTGTTTGAACAAATATAATTGACTATTGAGATGTTTGATGTTCAAAGTAAATTTATTCACAAGAAGAAAGAAAATTGGATTACAATTTCAAGAATAGGAAACAGCCAGGGACAGATGTTTTTTTTTTTTTTTGTGATTGATGTTTTTTTTCCAATCAACATATATTTATTTGAAGCTTAAGGTCATATTATTGACTCAAAACTAGTTCCAGGAACTGAAACCAGCTAACACGTGTGTTATTTTTTTTTTTCATTAATTTTAGGGCTGGCCACGAGACGAGAAAAGTCTCGGTCTCGATCTCGGTCTCGCATGACGAGACCGAAATGAGACGAGACTGGCTTTCAAGCAACTGAGACCAGACTGTATATTTAGACCGAAATTTACAGAGAGCCTAATAAATTAAAAACTCCAATTTCAGTTAAATATTTATTTTCTTCTGCACGTATTCAAACTATAATCGAAAGTATTTCGTTCCAATAATCAACAAGTTGGCCGGAAATCGTACTTTTCGGAGACGAGACTGAGACGAGACTTAATTATAAGGAGACCGACTCGAGACCGAGACCGAGACGAGACTGAAAATTTTCGATTTTAACGAGATCGAGACAAGACTTAAAAAAGTCTCACAGAGTCTCGTCTCGTGGCCAGCCCTAATAAGTTTCGCATTATTTTAAATATATACATTTGTCTTACTCCTAAGCTGAAAGAGTTACCAAATTTCAATTTCGTTGTTTAAAACACACTTGGACGAAAGTTAATATGGCAGAATTAGGTAATCCCTGGTTTAAATTTAGCGATTTAAAAATCAGTGATATCTACTTAAAAACAATGATAGGAAGCAAATTAGTTTCAGTTTTCTAGATGAACATTCAATGTTATGCAGTTTGTTAGAGGCCCCTACGCATATTAACGTGTTACACTTACACGTGTAATTAAATTGTTCCTGTATGAACACGTGGATTTATATTTACACGTGAATTTATAACTATGTAAATGTGTATTTTTATTTTCCTTTTGTCATTTTCTGATCCAATAAACATTTCATTAAATTAACATTATTGAAAGATATGTTTATTGATTCGCTTGACTTTGGTCGTTTATTGATTTCAACAAAAGAGAAACAGGAATGAATAATAAAATAAAATAAATTAAGTTGTTCTTTATTGCTACAGACATGTTACGAGTGCATATGATCATATTTTAAGCACCCTCAAGCATCCGAAGCTGGCTGTGACCCTGGACCTAAAGTGTGACAAAACCTAGAGCTAGAGCGCACGTTGTGTCGAGACAATACAAAAAATCGGATGAGAGCGGAGGGTCTTTTCTCTTTCCCCCGTTAAGGCAGGAGAAGCAATTTAAAAATAAACACTTTAAATAGAATCTTGTAAATAAGGTTCTTTTAATGAACGGTTTTTGAATAAAAAATTATTTTCGAATTTAAAACTGAAAAAAAAAAAATTAAACTTATCTTTTTCAAAATTTTACGTAAGTCAGTACTATTTTTGTTCTCATTCGACGCTTTTATCAATTTTTAGTCAATTACTGAAAACCGTGTGGTGCTAGATCTTTTACTTTTCAAGATATTCACTCCGATTATACAGAATCCGATGAATGGTCTGCGTATGGCTTACGACAATTTTGTTTACTTTTTTTCTATTAAGTAAGGAGTTTGAAAAGCCCATCCGCCATTCCATGTAACTTTTGACATTTCAAATACGCACCAAAGTCGGCTCACCCGGAATTAAATTTTGCGGATTATGTAATCAACATGATTAGAAAATAAACAAATGGGAAGTTAATAAATAAAGGAAAATACAAAGTTAATTATGATAATCAACCGGTTTGCTGAAATATGATCATTTTGCCGGATTCTTCTCCGTTTTGGGAGAAAGTTAGTTAATTTATTTTTAAAGTTTTCAGTGTCTGACTAAAAATATATAAGAGATTCGAGTTTCGAAAACAAAAATATTATAGTCTAAGAGCCCACAACAAATTTTGGGAGTGGATTGATAACCAAAATATGAGTATGAGGGTTTGCAGGTGCATACAGTGGCGGATCCAGGGGGTTGGCAATATGGGCTAAAGCCCCCCCCACAGCCAATTGCTAAAATATTTTTAAATATAAAATGCAATACATTACAACGTGTAGAGTTTTATATTCGTCTAAAATATTGTTAAGATGAGTATTTTGGTGGGGAAAATAACGTGATTGGGGCTGAACAATTTGTATGTTCTGCATTTTCTTTTCTAAGCCCTAAGGTTTCGGCTAAAAACTGAAGTAAATAAGACAAAAAAACAATTGGGGGCTATGAATAATGAACATGTTTCATGCAATGATAATTTTCCTTTAAAACAAAACCCAGAAAATTGAAAAAAAAAAAAAAAACAACTTGGGACTAATAAGGTCTGAGAATATTGGACAAAAAACGTAGTCAGGGTTAAACACCTAACTCCCTAAAAACTAACCTTATTCCAGAGAGCTTTTGGGGCATAAATAAGGATTGTGAAAGTCCGAAGTTGGGGCTAAAGCTTGAAGATATAATTTAAAAAAAACCTGGTCGGGGCTTAATATTTAAATGTCAAAAGCAACAAATGTTTACACTAAAAACTTAGCTAATTAAACGAGAGAAACGCAATTGAGGCTAAAACAATAAGAGAACACCGGCGTGTAAAGCTTAGTGTAAATTTGATTCTTACGGCCTTGGCTGTGCTTAGAGAATTTTGGGGCTTAGTTTTCAAAATTTCAAAGGTCATACAAAAAATTTTTGGGCTAAGCAATTCAATACAAATTCTCCAGTCGAGGAGCCAAATTCCAAAAGCGTTAGAAACTCTGTGAACTCAGAAAAATCTTGCGGGTGGACATGAATATTAACAATCTCTACAGACTCTGAAGTGACTTACAAATTTATCGACACATTTTTTGAGCAGGAATAGAAAGTGTATGTAGGTGCAGCGTAAACGAAAATTCATTGACACTTGCAGAATTGGGCCGTGCAGCAAAATTTTTTAGAGCAGCTGTTTCTTATGTCCGACTAGAAGTCTTGAAATTTTGATATTTTATTTTTCGATCCACAAAATATTATTTTCGTGCTTTCCAGTGACAATTTGAAGAAAACAGGTAGGTTCGTTGATTTGGCTAATTAAAGAAAATGAGATCTCAGAGGACTGATACTGTCAGAACACATATAAGCTTTTGCCAGGAAGACCACTTAAATATCATTTTTCTGACCTAGCTTTAAAAACAGTTTTTAAATTTAGTAAAAAAGGGGAAGTTCAAAGCATACCTTCATGTAATTTAAACAAATACTTACATAATGTAAATATGTAGGTGGGCACTTGATACCTTATCAATTATTAAGCAATATAAATAAACGAATTTGTTGGTGTGGTTTGAGGCTGTAACGTGGCTAGAACTTAAAGTTATATAACTAGTTATGCTACCATGTTTTGCTGAGCCTTAATATTCGCTTCTAGCTCCGCTTAAAAATAATTTCCTTGCTTAACACATCAATCCCAAATTCTTGTTATTGTGCTTTATTTTGAAACAATTTTAAAGCGCGATAGGAGCGGATATAAAGGCACACAAAACACGGCTATTATTAAAGGAAAAGTGATGTCAAAATTCGTTTTCTGTTATATAACTTCATATGTATAAATTGGATTTCCAAGCTCCAAGCCCCCCCCCCCCCCCCACAGCCAAATCCTAGATCCGCTACTGGGTGCATATATCGTGGTATCGAAAACAATTGTCTAGCAAGTTTCTTTTTCAGCCTTTGTCGGGGTGGGGGTTTGCCATGATGCTCATTTTCATTAAGTTGAAACGTCAAAATCCGACCAATAGAATTCAAGATATTTAGCTTCTTCAAACCCCCAATCCACTCTCAAAATTTGCTGTGGGCTCTTGGTCCATTACTAGATCTTTTACTAGGGCTTCGACAGGGTAAACTTCTACTTGGGAACTATAACCAAGAGCGGTTTTTAAACTGTATCAGCTTAAGTAGGAACAACCTTAAAAAAATAACAGGTATCCTCACTGGACACTGAAAACTAGAAATACATCTTAGCATTCTCGGCCTAGTACGCAGTGCCATATGCAGATTCTACGATATCGATGAGGAAACACGGGACCACATTCTAGGCAAATGTGATGCACTTATGCACCAAAGACACAAACACCTGGGAAGTTACCAGGTGGAAGAGAGTGATTTACCATCTCTGAATGTACTCCAAATACTTAAATTTCTTAGAAAAATAAATTTGGGGGTAGAGTTGTAAGATGTTTACCCTCATCCACCTCTATTTCTAAGAACCGATTTTTCAATCATCAGTTAAGCTATCAGAGGAATAAATCTATAGCAACAGGAACAATTTTTTGTTTTATTCGAAGAATAACTATCTGAGGTTTGAAGAACTAACCCTTATCACGTAAAATTTTGAAAAAAAAAAAAAATAATAAACATTTTTTTTTCAAAATTTTTAGATTGAAAATTAATTTTTCAAAAACTGTTAATAAAAAGAACCTCCTTCTTCCTAAACGGAGGGAATAGGCTTAGATGAATTACCCTGTATGTGTTTGGATGGGTATATTTGCACCAATTCAAATAGTAGTTTTTGATTCATGACTTGCTTCTATCTTTGCACAAAAAACAGTTATTACGAGTTTAGTAAAAAGAATTAAAATCAAAGATTTTTTTTGACATTTTGTAGGTCTGTTTTTATTATTTGTTTCGGCTTAAATTTTAGTAGACAATTTAATTTCCAACAAAATGTTATTTAAGTTATATTCTCAAATTAAGCTAATTTTCCGAGTTAAAAGAGTTATAACAATAATATGAAAAAATGACTCGTGTGAAATTTCCTCAAAAATGCATGGATATTTGGTCGATTATGGTGTTTTAAGTAAGCCAAAGTTCCCTACAAACAAATTCAAAAATAAAAACCCGTGAAAGCATTTATGAGACACACACTCTATTTTCACGTATCGAGAATATTTAATTCCAATAGTCAACAGGTTGCCCCGAAATTGTATTTTTCCGGAGCAAAAAATAAAAGCAAGAAATTTCTGATTTTTTAGAGATTTTTTAATCCATTGAAATTGTAGCCATCGCCATCCTTCAATGGAATTTGAAAGACATTGGCTTCACAGATGGGGGACAAAATGTATTTTGACGTTATTATTTCCATTTAAAAAATTAAATAAGAAAGTTTTCTATACATATACTGAAATGTTACCGAGAATCACAGTACACATATCTAGGGTATTATCAGGCTCAGCTTGTCAAATTTCAAGATGGCTGTTGTAATAACCTGGATTTCCAAACAATAAATAATGAACACAACTATTCGGTAGACAAATCAAAACTAAAACTTATTTTTATTATTTTTCAAATAACAATCTCTCGCTATGACTACACAGTATTTATTTATTAAAGGCTTTGCAACCTTAATCAATATGATAGAGTGTATCTTCTACTGACAAGGTCGCTACATCCCTCCTATATTTTTAAGCTTCAGCTTCAACCCCGAATTCTTCGGTTCGGTGGTGTCTTCAACATCATTGTTAGATTCATTGATTGCGGGCTCCAAAATATCTTCATTATTTGTTGTTTTGACTTCAGTCTGAACCAGAACTGGTATTTTCTTCACATGGTTTAAATTTCGCCCAAAAGTTCTACCGTCATCTCCTTGTACCACTACTTCATTTCGGTTCCGTTCAATCACTTTGAATTCAGTTGAATCGAAAGCTGTTGTCAGTTTGTTTTGGGGAATTAGATTACGAAGCAGGACTTTATCGCCGACGAAAATATCCCCTTCCTTTGCGCTACGAACTCTATCTGCTCTCTCCTTTCTTTTTTGTTTGTTTATCTTGTCTAAGTCTCTTGCCTCTGAATCTAAAATGGTTTCACTTACATCTTGAATAGAGGGAATTTTGTCTCTAATAGTCCTATTGAAAAGAAGCTCTAAAGGTGATTTCCCCGTTGTGCCATGTGGTGTCACGCTGTACATTAGAGTAAATTTCTGAACTTCTTTCCTATAGTCCGCCCCTTTCCCATGAGCTATTTGTAGTCGCTTCATATTTTCAACTTCACCATTTGCCTGTGGCCAGTAAAGAGGTGAAGTTATCAGATCAATGTTGTTCTTGAGACAAAAGCTCTTTAATTCACTACTCACAAATTGTCGACCATTATCGGCTTTTATAGACTTAGGATATCCCAATCTACAGAAAATTTCTTCCAAAATGGCAATTATTTCTGAAGATGTAATTTTTTTTACAAACTGAGTCTCTTGGTATCTTGAATAATAATCAATTATAACAAAAGCATAATCGTAATTTGGTAATGGACCCAATAAATCCATTGCAACACATTGCCAGGGTCCATCCGGAAAAGCATGTCGCTGCATAGGGACAGGTGGGGTCGGTCTTGAAACTAAAAGGCAATCGCGGCAAAGTTTTACAAATGATTCCACTTCTCTGTCCATTAATGGCCACCATACCTTAAACCGCAGTCTCCGCTTCATTGCTGTCTCTCTGGATGGCCTTCGTGACCAAGTTCCAATACTCTAGATCGTAGTGGTTTTGGTATGACAAGCCTAGAGCCACGAAGTAAAATGTTTCCCAAAGTACAGAGTTCAAATCGAAATGGAAACAACTTATTTTTAATACTGGCTGTCCAATCGTCTTTCTTCATATTTTCTACCGCTTCCATAATGTCTTGATCATTGGCGTTTTCTTTTACAACTTCACTTATTGTAAGTGCCCGTGGTACCACATTTTCTATCAGTGCGCATACACTGTACTCACAATGCCTGTCGAAAGAATCCGTGTCCTCAATCTTGACAATGAATCTGCAATATTCGATTTTCCTGCCTGAAAGATTACCTCAAATTTAAAAGATTGAAGTCGTAGAACCCATCTTTCGATTCTAGCAGGAGGTTTGGCGGTAGGTTTGAATAAAACCTCCAAAGGTTTGTGAACCGTTACAAGTTCAAATTCTATTCCTGCAAGATAATAAAAAACCGTTCAACTGCCCAAACCAATGCCAAACTCTCTTTTTCAGTCCGGGAATATCTCCTTTCCACGGCAGATAGACTTTTGCTGGCAAAAGAAATTACTTCAGGATATCCTTCATGAAACTGTAATAGAACTACTCCTAATGCAACAGGGTTTGCATCAGCAACTAAACGAGTACGGTTCTTGGGGTTAACATGAGCCAGAATCGGTATTTTCGCTAATGACTCTTGTAAACGTTCGAACGCATATTCTACTTTCTTACCCCAGGTAAACGGAATATCTTTTTTGATAAGCTTCCATAACGGTTCAGTTCTATCTGCCAAATCTGGAATGAACTTTCCTAAATAAGTGACAAGACCCAAAAAACTTCTTGTTTCTTCTTTTGTGTTTGGAGACCGAAATTCTAAGATCGTTTTAACTTTGTCGGGATCTGCACTTATTCCAGCCGTAGTTAGTATATGGCCCAAGAACTTCAACTCATGAACTTTGAAACTGCACTTGTCCCTGTTGAGGGAAACATTCATAACTTTAAAAATTTTCAACACTAACCTTAATTCTCTGTCATGTTCCTCCTCAGTGAGTCCAAAAATAATTATATCGTCCAAGTAATTCAGTGCATTTTGACAGGGAGCCAAGATATTTTCCATTGTCTTTTGGAATATTTCGGGAGCTGAATTTACTCCAAATAATAATCGTTTATACCGAAACAATCCTTTATGGGTAATGAATGTTGTTATTTCTCGACTGTCTTCAGTCAGCTCTAGTTGATGATATGCATTCTTAATCCTAGAAAGATAACCTACGTCGAATCGACGTAACAATTACATGTAACTCTCTTATGGGACATGAAATAGGGTTATCTTTCTAGGGTTAAGGTCTAAACGTGATAAAAACTGAGCACCTTTCAGTTTGGTCATAAGAGTGTCGAATGTAGGGAGTGGATAATTTTCTCTCAATATGGCTGCGTTTGCTAGGCGCATGTCTACGCACAAACGAATATCTCCGTCCTCCTTAAAGACTAACACTATAGGTGAGATCCATAGACTTGGCCGTAAACAGGCTCGATGATTTCCTTTTCCAGTGCTTCTTTAAGTTTATATTCCACCTTTTCTTCCAAAGCTGACGGAATACGGCGCAATGGTTGCTGCACCGGTTTAAATGCTTTATCTATAGTTAATTGTTCCTGTATCCCTTTCATCTTTGGAAAATCACGATTGTCTTCTAACTAATTTACGTCAACTCCTAATTTTAATACTTTTAATTTAAATGCGGTATCACGCCCCAGGAGAGACTGTGTGCCGTTCTTAATAACATAGAATGACGCCATCGACTCATTGCGGTGGTCAATGCTTATGGGGGCCTCAAATACAGCTCTTACCTCAAGCATCTCTTTAGCTGCGTATGCTCTGAACTGATTTTCCGATTCTGTTCGAACGTTGGTCAATGTTGATGTTTGGCGCAATTTTTCCCAGTCTTCTTCTCCTATCAGATTGAACCGTGATCCCGAGTCGATGAGCATTAAAACTTTTGCAATTTCCTATGAAACACATTATATTTCCAGTTGAAGGTTCCACAAAGTCTCCGTGACTTGGAAACAGTAGTGCTCATCATAGTTATCACTTGATTTTTCGTTTTCTACAAACCTTATATTTGATGGCCCAAATCCTTTTTTTTATGGACAAACCCATCATCAAAAATGTTTTTCCGCTTGTCGGACTTCGTCTTACAATTCTTAGCAAAATGACCTAAAGTCCACAATTATTGCATTTGCTGTTTTTAGCTGGAAAGTTAACACTATTTGATAAATGACCTATTCGTCCACATCTCTGAGATTCTTTATCTTCGTTTGTACAATTTCGTTTATGAGCAGGGTGCATGCTGTTGATCCCTCTTGACGACGGATTTATAACCATCGGCTCTGTCAGGCTTGCAATCTGCTCATGTACTTGGCACATTTCTAGCACCTCTTCTAAAGAGTGTTCCTTTTCTAATAAAAGTTTCTTTAAATCTCTAGGAGCCCATGCGTCTATAACTTTATCTTTTATATTTATTTCAGAAACCTCTTGCTTTGTTTCACCAAAAAAGCATTTAGCTGCCTGATTGCGAAGCCGCAAAAGAAATTTATTGAAATTCTCCCCATCATCTGGCTTTAGCGTTCTGAACAAGTGTCTTTCAAACGTCGAATTTCTCTTTGGAGAAAAATATTCATTTAGCTTTCTTACCAACACCTTGAATATATCTGCAGTAGCAATATCGTCCTCAGTTGTAGAACCATCGACTAATGCTCCAGGGATATTAAAAATGACTTCTTGCAACTGCGGTCCTCCTAGATGCAAAAGCTTATTTTTCTTTTTAACTGGATCGGTGATTTCTTCGGAATCCAAGTAAAGGAAAAATGAGCGATACCACTTTTCCCATTCTGACCTCATTAAAGACTTATCGATGGTCTCACAAAGAAAAGGTTTTATTCCTGAAGCGCTCATCATTTTCTCCTTTTTTTTTAAATTAGTTAAAATTTAAATGTAACCCCAATCCTGCAATTTAATGCAATTACTTAAACACAAATATTTCCAATTGAATGGTCATACCTTTCGATTCTTTTATCGCAATTTAATGCCTTTAGTTAACAATTGAATGTAAACCCCAATCAAATTTTTTTTTAAATCGCAATTAAATGCCTTTGGTCAACAATTGAATGTAACCCCAATCAGATATTTAATTTTTTTTTTCTTTCTTGATCGCAATTTAATGCTTTTGGTCAACAATTAAGTGTAACCCTCGATCGGATTTGCTTAAATCGACAAAATTTCTCTTTTTGTTGTTCTGGAAAAAAAAAATATTAATATTTAGTTTCAACCTCGTCGCCAATTGTAATAACATGGATTTCTAAACAATAAATAATGAACACAACTATTCGGTAGACAAATCAAAACTAAAACTTATTTTATTATTTTTCAAATAACAATCTCTCGCTATGACTAAATAGTATTTATTTATTAAATGCTTTGCAACCTTAAACAATATGATAGAGTGTATCTTCTACTGACAAGGTCGCCACAGCTGCCCTTTGTGTAAGCACATAGTAAATAAAAACAAATTTTTGGTGATTGTTTGATATTCAATTTATTTACTATTGATTTTGACAACATGCGCGGAACTGAACAAAAATGAACACGATAGTGATATTACCTGTAATATATGTATCTTGAGAACTTCATAAGATTTAAACCAGACCGAGTTGATACCGAGACGAGACCAGAGACGAGACCGGGACCGGGACGAAACTGCAAATTTAAATTTTCTCGAAAAAAAGGGTTCGACTGAGACCGTTATTAGACTTAATTTACGAGACCGACACGAAATTGAGACTGAAAATTTTCAATTCAACGAGACTGAGATGAGACTTACAAAAGTCTCGACGAATCCCGTCTCGTGGCCAGCCCTACAAACATAACACTACTAATTTACTTAGTTAATCCAAATTTTGTATGAAATATGAAAATATGAATTTCTAAATTAAAATTCTAGATTACGTACACTCTGGCGTACACGTACTTTTTTTTTTTAATTTGCAAATTAAATTGTAAAGTGACCACATATTTGAAAATGTGTTTTCACTAAGGAAGTTAAAAAGGGACGGACATAATTTAGTTGATTTCTTGTTTCATTACTTTTTAAACAGTATACAATTTGTCTGAAGCAAACATTACCTTCGATACGCCAACTTTAAGTATTTAACAAAATACCCAGAATTTGAGGTCCCACTTTATTCGCGTTCTCTATCATCAAAATGTTGCGTCTGTATCTGAATAATATCTCCTATTGGTACCTAACCTATGGTTTACAGAAACCTACAGGTTAACAGAAACAGAAAAAAAAAACTTTTTTAATATACCTAAGTAGCTACCTAAGGATTACTTCCACAGTCTTACATTCATACATTTCTTGTTATACATACAATCATAAATGCATCTACCTAACCTTTCACTTTTAATATTAGCCCAACTCTTTTTAAATACCTCAGAAACTTTTGTCCGGTAGAAATTCTTTGTCATCAGTATCAGTTTAAATTACTTGCACTTATGCTTGCAAATCATTCGAAAAATCCATCCTCTTACTATATATGACTTCAATTGATTTTTGAAAACTTTTTTTCCACCACAATTGTGATTAACTTGTTACCAAGATTCACCTGATTCAACTTCAGGGCCACTAGAAAAAGAACAAGTCAGAAGAGCAACTTTTTTAACCATCAGGTTCACACAAAATTTTCATTGGTCACTTGAAGTTGACTGACTTTATTTTCTCTGACGTTGTTTGAGAAAAAATAAAAACTTTAAGTTCTTGGACTTATCCTCTTCAAAACACACTTATAGCAAAAACGCAACCGAAGTATGTTTGAATATCAAGAAAGAAAACTCATAATTGTAGCCTCGATTCTTAAGTAAATAAAAAAGAAAATATTTTATTTGCAATTTGTTTTTACCTTACCCAATCAGTTCATTTTAGAATAAAATGCACGACTGGATTGCATGAACTTGCTCTTGTAGCTAACAAACTATAACGTAGATAGACATTGACGCTCTATGTAATTGGTTCAATAATATTATTATACTGTTTGAAAGATAATGTTATAAATAAGTTAAAAAAAATTACATAAACTATATAAACATACATACATAATGTACATATGTATGTAAATAAATTTTGTTTTCGAAAATTAAATATTTTGAAAATGGATAGATCAATTTTTTTTTGTAGCCTTGTTTTTTGAGAGAGTGACTAGTAACTCAGCAAAATTTTGACACGCAAAACAATAACAAAACAAATTAATAGAGAGAATTTTGTTTGTTTTCCATGTAAAAATTTTACTGAGTGGCTAGTCACTCTCTCAAAAAACACGGCTAGTATACAGGGTGTCCAGTAAATAATGGATAACCTTGCAACCGCATATAGCTGGCCTTAAGACTTTTCAGACAAAAAATATAAAAAAATATTTTCCTTGTAGTTTTTAGGTTATGATCAAAAAACAAAGTACGACATGCCTCAAATACTTGAATATTACCACCACGGTTGAATGATTGTTATTGTTTTTTTATTTTTAAAATATTCTTGAATGATTGTACTAAAAGATATTATACCAAATTTAACACTTCCTGTTGCAGTTTTCTTATAATATTTTTTTAATTTATTTTTTTTATACAAAAATCAAGTTTTTTTAATTTCACAAAAGTCTAATTTTGGTACACAAAAATAAATTTAAAAAAATATTATAAAAAAAAGTGTTAAATTTGGTATAACATCTATTAGTACAATTATTGAAGAATATTTTAAAAATAAAAAAACAATAATAAATCATTCAACCGTGGTGGTAATGTTTAAGCATTTGAGGCATGTCGTACTTTGTTTTTTGATCATAACCTAAAAACCCCAAGGAAAATATTTGGTTTACATTTGTTTTCTGAAAGGTCTTAAGGCCAGCTATAACCGGTTGCAAGTTTATCCATTATTTACTGGACACGGGTTTACCACGATATCTAGAAACCAATAATCCAGAAAGCAAAAATCCCGAAAGTAAAAATCTCGAAAGAAAAATCTAGAATTGAAAAAATCTCGAAAACAAAGATCTAGAAAGCATAATCTCGAACTGCAAAAATCTAGAAAAAAAAAATCTAGAATGCAAAAATCTAGAATAAATATTAATTGTTGAGACAATGAATGGATACAATTCGCACGCGCAAACTGTAACCATTCATTGTCTCAACAATTAATATTAATTCTAGATTAGAAAAGTCTCCTTAAGAGAATTAGTACACTGCACCATGCACATGCACCCATGCAACTATACAAGTAGTTGACTAAATTAAGTGTTGCAAGGACGGTCTCTTATAACAACATAAGTTTTCTCGTCATGTGCTGACCAAAGAAAACAGAGCTTACCCAGAACACAAAACAGAGTGGAGTCCTCGCATAGGAGGCTCAAGGTTTAAGTTGGAAGGCCACATGTTTGACTTTATAAATTAATTGAAGTTTTGGCTAGTGAGTCAATTCAGGTTTGTTGTGTGGTTCAAAAAATTCAAAATGGTCAAGAAAATAAGGTAAAAAGGGAGTATTTCAAAACAGAAAGGCAAATCTTAAAAATACTGGATGAAAAAAAAAAACAAAAAAAAAAGACAAGTAAGATACCTTAAGAGTCTTGCATATAACTCCAGTTTAAAGAAGTTATTTAGTTTCAGAAGGCGGCTAATATTGAGAAATTCTACACCGCCTTACCTTTCCATACCAACAAAAGGATATATGAAGAACTAGCTACCATTCTTTCGGGGTATTTTCATTGAGTTGCAAGAAGAAGAACGTGAATGTCGTGATAACAACGTTCCCGCTGTGCCTGCTTTAGAGTTATTTGTTTATTTTCTTATATTTTGACACTTTTCCCTCGTATTGAATAATTATTGTACTTTTTTCATATTTGTTATGTTGTGGTACGAGTATACACTATACATATACAACATATCCTATAAAATATTTAATTTTTGTTAAAAACATTTTCATTTGTTGTTCTTTTTTGACCAGAAAAATAAATTGTTTTATAAATTGAACATATTATGCGTTTTATTTTCGTTATATAATAAAAAAATCTCGAATGAATTTTTTTTTCTAGATATAGTCTTTCGTGATTTTTGTACGTTCTAGATTTTTGTACATTCGAGATTTTTGCATTCGAGATTTTGTTATGGTTTTTTTTTCGAGATTTTTGCCATTCGAGATTTTTGTCATTCTAGATAACGTCATGATCCCATTGAAATCGATGTAAAACTAAATTTGGTGTTCCACATTTCACTTTTATCGATATCAATTTCATTTTTTTTAACTTAAATCTGATCGAATTTCCGTGTTCCACAGTTCTATTTTATCGATTTTCACGTGATTTCAATTCGAATAGGTCGACTCTAGTAAAACTGTTAAAAAGTAGGGTAGGATCTTGATGTGGTTGTGACATTTAAGTGTGTGTGCCGTCGAAACATTCACTGTGCTTCGGCTCATAGCAACATCACCATCTTTTACAACGTTGCAATCGTTGAAAAAAACGCAAAACAGCAGCCAGCTGCAATTTTCAGTGATTGGAAGGTTTTGCTAGATGCGGCGCAACAGTTTCCAACAGCATTTCAACGGCATCTTTACTTACGTGATAAAATGATAAAAAACGGAATTAAATAATAAATTTTAATAAAGCCATTTTAAAACCAGCAATTTCAAATGGATTTGAAACGTCTCTCAACGCACAGTACGGCGCAGCTTGTTAAATTGCAAGATGGCTGCCCTTGTGTAAGTACACAGTAAATAAAAACAAATTTGTGGTTATTGTTTGAAATTCAATTTTTTTACTATTGATTTTGACAACATGCGCAGAACTGAACAAAAATGAAAACGCTAGTGATATTACCTTTAATTTAGGTATGTATCTTGTTTCAACATACGTCTTTTAATTTTCTTTATTGCAAATATTTTCTTCGCAAGTTCTAAGACTGCAGCAATGAAAACAGCGCCATTTTTCAAATTTTATTAGGATAAAAAACAACTTATATGGAAATTGAAGAACGAATATTAATCAACACCAAATTTGATTTTCCAACATGATACATGACAGATGTGAACTGTTTTTGATTCACTTAAAGTGATTTTGAAAAGCTTTCGAAATTATGAAGTCGATCGAAATGTGGAACATGGAAAATAAATTACTCGATTTTCAATTTCGATTTCATTGCACGTAATATTGGCAACCTAGCTGTATTTAGTTAAGCCTTTAATACAGGGTATCCGGTTATTCCTGTGCCATACTTTTGGATGGTCATATTCTAAGAAAAAAATTGTTCCACAGTAAAGTCTGATTTGATTATCAACTTTGACATTACTTTGTGACGATTTAAAAAAAGGCTAACTTTGATATCCTGACCCATGTTAAAGTTAATTTCTCTGTCAGTACTAATGGTAGCGACCTCATTTCAGATTTTTTTTTAGTAGACATACTAGCCCTTAAAACTACGTTTCAATTGAGCTGATATGTTTTAAGGGTTGCCAGATATTCAATTTTAAGTGGTGTTCAATTTTTATTGCCATAGCAAAATTTTGACTTTGAGGTCAATTTCTTAAACATAAAGTTTTTTTTATTTTTACCTGATGAAAAAAACAATAATAAAAAAAAACTCGTTAATAAGTGCACCCAAAAACCGACACATTTTATGATACTTGGGAAAATCTAAAACAGGTAAAAAATCGAATTTTGGGTTTTTTACCTACTTTTAGTGCAGCAATTGGCAATTGTAGTGGTTTTCCAAGAGTTGATAGTTTTTAGGTAATTTTTAAGGCTGTGAAAAGGCTCATGAAAAGGGTACTTATGCCTACTTGACTTGCTGTCAAAACCGTAATTACCTTACCTCCTCTCAAGGAGAGTTAAATTTGGGGTATGAATGTTTAATGGGTAAATTAACTAAATAAGTGGTATAAGAGAATAGAAAAACCAATTAGTTCATCAGATTACAGTTGGATAAGAGCGCTTTTTCAAAAGAGACTGGAATTTTGTAACTGGTTGCTAGAGAGAAGCTTGGATGGCAACCAGTTCATAAGCAGAATTCTTTGGATAGACGAATCTCAATTCACAAGAGATGGTATACGAATTTCCATAATCTCCATTCCATACATAGGATTCGAGCCATCCATATTCAAGACGGCAAAGATCATTTCAGCACAGATTAAGCGTCAATACGTCAGCAGGATTAATTTGAAATAAATTAATCGGGCCTTTCAAATTACCAACCCGATTTAATTCTAATAACTATCGGGAGTTTTTACAAAATAATCTACCAGACCTATTGGAGTGGATAAATTTACGGAGGGGTATGTATGCACAGACTACACAACACCCCGAACAGATTTAAAAAAAACGTTTTCTGTCTCCATGCCCACAAGAGAGGAATGGGATGCTGGTTTACAACAATCAGATGTACCGGTGGTAGAAATATATATCCGATGGAACGAAGATGTATACGGGTGTAGGTGCGGGATTCTTCTCCGAAACCCTCAATTTAGCAAAATCTTATGGACTCCCTGATTACAGAAGTGTCTTCCAAGCGGTGGTTCTGGCAGTGATTAAGGGTGTAGAACAAAAACTAATGATGGCGATACCACGGGCTGATATCATAGACAGGCAGGCATCGATCAAGGCCATCTCTGCCACAGAAATCAAATCCAAATTGGTTTCATGCTGTCGTGAAGAGCTTAAAGTTCTTGCCACACAGCACAACATCAGACTCGTTTGGGTCCCTGGACACCGTGGAATTGAAGGTAATGAAAAAGCGGATAAACTGGCAAGGACTGGTTCATCGTTAGACCCTAGCCTAACAGACTCCAGTGTTAAAACAGACGATTAGTAAGAAAATAGTGGAACTTACCAGGTGACAGGTGGAACTCACTTGTAACTTGTACCACTACAAAGAATCTGTGGCCGAGCTACAATAAGAAACAAAAAACAGACAAAATTATGAACCAGAAAAAGAGATCCCTGCTTCTTCTGATAGGAATTATCACAGGGCATTATCCCTTATAAAAATAAAATGGGACTTAATACTGTAGACCTATGGAGAGGATGCGGAGACGAAGAAGAAGTGGAGGACACCCTTCACTACCTAGGTCACTGACCGGCACTGTGCAACATAAGGAAAACAATTTTGGGTAGCTATTTCTTCAACGATTTAGCAGAAATCTCGAAGGCAACAGATAACAACATTTTAAGTTTAATGAATTTCATCAACCCCTCCATATATATGGGGCATTTCACCTGAAGCGAACAACAAAAAAAGTGATGGGTCTTGAAATTGGTTCATTTTTGTGTTATTTATATTTATTTTTGTTCTTAACCTAAATGCGGAAGGAATTTGAATTTTGAGGTCTTGTGCGGGTGTTAGGGGCTTTTAAAGTTTAGGCATGCTATGTGCAAGGGTTCTTTACAAAAATGCTGATAAACTAAATGAAGCAATACAAAAATTATTTTAACAGTGGAATATATTGTAAATTAGATGTTCTTTTTATTTATGAAATTTAAACCGGAAATTAATTTTTTTCTTATAGAAAACCGGAAGTTAACATTGCAAATGAGATTTAAGCCAACTTAGCCGCTTTTTATATTTTTTCTGTTGGCCTCATTTTTAAGCTTATACACTAGGGCAAAGTTTGAGAGTGGGATCTTCATACGTTTAGAAGATACGCATTTTTTTGTGCGTTGCTCTAGTCCAAAAAAAAAAAACAGATTTTTGTATAGAAAACCGGACGATAGCAATTTAATTAAAATTTTAAGTACTCTAGGCCATTTTTAGATTTTTTCTTTATTTTTTTTTAATGTTCCTCATATAATAGAGATACCAAATACCAAGTTTGAAGATAGGATCTTGATTAGTTTAGAAGTAACATGTTTTTTAGTATTGAGGTGGGAACTTCGTGTCGTGCGAACAGTCCCACTTGGTCTAGCTCCAACGAAAAGAAGGGTCTTATCTTTTTTTTTCTTTTTTTTTTTGCATTTTAAAGCTACAAGTACAAGTTTTCCAAAGACATATCGAGAAATTTTCAAAAATACTGTATTTATTTAAGAAATGCGTAAGCCATCAAAATGAAGCTCTCCACCAAAATTCAGCTCCTTCGGAGTTATACTTGAAGTGAAATTCTAATTTTATCGAAATATTTCAACAAAAATGTTTGTTTGATTTTGAACCTGTTTGATTGGGTTCAAACGGTTATAACTGTCCAAGATGGGTCTATCGACACGTCTGAGACCCCGAAATTCTTAATGAGAGCAAGAAGTTCTCTTTAGTTTACACAAACCAAAATCTGAGAAATTACCGTTTTCAACCACCCGCCTCCAGTCCCGCGACAGAAGATTGAATTTGAAATCCAGGATTCGAAACCCTATAGTACCTCAACATAGAGGGTGGGCCAAATACATTTTTTTTAATGCATTCAAATGAACAAAATAAAATTTTTTCCATGACTTTATTAGTAAGGCTTTATTAGTAAGAGCAAACATTCATATTAATTATGGAACACAACGTCGCGTCGTCGTCGTTCAAGTGGCTGCCTCGGCTGGCTTCGCAAATGGCCTCTTTGATGGTAGCTCACGGATTGGATGGATGATATTGGCCTTAAAACCTTGAATCGTTTCCGGATTGTTGGCATAACATCGGTCCTTCACGGTTCCACACAAAAAAACAAAGTCCAAGGGGGTCAAATCGCAGATCCGAGGCGCCAATTGACATCGCCAAGACGGCTATTAACACGATTTGGGAATTTAGTGCGCAAAATATCTTTTGTGTCATGGGATTGTGTGGGATGGCGTACTATCCATATCTTCAATTTCAGTTTAAAAAAAGTCGGTTAACATGGCTCTGTAATGTCCACCGTTGACCGAAACGTTGCTCCCAGCCTCATTTTTGAAGAAAAATGGTCCAATGATACCACCACTCCACAAACCGCACCAAACTGTCACTCAGTGGATGCATTGGCTTCTTATTAATGAAGTGCGGGTTTTCTGATCTCCGCAGATGCGCCAATTTTGTTAACATTGCAGGCGCGCAGTGTGTGCTTCTAGGGCTGGCCACGAGACGAGAAAAGTCTCGGTCTCTATCTCGGTCTCGTATGACGAGACTGAGACGAGGCAGACGAGACGAGACTGTCTTTTAAGCAACCGAGACGAGACCGTATATTTGAACCAATCAATTAAATATTTATTTTCTTCTGTACATATTTAAACTATAATCGAAAATATTTCGTTACAATAATCAACATTTTGTCCGGAAAACGTATTTTTCGGAGACGAGACCGAGACGAGACTTAATTTTACGAGACCGACACGCGACGGAGACGAGACTGAAAATTTTCGATTTTAACAAAACCGAGACGAGACTTACAAAAGTCTTGCAGAGTCTCGTCTCGTGGCCAACCCTATGTGCCTTATTTTGACCAAAACTTCTTTTTAAAAATCGCACTGTTTGAGCTACACAGCACTCAATTTGGAAATAAGTTTTCAATATTTCACAACGTTCTTCAAGCGTAAAGCGAATCATTTCATTCCGCGGAGGTATGATACTCACTTTCTGTCAAGATTTCGAGCGGGGAACAGCTGTCAGTGTCAAAATAACCTATGATTAAAAAAGAAACCACTATATGTCCCACCCGATACGGTTTCGAGCATTTTGACTAATAGTTTTAAAGTTAGATACTACGTAGAAACCATACTGCATTAAAATATTTGTTTTGCTTAAAAACGCTTTAAAAACATCAAATATGAGTATCACATGAATCAATTTTTATATTTGTTTCACTCTATATTGTCAAATCAATTTTCACCTAAGGTATGACACGAAAAATTGTACACATATGTATGTATGCAGACAAAAACGAACTCCGTGCGGAGCGCTCTCATTATCAATTAACATTTTTACTCAGAATCATTAAGTTCGTTACAGCTTCAAAACAATTATACGCAATTTTGGGCTGAAAAAATGCATTATGTATGTGTACTGTACATATTTACATATGTATCTACAAGAGATACGAGTAGTTACTCTCTACACCAATTAACAGAAATGTTTTTTTTTTTGTTTATTCTAACACACCATATATTATTCTATTGCTGTTAGTGACTGAATCGAAAAAAAAACTTTCCTCGAAGGTCGAAAGTATCATTTCAAACAAATTTTACGCCCCAAAAATCTTGCCAATTTAAAATGAAATTAGAATTCCCTAGTTTTGTTTTGTTTTTTTTTATTATTTTATTTTTTTTAGATGGATGTAATATTTTGAATAGGTTATGAATGCCAGGTGTGGATTTATACGTGGAAAAAATTAAAGGTTTCGGTATAAAAGTTTTTGAGCATAACCAGATTATGAATAAATCAATTATTGGACTATACAAACTACAAACTTTAATATCACAATTTAATTTTCCGCGCACTATAATAAACTTACTACTATACTTTACACTTTTAAATTTGAAGGTACGACTAGAAAATAAGGAAAGATTAAAAACGAGATAACAATACCGATGCAAATTGGCTTTGAAGTTCTGAGTATCAAAATGGAGAGGAATCTGGTTTGTTTATTTTTAATATCTTGAAACATAAAAGTCCTCAACCATCTGGTTTTCAAAGTTTAACTAAAAATTGATAAGAGCATTGAATTTTGAAAATAATGTTGCTTCTGTTTTGTTTGCAATTCTTTTTTTATTTTTCCTTAAATTGAAGCTATTCAAAAATTCTTAAAAACAAGTCTACATATCAGTACGTTAAACTTTAAAAACTTAACACTAATGCCTTTCCGCCTAAAAACTATGTTAAGTGTTTAAAACAAAAAAATGCACACGACTGGATCGCACAAACTTGTTCTCGTAGCTAACAACTTTAAGGTAGCTGAAAGTTGAAAATGTGCATATCTATTGGTTCCATAACATTATGATATCATAAAAAAAAAGTTTTTAAAAACAAAGGAACTCTTACATACAAATTAGTTTAAATTTTTTATTTAAATATGTAAAATAGAAAGAACTAACAAAAATTATGCCATCTGATTTGTTTGATAAATATGAATTTATGAAATAAAAAATTTCAAAAATCTTTACAGCGGTTTTCTTAAAAATTAATTTTTTTATATATAAAAATTCTTGAACATTTTTAAAAACAAAATTTGGTGTGCCAACTTTTAGAATTAAATAAATTACAATTTTACACAAAATTAAAAAAATATTTATTGACCCGTTTTCAAAATATTGAATTATTCAAAAAAAAAATTAATATATTTTTTAAAAATCCAAAAAAATATTTTTTCGAAAAATTGTCTATACAAAATTGTTAAAATATTTGTTCGAAAAATTGTCTATGCAAGATTGTAAAAATTTATTACATACAAAATTTTGTTGAACTTGGTTGTATGACCGGTACCGTTAATAACCGTTATAAATTTGTTGTTTCTACCAAATTATTAATTGTAGTAGTTATAGTAGCTCGTAGTGTTTTTTTTATCAAAATCGTTAGAGCCGTTTTTGATATAAATCAATTTTTGTATGGCGGGTACGTTATTTTTTGAGTTAAAAAAAAAAATCAATTTCCCCTCTAGGGAATTCCATAAGAACCTTAAGTCCAAAGTTTGAAGAAAATCGCTTCAGCCGCTTAGGCTATAGGTCGAGGTCCAGACAGACAGACGGACAGACGCACAGTGGTTTTGGTTGTATGGAGAGAGCGTCAAAATTCAATAAAATCTGAACCGCTCAAC
The DNA here is from genome assembly GCA_949320155.1 of Melangyna quadrimaculata. Classification (NCBI taxonomy): domain Eukaryota; kingdom Metazoa; phylum Arthropoda; class Insecta; order Diptera; family Syrphidae; genus Melangyna; species Melangyna quadrimaculata. The sequence goes on from OX439484.1 coordinate 91,959,694, forward strand.
CGATCTTGATGAAACTTTCAGGCATTATAAAAAATTTCATAAGACATCATCACCATAAATTTCCTCCTACTACTTACTTACTTTACTTTACTTTTGATGGCGCTCACAGCTTAGGATGGGCTTCGGCCTCAACTTTTTTTTTTAAGTGGGCGTAGTAGTAGGTGGTATTTTATCTTACCACCTACTACTACGCCCACTTAAAAAAAAAATAATATAATCCCTTAAATTGCTACAAATGTTAGACATTTTTGTTTTAGATATAAGGCTTTTTTTATCAATACGAAAGTATAGTTTCATTTCAATAAAATTTTGACGAAACAATCGATTTTAATGAAACTTTTAGGCATGGTAAAAAATAGAATAGGGATGATTACAGACAATTTTCGCTACTGATTTCCCCATTTGTGTTTTTTTGTAGGCCAAATGTCACAATGTTTTTTTCTTAGACACCGAGCAAAAATACATTGAACCAACGAGTAACAGAAATTTGAAATGTGCATAAATAAACAAAATTCGTAAATGGTGTGAAATCAAAAGAAAAACTTAAATTTTACTGTGGGTGATTGTGGGTGGTAAGACTACATATTTCAAAAAGCTGTGAGTTTTCTCATTACTTGGGTCAAAATTTTATTTTTAAGGTACATTCAGGAGTAGGTTAAAACTTTACCTACACTCAAAGAAGAATAAAAAAAGGAACTTTAACCTCTGCGGAGTTTCACCATTACTATTAAAATAAAAATAAAAATATCACTTAAGAATTGGTAAAATATTCTACACACCTTGTTTTTGTAACTCCATTAAAACAAAAATTCCAAAAAATTGCTTTGATAAAAAAAAATCACTTTAAAAATAGTTGAATTTACGCACAAATATGGATCTACGTTGAGAATTTGCAATTGGCTCACTTTGAATGAGAAAACAAAACTGATAACACGTGACATTTATGACGAAATGTTTGTAGCAGTAAATATTGACTCATTATCTATTATACAAAGTCAAAAAACAAACAAAACAAGCACTATTATTTTTTCATTTTTATCGTATGGGCGAGACCCACTTTTTTTCGCGTTCTCTATCATCGTAATGTTGGGGAAAATTATTATCTCGAATTTTTGTTTTTTGAACGAATACAATACTACGTCACGTATATCGCAAGTAAAAAACAAAATTAAAACGACATAACCTTGGAAATATTGCCCGCACTAAAGATAAAACATTTCGGAGATTTAGGTCAATTTGCATTTTCCAAAATGGCGTATTTCGTGAAGGTCATGCCGATGGGGTCTCGAATACCTGCGCATTTTCTAATAGCCCTCTTTCAAGTATAATGAAATCCCCTTACCAATATTTCATTCAATGGAAAAGTCTTTCTTTGCTGTTCTATATCGGCCAATATTCCAAAAGCTCTAAATTAAGAACGGAATATCGCATCATCTTCAGAAATATATGAAAATTTGTTAAACTTTGTGCTCTGCAATTTTCACTATACATACAAAATTTACGTAAGTTAAGAAGTAAAAAAAAACTACATAACCTCAAAAATATTCTCCACGCAGAAAAAAGTCTTGATGAAAAAAAAAAATATAATTTTATTTCCAACAAATTTGGATATTAAAACTTTTCACCTCAAATCGATAGTTTCGGAGATAGAGATAAATTCGCGTTTTCCAAAAAAGGCAGATTTCCCAAGGGATCTGGATTCCCGAAAAACAGAACTAAGGCTTTCCTTATAGCCCTATTTCAGGTGTACGAAATTCAGCCGTCCTATATTTCGTTCCAATAAACTATTCATGTTTTTTTTTGCTAATTTTCCGGTACTAACAAACAAATTCCCTTTTGACGCCCACTTTACATCGAGCTAGACGATTTGACCAATTTGCTTTAAGTTTGGTACGAATAATGTATTTATCATGTTTATACCAATCACCGCACCAGGTATGCTATTTTATATAACTTATTTTCATTGGCAAAAATGATTAAAGCCATCTTTTCGATAAAATCAACAATACAGATATTTTTTCCGAAAAAGAAATGAAAAACGATTATTCAATACATCGGCTAACATCCTATTAGAGTTTAATGTTCGGCTAACACCCTGTTAGAGTTTAATGGTCGAACATTTGTTTATGTATGTTTACCCTTTATAGAACTCAAATAAAAAAGTTCTTACCTAATTTAATACTCAACAAAAAAAAAGGAGGTACCTACATAAACTGCATTAATTTAATTGAACATAAAAATGGCAATCAAATATTTTACCTAATTGAATTAACAAGAGTTTCTTGAGTTACAACTTTTACTATCGCTATTTTTATCGCCTCCAATCAAAATCTTTTTCCAACAGATTTAAATCGTTGACGCGTGTTCCCTTTAATTTTTAAATTGAAATAAGAACTTTATCCACCCCAAAATTCAACAGTCAAACAATATTGGAATTAAAACTGGAAGACCACATTTCATTTTTCAGTTTTAATCGATACTAAACCTCGATTTCAGTTAAGTGCCATCTTGTTTACAGATTTTCTTATACAATACTCCTAACATCAATTTCTGTTAAAGAATAAATTCCACTTTTTTCTGTTTGAGAAAACCACTCACAAATTTAAAACATTTTGACCCACAACCACAATGAATTCCTTGCGAGTAATGCATACGCTACACATTGAAGTTTCTCTAGTTGCTAGTTCGCCTTATTTATATAAATAATCCAGCTCTGAGTTCTGCAGATTAACATACGAGAATAAAATGTTTGCAAATTACATTGATTAAAGTTGAGCTTGGCTTTTCTCTCGATTGGGATATTCATTAAAGCGATCTATCCGTAATATGAAATAAAATTGTTCATTATGCAAATGTCTTTTCATTTACTACAAATATGCTGGTGTTGTAAAATAATCTCCTCTATATTTTGCTGTCCTTATATAATGCTATGTTGTTAGTTTAATTGAGGATGAACACACGGTGTAATTAATTTGTTCATTTTAAAACTTCGAAGCTACCTTCGCTATTTAATTTAATTACATAATAGATAATATTGCTTTAGATGTGTTTACTAAATATCTGCTTGATAGCAGCACACAAATGTTATTCAATGGTTTCTTTTTCTATTTTTATTTTAATTTTATGTTTTTTTTATGTAGGTACAGTATTCGTATTCAGATGGGATAACATAAAATATATATTATATCTAATGTGTCAAATTATGCATGCTGGTGATATAAAATGCTGGTAAGCTTAAAAAGTTTAATAATGATTTGCATACCTTTTTGTTTTATATGTATCGGGTGTTTCAATAAGAGCGCTACAAAAGTTTTTTTTTAAATAAAACAAAACCGGTTTTGGATATCAATGAAATTCTTTATTCCTGTGAAAGTACGTTCGATGGCATTATGTATGAAACTCGTGTTTTTTTGCATGGCCACCACGGGAACGCTTGCAGAAGTCCAGACGCTGAACCCAATTTTCGATGGTTTTCAAGCATAAATCGGCTGATACTGCTGCAATTTCACGTTCGATATTCGTACGAAGTTCATCAATCGTCACTGGCTTGTTGGCATAGACCATAGACTTGACGTAGCCCCACAGGAAATAGTCTAACGGCGTCAAATCGCACGACCGAGGCGGCCAAGCGACTGGACCATTTCGTGAGATAACACGTTCTCCAAACTTGGTTTCCAATAAATTGATTGTGACATTCGTTGTGTGGCTTGTGGCGCCGTCCTGTTGGAACCACATGCCCTCCAAGTCCATATCATCCAATTGGGGCCAAAAATATTCGGTTATCATTGAACGGTAGCGATCCCCATTCACAGTAACCTGCCGGTCTTGATCATCACGGAAGAAGTACGGCTCAATGACGCCGCCGACCCATAAACCACACCAAACCGTCATTTTATCGGGATGCAATGATGACTCATGGAGAACGTGTGGATTGCTGCCTGACCAATACCGCATGTTTTGTTTATTTACGAAGCCATTCAGCCCGAAATGAGCCTCATCGCTGAAGATGATTTTTCGATGAAAATCCGAATCATTTTCAAGTTGTTGCTCAGTCCAATTCAGTTGTTGCGTCAATTTAATCTTGTAAGGATGTAGGCCAAGATCTTTTCGCAAAATTCGCCACAACAACGTCACAGAGATGCCCAACGCTTGAGAACGACGTGTGAGAGACATATTTGGGCTTTCGCAACTGAAGCCTCAGCGGCAGCAATATTCTCGAAACTATGGGCACTTCTTTGTCTCACTGGCACGGGAACATTTTGTACTGTGCCTGTGGATTCAAGTTTTTCCACTAGACGCTCAATTGTTGATCTGCTAGGACGATTATGACGTACATAAATTGGACGTAGCGCTCTTAACGTTGAGGCCACTGACTCCGAATTTCGGTAGTAAATTTTAATAATTTCAACTCGTTGTTGGCTCGTATATCTTTTCATCATGAAATGGCAAACCTTACTTAAGAGAAATGTCGAAAGAGCGGCAAGAAATATGGCTTCGTTTGCTGTCCCTGTTGCTCTACTTTTGTAGCGTCGTTGTTGAAAAACCCTTTACATGATTCATTCTGTTCTTGTTATGATTGTGTCTTTTTTATATAAAAAAATTAAGAAAAATAAAAAAAACTTTTGGTCTTATTCACGTTTAGTTCACAACTTGCAGGAAAAATTCCTTACTAGGCCTCGGTACAAAAAGAAGTATATGGCTCTAAAGTATGGTTATACTTAACTAAACTAACTTTTTAAATTGTTTTACTAACGATATTAAAGTTGGGAGCGGGTCAAAATTCTGGATTTCAAAATTCTGTATGACCGAAATTCTATTTGAATTTTTTTTGAAAATTAGGTTAGGTATGACCAAAATTCTGTATTTCAAAATTCTGTATGTCCATAATTCTGTATATCCAAAATGCTGTATGTGCAAAATTCTGTTTTTAAAAATTTTGCTTATGTTCAAGTTCATTATTTTAGAGAAGAATTAACATACCAAAAACAACAATAATTTTCTATTTATAAAAATTTGACTTAAAATAAAAATAATGAAAAATAATTCCAGATAACCGCCTAAACGTATTCCCTCAAACTTTTTTTCCTTCTTTTAATTTGAACCCCATTTCTCCCTTGCCAACTGTGCGTTTGCGAAATCAGATCCGTTTTTAAATTCAATATATGTACCATATTTTGAATCTCGTATTTGACTATAGACATATATGTTGGTATTCCAAAAGTATATGTTCAACTTCACTTCTACAAATATTGAGAAACGCACAACATCGCTTACGAGTGTTCATGTTCATATTTTATCATTATTCTGAATCTAGTATTAATCCTAATTAAAGTCGTATTTGTGATGTTTTTTCGTCGTGTGAAATTTTTTAAACGAGATGTATACATTCTGATGCCAGTCCTCAACGTTGTTTTGCATCTTTTGAATACTCGCGTTATTTTCTTAGAATTTTCAAAGGCAGGACAAAACTCAGCTTGCTGTCTTCCCATTTTTTTAAAACTGACAGCAGTTATAAAATATTCTAATCTTCAAATTTACTAAGCAAAGAAGCGTAGTTTTGACTGATCTTACGGCAGCAACAAGCTTTTTATCATACAAAAGCTTGTTCCAGTCATTTTAGATTTGGCTCCTATGGGAATCTAAAAAACATATGGGGAAGCGATTTTTGTATGGGCATCGTAAGATAACTTTATAAAAAGCTTAAGTTCAAGTTTTCGACCATGGATCCATTGCAGGGTTGCCGCTATATAGATTTTAAGGCTCAACACGGTGTTTTGTATTTTTTAAACGGAGGTGTGTACAGGAGTTTTTGTTTTTGTAATCGATAGACTAAAAAAAAAACAAAGTCTTATACATACAAAATAAATCCGAAAAATTTAGACATCGAGATATGATCGTTTAAAAGTCGAAAACGGGAAATTAGACGTTTTAGAAATAATTTGCAGTAAATCAGGATGACATTTTATTATAGTAAATTTTATATTTTTGGAAGGGTAATTCAAAATTATTTTACCCATATTTGAGGAATTTTTGAAATATGTTTTGATTTTAGTCGCAGAAAAGTTTTGAAAACCTCAACTTTTGGAGTTCAATTTTGTCAAGCTTTCGAATTTTATATTTTTAAAAATTTGAAATTCTTAAGAATGATGGAGATTACTTACTTCAGTTTTAGACTAAAAACTTTAGTTCACCACTGTATTTTGAGGACTTAGCTTATAAGAGTTAAGTGCTTACATGAAATAATATTAATATATATATACAATAACTCGGCAAAGAACCAAATTTTGTATATGTATCAAAAGTAGGTATATTGCTGTATCGAGTTTCATAAATTTAATAAAAATTGTAAGCATACTACTCCTATAGTTAGTCACATTATTAGGGGAGTTTGTATTATTTAATTAATTGATCATGAGTTTTTTGATTGTCAATGTTTAAAACCTACTTAAATTTACATATATAAAAAGTATAAATATGGGTATTGGAACAACAAACCAATTAAAACAAGATTTTTTTAGCACTTTTGCAAAAAGAGTCATTTTTTACATATATAAGACGAAGAAATTACAATTTATTTAAAAACTTTTTTCGTATGCGAAGTTGTTTGTTTACCTACTGTATCATCTGAAATTTGACCCAATAGCCGTCACTGAAATAGCCCACGGTATATTTGGCGAAAATTTTTTGACACAATCATTTATTACTTAATATCAGACCTGTGTAATTTAAGCTTAAGTACAAGTACAAGTACAATTCCTTGGTACTTAAAATTTTTAAGTACAAGTACAATTCCTCGGTACTTTTACTTGAAAATTTAAAGTACGAGTACCGAGGAATTGTACTTGTACTTAAATTCCACAAAGGAATTTAAAAAATTTGTACTAATTACTTTAGTAATTAAATACTGTACTTAAATACTTTTTCAAATAGTTTTAATTCCTTAAGTACTTTTAATTCCTTTTGATTCCTTTTAATTCCTTTTGTTTTTCTTATATTTTTTTTTTTTTTTACAAAAGGAATTTAAAAGAAATTATAAGTACTAAAGGAATTAAAAGTATTTGAAAAAGTATTTAAGTACAATATTTAATTACTGAAGTAATGAATACAAATTTTGTAATTTCCATTGTGGAATTTAAGTACAAGTACAATTCCTCGGTACTCGTACTTAAAATTTTCAAGTACAAGTACCGAGGAATTGTACTTGTACTTAAAAATTTTAAGTACCAAGGAATTGTACTTAAGTAGTACTTAAGTCACAATATATTTAATTACTTTACAGCTCTGCTTAATATGTATCTACATATACTTACATACTCGTGTTTAAATTAAAAGCGCTTTATTCGTTTGTTTACAAACAATGCATGTTCTTCTTGCTGGATTGTGCCCCGAAAATGTAACCAACAGCGTTTATTTCCGAAAACCAAAACATGGTCAATCTGAAGACCAAATATGATCGGCTTCCAGCTTGAAGTATGTACAATCAGTAATGGAAAATATATTGTTCTTACATGCATTTAGTGGATGCGGCACGACGCGACGTCAGCAACTTTCGATATGGGGAAAATTAAATTTATTGCGGATCTGGAAAAAAATGTTGAGCTCAGTGATGTATGATGAATCTACCCCTAACAAAAGGAGCAGCAAAATATCACTCATAGTGGTTGAGCAAAATAGATAAAAAAGTCCTAGTGATTGGGGGTGAAAAAAAAACAACGTTGCGTTGGATGCCTCAAACAAGCGATGAAGATCCGGCACCTTGTTCGATCCTCAAGCTAATTTATTGCAATGGTACCAAAAATGGCGAAAACGCTTGTGGATGTGTGAAAGCAGGTCTTCATTGCACAGCAATTTGCCAACACTGTTGTGGGGAGACTTTCAACAATGCCCCAAGAAACAAGCAATCATGGACAATGATTCAGAGGACGAACGTGGAAGAACTGTTAGCACGACTTCCTTCCAAGCAAGAAGATGGTCTGCCAGATGCTTTTCTAATAGCCCTCTTTCATTTATAAAGAATTTCCCAAAAGCTCTAGCTTTGGACTGGAATATCGCATCATCATGAAAAATATGTATATGAAAATTTGTTAAGCTTTGTTCTTTGCAATTTGTATCAAGTCTCTTACGAAATTAGAAAAATGTGAAAAAAACGACATAAACCTCAAAAATATTGTCCACGCAGAAAAAAGTTTTGATGGAAAATAAAAGATAATTTTATTTCCAACAAATTTGATTATAACAACTTTTCACTTAAAATTGATAGTTTCAGAGATATTGATGAATTCGCTTTTTCCAAAATGGTGGATTTCCCCAGGGGGATGGCATCCCGAAAAACTGGACATAAGCATTTCTAATAGCCCTCTTTCAGGTATAAAAATTCATCCATCCTATATTTCGTTCCATAAGACGATTGTTTTTTTTTTTGCTAATTTTCCTGTACTAATTGAAGTTTATAACAATTATTCGCTAGAGCAGAAATTAAAGTTCTTGTTTTAACTCATTTAAAGCGGGCATGCATCGATTGCAGTTTTGTCAAGCTCGTTTTACACACGACATTCGGTTTCATTAATATTTTTCAGTTTTAATCAGTTCAAAAATTGAGCTGCTTAAGCGTGTTTAACGAAGAGCATAATATGTCATAATATAATATATAGAGACAAATATGTAAAAAATAAAAACTGTGACTGGTCAGGCAAAGACAGCTAATATTGCTTGCTATCCGTTTATTTTGTGCTGTTTTCAAGACATTAGTCCAATTTAAAAAAAAAAATAATTCTAAAAAATATACAAAAAAATAAATGTTTTATGGTTATAAAATAATTTTCACTTTTCAACTTTTCACTTTTATGCTTTGCAAATTTCGTTTCACCAAACGCAAATATGCAAAGAGGAAATTATTCAAATGAAAAGTTGAAAAGTTTTCCTCTTTGCAAATTATGTTTTACCAAACGTATACATTTGCAAAGTGAAAAGTTTTTTCTGCAAAGTGAAAAATTTTGTTAGTTTGCAAAGTATTTCTTCTTTTTGTTTCAGCAAACAAATAAACTTTGCAAATTATATTTAGAATTTTGATAAACTTTTCAGTAAGCCTCGTTTCACGGCACAGGGACATAAGCCCCAGGGACATAACGCCCAAATTTAATTTTTGGGGATTATGCCCCAATTTAGTGGTACATAATGCCCAAATAAAATTTGGGGATTAAGTCTCACCCAAGTGAGACCGAAGGCCCAATTATTTTTTGTTAAAAATGGGACATAGAGCCCAAATTTCTTAAAGGTAAAACCGTTAAAAGTTTCCGCATTTCAATACAATACAATTTTTTTTTTTGATATTTCATCTAGGCGCACACGGAAGTGCAGGGCAATAACGCAAACGGAATTATCCCTCGCGAGTGTTTATTCCCAAAAAGAAAAGGAATGAGCACCTGCGTGGGATAATTCCTTTTTAAAGTGGTAATAAGTTCCACCACAAAAAAGAAGTAACACCCGTGGGTGTTACTGCCTTTTGCAATCGGCACTTAGACCCATAGGTGTTATTCTCAATGGTCAAAAGTATAACAATAGAAAAATAGAAATGTTAAATTTGAAAAATTCGCATATTTGTTGTTCAATGGGTTTTATTTCCATTTAAACTTGGAATTAAAGCCCTTAAGAAAAAAAGGAATTAACTCCCGCGTGTGTTAGTTCCAATTTGAAAAGAAAATACCCAAATCACTGTTTAAAACAAACACTTTGAAAGCAGACCGACTGACAACATAGGAGCCTGCCTGGCAACTGCCCATACCCAAAGCAGAGCTACGGAGTCGCGTAAGTGGGACAGAGGACCCAAAAAGGGAGTTAAAATCCTTGAACCCGCGAAGCGAGCCATCCAAAGTACTGTTTAGTACACAAACTTTGAAAGTAGACCGACTGTTAACATAGGACTTATTACAACACCCGTGAGGCTTAGTTCCTTTTCTTTGGAACCTACACCCGTGGTCTTAAATGCACTGCATCCTAAATAATAAGAAAGGAACATTTAAATATTTTTCTTGGCTTTGAAATGTTCCAAGTTTTATCATTTGATGATTCCCATTTATTGGGACATAACTCCCAACATTTTTATTTGGACCTTGGGTCTCACTTGTGTGGGACTTAATCCCCAAATTTCATGTGGGCCTTATGACCCACTAAAGTGGGGCATAATCCCCAAAAATTAAAATTGGGCGTTATGTGCCTGGGGCTTATGTCCCTGCACCTCGTTTCACACACATTTGGTTTCATTCGGTTCCGTCTGTATTCGGTTCGATTTCGGTTTCCGTCAAGCCCTCTTCATACACAGAAATTTCATATTCGGTTTGTACTCACTAATAATTAAAATTAAATAAAATGTATTATAAAAAAAAAGCTTTAGAAAAACCGAAACCGAACCGAATATGTGTGAACGCTACGTTTACTTTGAGTGCCCTAGACCCGGATACGTGCCGTTTTGAAACCGAATGAAACCGATTCGTGTCGAGGGATCGTTCGGTGCTATACGGTTCCTATTAGGTATTTTATTTTTTCCGTTTTATCGTTTCACACAAATCAGGCACAGCCAGTAGCGGATCCAGGGGGGTGGCTATAGGGGCTAAAGCCCCCCCCCACAGCCGAATCATAAAATAATTTGAAATATAGAAAGCAATAAATTACAACGTGTAGAATTTTATATTCCGTATAAAATATAGTTATGATATGAAATTTGATAGACAAAATAACGTGGTTGGGGCTGAACTATTTACATACGTCATGTTATGTAATTTTTTTTTCTAAGCCTAAAGATTGGGGCTAGAGCCTGAAGCCAATTGGACAAAAACCAAATTGGGGGCTATGAATATGGACATGTTTCATGCCACGACAATTTTTCCCTAAAAATAAAACCTAGAAAATTGGGACGAAAAAACCAGCTTTGGAACAATAAGGTCTGAAAATTTTGGACAAAAAACCTAGCCACGGTTAAGCAACTTACTCCCTAAAAACTAACCTAATTCCAGAGAGTTTTGGGGACTCAAGTCTAGGGACTGTCAAAGTCCGAAGTTGGGGCTAAGGCTTGAAGAGATAAGTAAAAAGAGATGAAAAATTCTCGGGGCTTAACATTAACGTGTCAAATGCCCCAACCGTTTACACTAAAAACAAAGCTAATTTACCGAAAGAAACGCAGTTGAGGCTTAAACCATTGGAGAACAACGAAATGTCAAGTTAAGTGTAAATGTTTAATACAACAGGAATTCTTTCATACGGTTTTGGCTGGGCCTAGAGATTTTTCGGTTTACGTTTTCAAAATTTGAAAGGTCGAAGGCAATTGTACACACAAAACATTTTTGTACTAGGATATTGTACACAAATTCTCTAGTCAAGGAGCCAAATTTCAAAAGCGTGAGTTTTCTCTGTGCGCGCTCAGAAAATCATGCAAAAGCAAATGAATATTTGCAATCCCTCTAGGCTCTCGGGTGATGTGCAAATTTGTCGACATATTTTTTTAGCATGAATATAAAGTGTATGCAGCGTATACACGAAAATTCATTCACGCTGGCAGAATTGGGCCGCAGCTTATTTCTTAGAGCAGCTTTGTCTTATGTCCTAAAGTGGCAGTTTGAACAAAATAGTTTCTCGTTGATTTGGCTAATTCAGGAAAAATGAGATCTCAGAGGACTGATACCGTGTCAAAGCACATATGTACCTATATGAGCTTTTGCCAGTACGAACACTTAAATATAATTTTTCTTAAAATAGCCAATTATAAACAGTTTTCAAATGTTGTCAAAAATGGGAAGTTCAAAACATACCCAGAGCTAATTTAAAAATATGACTACATAATGTAGGTACCTAATCAATTTTTAAATAATATAAATAAACGAATTTGTACGCGTGGTTCAAGCATATATGGCTAAAAATTATTAATTTTATTAATACAATAACTAGTTATACCAGATACTATCATCTTTTGGTGGCCTTTGAATTTTTTTCTGTCTCCGATACTTTGTATTGAAAACATTTTAAAGCGCGAAACGAGCGGATATAAAGGCACACAAAAAACGGATATCATTAAAGATAAAGTGGGAATGTCAAAATTCGATGCCTTTTATATAACGACACATGAATCTCCATATATCTTTTTCACAAAAAAATACTTGATACTTAAAGGTTAGGCCGCACTCGCCGGAACCGCACTGCATCGGAACTACACTTACACGACTTCGTATGAATTTTTATGAAGTTCAGTTGCCGCTTAGTGCGATATAGCTCCTAAAATTGCATAAAAAATAATGTTTTGCCGCTTTATCGTGAAGTGTAGTTCGTCTGAAATTGAGTACGGTCTTGCATTAAACCTTAACTGATCTCTATTATTTGTTATATATTATAAAATTGATCCTAGAACAAGCAAGTTTTATTACTTAAGGTCTCAAACTGAATCTCCAAACTCCAAGCCCCCCCCACAGCCAAATCCTAGATCCGCTACTGGGCACAGCCGAATACAAACCGAATAGATACCGAACCGAATGTGTGTGAAACAAGTCTAAGGGTTTTTTGTGAAAAGTTGTCGAAAAATAATAATAGATAAAAATGAATCGTTTTGAAGGATTTTTATGAAATTGAGGAAGTTAATAACAGTGACCAAAGAGTAGTGAAATTAAGAATTAACTTTGATATCGAAAATAATTTTTCAACAAAAGACAGTTTTCGATTAACAAAAACAACAAGGGAATACATGCTTAAGTCCTTTGCAATAACATTGGGTTGGGAATGGAGCCCAGTATCACGGTGTTGCACCTATGCACGGAATAAGCAAAGCAACCGTCTGTAGAGTAGTTCACATCGAGTGTCGATATATTCAATGATGGATTTCCCCCAAACACCATTCGTTGGCCACAAAATTCTTCAGAAATAGCCATACCCTAATGCAGTAATTTAAGAAGAGATAGTTCTTATACTTTCAGTGAATGATGGTTTATAACAGATCCAGTGGAACAGACAGAGCTCATAAAAGAATTAGGTCAATCATTGAAAACAGTTTTGGTAAAAGATCTAAGTAGGTACATTAATTGTTTGCAATGTAATCATTAAATTCGTTAGGAATTCAATTAAAAAGGAATATTGAAGGAAAAGTTGCTCTGCTTGATTCATCTTCGCATGCAGCGGGTAAAATGGTGTAAAAGTTCTTTATTTAAAATTCGTTCGTTCAGCACTTAAGCCAGAATAATCTTTTCCGTCTTCTGATTGATTTAATTCATTTGTAAACTTTTTAATTTGCAACGTCAATAATTGTGTCAATGATTATTTTTCCAATGCATCTTCTTCTTCATTTTACCGGCGATTGTCATGATCTCGAGGGGGACCACAACTCTCCCACTCAACTGCTTCGCCTAAGGATCCACTTGTGGGGTTCGCGGGGTTGACCTCAGAAAATGTCGACAGGCCTCCCGGTTTTGGATTGTTCCATGCCTGAGGCCAACTAAATTTGCAAAGTGAAAAGTGGTTGGTGAAATGGACCCCTGCCTCATGTTTATCTTAAAAATTCATACAATGAGCAATTTAGTTTTCTTTAGATTTACCTTCCTCAGAAATCTTGACATTATTTTTATTTGCGAAATAGGTACTATAGGGCAAGTCTAGGGTTCGTGCAAAAAATCAAAGTCGAGATGATAATTTTCCCTAAAATTACGATGATAGAGATCGCGAAAAAAGTGGTTATCGCAATTTTGTCTGTCTGTCTGTCAGCTAGTATGTCTGTCAGGCTGTCTGTCTGTACCTCGAACCGCAGCCTAAATCACTAAAGGGATTTTCTTCAAACTTTTTTTTTAGCTTCAAAAATAACGGCATCTGTCATATAACCAATATATTTGTTTCAAAAACGGCTCTAACAATTTTGATAACAAAATTACGAGGTACCTACTATAATTACTATTTATAATAAATATTTTAGTGAACAAAAATTATTTACAACGGTTATTAACGGTACCTGTCATAGAACCGATTTTTTTGGTATTCAAATTTTCCGTTAAAGGCTACAGCGAAGACGTCCTTTAAATACTTAAGGTTGACATCCCAAATTTTATTTTTAAAAATATATAAAAAAAATTAATTTTTAAGAAAACCAATCTAAAGATTTTTGATTTTTTTTTTTCATATCGCACCTCCGGTAAAACAACGACTCAAGTGCAAAAATGTCGATTTTTCAGAAAACGCAAATTAAAATAGTTCAAAATTTCAAGATAAGACTCCCATAACTAGCACTTGCGTCTTTGTTCAGCCGAAAATTGAGTAAAATCAAACAAAAATAGGCGGAGTTCACAGTTAGGACGTTGTTTCACAAATCGAAGTAATATTTTCTGGAGATACATATTACAATTTACAGCTAACAGCTAAGACAAAGAATCTCCAAAACATTTAATTTAAAACAGTGTAACAGTACGACACGAAGACACTTTTGCTCCCTGGCGAGAATAATTTCTACTGGGACTTGGATTGGAAAGAAAAACATTTTTTGAGACGTTTTGCATAGTTAACTTAGAAAATTGAATTTTTGCACTTGTTTCTTTTTTGATCGATCGTTATTAATATTATTTCTTTAATATTGTCTTTTAGATTTCAACAAAAAATTAAAAATTACTTTCCAAAAATTCAATATTTCAAAATTCTTGTTTCAATTTTAATTTTATGCCAAGGTCCCTAGATTTCAAAGAATTTTATCTTCACTTAATTACTGTAATTAAATTGACGTTCATTTCAAACCAACTTAATTAATTGGTTTATAATACGCTCAGGATCCACTTTCAATACTTAAACCCTGCATAACCTCTAATAAATAAATTGAAATATTTGCACAAAAACCGTCAAAATTAATCTTACAGTAAAACCCTTCTTAAAGCATTTGTATATTTTATGATGAAAGATGAAAAATTTATTATTTAATTCTTTATTTTCCGAAAGCCATCCTTACACAGCAACACCCCAACAAGAAAAAAAAAACACCCACATTTCAAAGTGCCTTTTATATTTTTATGTCATTAAATAATATTTCTTGGCGTACCTAATAAGCAACTGGTTCTGCCACAGAACACTAAAAGCGCACACCTCTTCCAACATCCTTTAAGATGTTTCGTCTTTTGGCATTGGCATGGTTCAAAGGAAATTATATCCCGAAAAAGTTATATTTCTATACCGGGGGAATATACTACATACCTACCAACGAAAAAATTAATTTCTCACTACACGGTTATAGAGTCATCTTGTCGGCTTTCAAAGCGAACAAATAAACAGAAGATGATACAATTCATATTTCTCAAGCTGCTCAGCTCAGGATTATTCTGTGCTGAGTTGAGGTTGAGACTCTTAAATGTACGTCCTGTGTGCGCCACAGCCACAACCACGGACAGAGAAGTGCCTTCATATGGTAATAAAGTTATACTTTTTTTATACAAATTTTTAAATTGGTCGTAAAAAAATGAAATGATTTAAAATTTCCAAAGTAAAGTAATTCACAGAAAGAAAATACATATAATTCCCAGCACTCTAATATTTTATAGCCAACAGCAACAAAACTTACTGTTTGCATGATTTTTTAATGGCATGCATCCAAGCAATACGGCTACAAGAACACCAATCCAAAGCACCTGACGCGGCATAATGGAACCGCAGGATGTTAGTACAATAATTCGGTTGAATTAAGGACCTCTTAGCATAAAGCACACTTGTTTGTATTTTTTTTATTTTTTTTGATCCACTCAAACGCACAACAAGTCGATAAATGACTTTACCGATAATCTTCAATCGAACAAATTCCGATAAATCGACAATCTTTTTTTTTTGATCTTTTCACTTATCCGTTATCCCTGAGGAATCAGGATGTCTGAAAACGACACACTCTTTTTTGTCAAAACTCTTTTTATTTGATTTATTTACACTACACCGACACGCGAAATCGAGGACGAGGACGACAACGAGACTATAACACTCGGCAGCAAAAAAAATATAGCACACACTTACCTACCTATCTACACAAAATAATACTCAAGTTGATAATAATGAATTGCTCCCGAAGGATGTTGAAACAAGCGCGCAACACAAAAATGAACAAAATTGAACGGAACCTAAGCTCGTAGAATGAAATTAGGATATCCTTCCATCCAGAACGACACGGATGGTCTGGCTTGGATGGTGTGAACGCAAACGAATTTTGTGTGCTGTTCGAGTTTTCTCTGATGCTTCAGTACTTTATTTCAGTTAGATATAGACAGAGAGTTTGCGAGCGCCGCCGTCGTTATCCTTGCACGCTTGCTATTCGAGTGCGATTAAGAATGATTTCAAAATGCTCACTGCCATTTATATCTTCATCCGTTGTGCGCTTCCTGTTTTTCCTGGCTGTTGTTGTTTACGTTTTTTTTATGCTTGTTGTTTTGTTGGTTTTTATTTGGGGGGGATGGATGGTTTTTTTTGTGCACTGCTGTTTGCCAATTGGGGGTGAATTTCATACAGGGTTACCGTCACGTTAAGATATTGTGATATACTGTTTTAAATTTTATTTAAGGTCGGTTAACATACATACTATAATTATACATACAGAATTTTCGTTTTTCGTCACACCAAAAAAAAAAAATACATTTGTGTAAATTAATTTCATTGTAGTCAATTTTTGTTATATTGTTTGTTTTATATTAAATCGTAAATCGCAGGACAACGAAAAATTGTGAAATTAAACCTGAATAAACAATTTATCTGACGAATACATTTGATTAACTCAAACAAAGTTTTTGGAGAAAATGGAGCCCTTGAGTTTTTTTTTTTTTATTTTTTGGCTCATGCTATTTGTTCCGATTGCGCAGTAACGGTATATTAAAAAGAAAAATAATTCAAAATAAAATTGAAAACTAGAAATAAATAAATCGTCACAATAAATAAATTTTCAAAAACGTTCCCTTAATGTTTTTGACTAGTGTACAAAAATAGTGGGTTCTGCATTATCATATTTGTGGCCAGCCCAGTAAATAGTTATGACAAAGACAGAGACAGCATTACCAACATTTTTCTTCTTTGCTTAAATCTTTATGTTAAAAGTTCAAAAGACCTCAACTGTAAAATGCGTTTCGCACAGGTACGACAGTAGGCTCATCAAATAGATGCCGTTCGTACCCTCCAAAACAAACATTTTCCATGAACGAATTTACTGCATGTGAATCATATTATTCTAGAGGATTTTTTTCTTATCTAGAAAATATATGCTAGTGTTCAGGTTTGTTAAATTGCTGAAGATGAAACAATTTAGAAATAATTTTACTTTTTGTTTAAGTGGGACGATAAAGGAGTTAATGATGGTTTACTATCGTACCTAAGCGCAACGCATTTTGGGGTTGAAGTTACTTTAGTTAATAATTAAGTTATATTTAATTGTGATTAAATAGAAGTTATTTTCTTTATAAATTCAGCTTCATTAAAAAAATCCCTATGTGCGAATTGATTGATATTTTAATCAAGTTCTATTTTTGTCATATTCAACACTACCCCTTATATATTAAATAAATCGTGTCGTTGCCAGGTTTAAAAATATAAAACCTTGACTTAAATTTCACCTTAATATTTTGAACTTAATTTTATGACAAAAATGGCAACCCTACACAACACATTGTCCTTTTCCGACTTTAATGTGTATCTCTTTCGAATCTCCAGTATGCTCTCCTCGTGCACTCTTGCATGCCATCACCATTGAACACGTTACTGTTTGGCTTTCCCAACATAGAGCATTAGCATCCTTTACACAGGAGATCCTTCTTTCCACATTATTATTATTTATTTACCCATTTTTGCTTCTGTTTTTATTTTTTTGTTTAATTATTTGTGAGTTCGCCTCCAAGTTATTGTGTTAGTTAGTTTTTATTTTTAGATAGATTGTCATCAATTGAACGTTCGTTCAATGACAATTGTCGCAAATGTATGAACATGGGACAGGACACCCGAGGACGACACCTGACTTATAACCTAGATCAGGTTTATTTATTTTTTTTTTTTTTTGTTACGTATACGCCATGTATGCCGGCATTGCTATTGTTTACTTTGTTTTTTGTTTTTCTTGGTTCGGTTGTGAATGAGAAGAGAATCATCCCTTATTTAGATGTGGATGGTAGACAAACTGTGTTGGTGTTGGTTCTAGTAGTCGCCATCATAGTCGTGGTCGTCGAACATTCATACTCATGGCTCATGGGTCGCCGTTGGTATACTCGCAGAGTAGTTACTGCTGTTTTGAAATTTGAATAGCTATTATGAATTCGAATACAATGTATAAATTTATTAAATCGTTTGGTGTTGCGTTTGTTTGTTGGTGGTTGGGGTTGCATATTTTAAATGGGAACTGGGAATTCGCTTTTAAATGGTGGCAGAAATATCTTCGTTAAATGACATTGGTCAGGAAATGTGCGACCTGGTGGTTTCTGTAGTGGCTCACAATTTTCCTTTTATCTGCAGCCATTCATACAACCATCGCATAGCTACCCCCTTAATTGTTGATACAGGGGCATAGACTGTGTCGCTTTTGCCAGCTTGTATCAACATGGGAATAACAATGTCCTTAATGAAGGATTTTTCATTTTTTCTTTTTGCATTTTTTTAGAATTTAAGTTGGTTGATTTTTTTGTTGGTTTTCTTGCTTGTTGGTTGGTTTATTAGGATTTTTTGATTGCTTGTTGTGCAAAAGGTAGGGGTATAGAGGGTACCCTAATGGATTCATCTCTTGGTCGTATGTTTTTTTTTTTTTTTGCATAAAACCAATGGAGGTATGATTTGTACATTCTAATTTTTTTGCGTTGACAATATTGATTTGTTGAAAAATAATTAACCAAATTGTATACATATTATTGTAATCAAGATTGAAATGTGATTATTTTGGTGATTCGATATTTAAATCGAAAGTCACGTTTTTGTGGTATAATGTGTTTCCAATGAATTTTTGCTGTGGTCGTGTGCGCGATATTGCGATGTGTGTTGTGTACATTAAATTATTGCATAAATGATTGATTTGATATATATGGAAAATGAAAGGGAAGCAATGAGACGAAGATGGCACCTGATTAAAAGTTGAATTTTAAAGTTATGTGATGAAATAAACATTTTTTAAACCACAACAATAGTGATTAATTATGTTAAGAATTGGGTTAAATTATATATAGATTTTTATGTGGGTGGCGTATGTATGCTATGTACGTATGTATGTACCTATTTTAATTTGGCAAAGATAGATTTGAATAAAAACAGCGTTCTATAAAGCTTAAAAGCTTTGCTTTTTACTTGTGTCCGAGATACATATTTCAAAGCTTTCTAGAATAGGATTGTGCATGAATTAAATACACATTTTTTTATAGGAAAATATTGAAGTTAGCTATAAATATTTTAAAATATGAAAGTAAATTATAGCAGGTAATTTTTATATGTATATGTTATGTAGGTGAATATTTGAGAATATTAATATTTCGGGTTACATCAATTTTAGTACATACTAACAAAAATATCTTCAAGGTATTTAGTTAAATGAATTTCAATTAAACTGAGGTCACTCAGAAAAATTGAAAACAAATTGCATATAATTATATACTATATACAGTGTCGGACAAAACAAAAGTACTCAATTTCACTTGGTTACATTTTGCTTAAGTAAATTTCTTAACTTGAATATATTTAAATGAATTTTATTTGGCTAATGCAGAGGTATACATTAGCTCTTCAATCGCAAGGAAAAAAAATATATTAGTTACACAGTAAGGAAAATACAACAATAAACCCAAAAAATTATTAAAAGCAATTGCGCCAAAACTAAAGCACATAATTAAATTCTGTAGTTGTTTTCCAATATTTTGTTATGAAGCCACTATTTTTGATAACCGATGCTTGACCAGGCTTTGACTCAATAAAGTTCCTTATAATTTCCTGGGAGGTACTTCCAGACAATTATTGTTAGAACAACAAGAAAATCCAGGTTTTTGCAGCTATTACGTTGAATCTGGCGATCATCAATCTCCAATAGATTTTTTTTTTATGTGGATGAGGTCAGGTGACTGTGCCGGTGACTTTAAAACGTTAATTTTGTTTTCCAAAAAACAATTTTGCACTTATTTAGCGGTATGTTTTGGATCGATGTCATATTTGAATCTCAATTTGAAGGGCATTTTTACTTCTGCGTGTGGCAGTATGATGTTTTGAAGAACGTCATCATACACAAAACGATCCATTATACCATCTATTTTATGAGTTGGGCCGATTCTTTGACTAGAAAATCATTCCCAGGCCAAAACATTTCCTCCTCCGTGGATTATTGTGCCTAAATGAAATCGTAACAAATAAACACAAAACAGAGTTGAGTCCTGGCATATGAGGCTTGGAAGGCCACATGTTGGACTTTATAAATTAATTGAAGTTTTGGCTAGTGAGTCAATTCAAGTTAGTTGTGTGGTTCAAAAAATTCAGGTTGGTCAAGAAACTAAGGTAAGAAGGGAGTATTTAAAAAAAGAAAAGCAAATCTTAAAAATACTGGACGAAAAAGAAGAAAACAGTTATGCAAGCTAACTTAAGAGTCTTGCATATAACTCCAGTTCAAAGAAGTTATTTAGTTATTATAGTAAGAGTTATTTGTTTTATTTTGTCATATATATACTTTTCCTTTGTATTCAATAATTATTGTACTTTTTTAATATTTGTTATGTTGTGGTACAGGTGTATACTGTATACATATTCATACATATTACATATCCTATAAAATATTTGATTTTTGTTAAAAACACTTGCATTTGTTGTTCTTTTTTGGCCAGAAAAATAAATTGTTTCATAAATTGAACATATTATGCGTTTTATTTCCATTTAAGGTATTGGAAAAGGTACAAAAAAAATCTCTAATGAATTTTTTTTTCGAGACTTTTGTCTAGATATAGTCTTTCGTGATTTTTGTACGTTCTAGATTTTTGTACATTCGAGATTTTTGCATTCGTGCTTTTTTTTTTTTTGGTTTTTTTCGAGATTTTTGCCATTCGAGATTTTTGTCATTCATTCAAAGAACGAAAGACATGAAACATTGCGGTGGTGCTCAAGAGTTGCATATGCTTCCGTTATATATCTGTTACCTTTCATTTGCATAGCTCTTCTTAGTATCCTATCCAAAAGACTAAAGTGGGTTGATGGAGCACCTGCCCAAACATGGGAATTGTACTGAGTTTTGGACGGATAAAGGCTTTATATATAACAGCCAGATCAGATGGGGTGAACAATTTCTTGCATCGCCGTAGAAAACCCAAACACTTAGCAGCATTTTTGGCGACATCAAATACACTCCTCGTAAACTGAATACGCACAAACATTTTTTAATATACTTTATCCATTTTTTCCAAACAGTGATGGTTATTATGCCATCTGTTGATGCTAACTATTCCCTTAAGATGTTAAGCAGATAATTCCGAAAGAATTATCCAAAAACAACCGTGAGTTTTTCTTCAACCACTTGCAAAGTGTTTTATATGCAAAGTAGGAGTTTTTTTTTTAGTCAACTGAATAGGTACAACGCCATTTTCTTCGTTGTTTATAAGTTTTTTGGAGTGCTTGACAGTTTAAATTAACGATTTTAGTGTTTTCAGTAAAATTTAATTCTTGATTTTAAATTTTAAGAAAAATGGGTAGATCTACGTGTCTTAACAGTGTTGAAAAAGCTAAAATCGATTTACTTAGAGACCAAGGCCTAACTGGACGTGCAATAGCTGATAAAGTTGGCCAAAGTTTTAATGTAGTTTATTCTTACTTGAAAAATAAAGATGCATACGGCAAAAACATGAAGGGAGGTAAGAAAACAGCAACAACAGCAGCTGAGAGACGAAGAATTTTAAGATGTGCATCAAATTCTTCTGATTCTGTGGCAAAAATAAAACAAAAAGTCAGCGTAAACGCAAGTTGCTCAACAGTATTAAGAGTAATCAACAACTCAAGCTATCTTAAACGAATGAAACTTAAGAAAAAACCACCACTTGACGAGAGACGGAAAATGTTGCGATTAGATTTTTCAAGACTACACATGAGTTGGAAAAAAGAATGGTATCACGTGGTTTTTTCAGATGAAAAAAAGTTTAATTTCGATGGCCCTGATGGGTTCAACTTCTATTTTCACGACTTAGAAAAGAAAAAAGATTTTTAAAGCGCCATCATAGTCGTGAAGGAGGTGTCATGATATGGGGAGTAGTCAGTTATTATGGAACAGTTGAGCTCGAGGTTGTAACATCAAGAATGACAGCAGCTGGGTATAAAGTAATTTTGGAAAGAAATTTTCCTAAATTTTCTAACATCTTTGGACCCATAAACTGGACCTACCAACATGATAATGCGCCTATTCACTCAGCGCGCATAATAAAAACATGGATAGAGGAGCAACAAGTGCAGTTGCTTCAATGGCCGCCGTACTCACCTGATCTAAAAATCATAGAAAATGTCTGGGGATGGTTAGTACGCAAAGTTTATGAGGGTTGTCGTCAGTTCGAAGACAAAGAAACCTTAATTTCTGCAATCAAATTAGCGTGGAGCGAAATTTCGTTAAATTACATTAAAAAGCTATACGATTCCATGCCGGATCGAATTTACGAAGTAATTAAAAATAAAGGTGGAAGTACCCACTACTAAACTTAAACAAAAACTTGTTTCATTCCATTCCAATACCAATTTCAATTTTTGTACCTATTCAGTTGACTAAAAAAAAAACTTCTACTTTGCATAAGTTACACTTTGGAAGTGGTTGAAGTAAAAACTCACGGTTGTTTTTGGATAAAACTTTGAAATTCTGTTATTTATATGTTACGAAAATTTTTACCATCAACAGATGGCATACTAACCATCACTGTTCGGAAAAAATGGATAAAATATATTCAAAAATGTTTGTGCGTATTCAGTTGACGAGGAGTGTATGTGATCATTCCACACAGGGTGGTCTGTGATACACATACCGAGTACTGAAAGCTTTTCGGTTTCCACAATGCAAGTGCCACTCATGGATAGTGGCATGGGGGGTGGGTTTCGTTTGGACGACAGAAGACAGCATTGAGTTTTAGAAGCATTAAATTCCACGCGGTTTTTGATTCCCCATTGGACAATGATGCTGTCGAGATCAGAATTTAATGAGCTTATCATACGCTGCCGTTCAAGTTCTACATCCGAAGGATATAGATGTGAATCTAAAAACGAATACGAAGGTACTGTCGTCAGCAACACAGTATAACGGATTAGAAGTTTCAGACAGCATATATCATTAATGAATATGAGGAAGAGGGTCGGAGACAAAACGGAGCCCTGGGGCACACCAGCATTTATTTTGTAGATTTCAGACTTGAAACCGTCTAATATAACTTGTATTGAGCGGTCTGAAAGGTCATTTTTTAATCCAACGAAGAAGAGATTCATCGATACCAAATAAGCCATTTTCGATAAGAGAACTTGATGCCAAACTCTATTAAACACTTTTGAAATAGAATTATATTAGGATAATCTCATTAAAATAACAATGCCAAGTCCGCCGATATTTTCCAAAGAGAAAAGTGCAGACAAAAGTGTTGCCGAAAACGCAGCCTGAAAAGCCTACAAACGTACCAGCAAAAGTGCGAGCACAATTTGAAAATATAATTGAAATTTCTCTTACGATTTGACCTAACGCATGTGATGAGTTAAGGTTTATTTTATTCAGTACAAATGCCCTGGGCCCTATTCCACCGACGACTGACTAATTAATATTTTTAAACTGTACGTGATGCGTATTCTCATTTCAGTTATGTAAAATACGAATTTTTTTATAAATAAATTCAAATAAATACTTATAATACCTCTATTGATGATGAGATTAAATAAAAGCCATTAAATACAAAGTGATTAGTGTATTTAGTGATAATTCGTTGGTGTAATAGGGGCCTTATCAACCAGGAAGTAGATCCGTTGTACATAATTAAAACAACAAAATCAACAAAATCAACAACAGTCAATATGAATTAATCAAGTATGCGTTATGTCCATTAACGGAAATAATTCAATAAATGAGAAGCTTATGCATAACAGACAAAATTTAATGTTATTAATGTTTCTAATTATGTGTAATACTATGAAGCACCAAACTATACACACATAATGATCGGAAAATTATGTTGTGTCTCCAAAAAAGATACGCCCATACAAAAATTAATTTTCATTGAGGCATATTATGCATAGCAATCAATTTGGCTTAAATCAGTTCCATTATACCATTTTGATTTTGTTGTCTTGTAAATTTCTGAAGACAACTGCTTTACTGTTTTAAGTTTGTAATACAAAATTAGTCGATTTAGTACGATGTTAAATCAGTTTTAAAATGATACTATGTTAAAAATTTTATTTTGATAATTTTAAACGCCTTTAGCATTGAACTATCTCCTAACATTTTACTAAAGTTAAAATCATCAAATGGATATTTTATCTTTTTAGTATCACATACTAAATCCATATGACACTTTGACGTTTATAAATGTCAAAATCAGGGATGTTTGCAAATTTTTTGCACGAGCTGTCTCTTTTTTGGACGTTTTAAGCTGAAGTTTACTGCTTGATTGTTTTCCCATAACATCTTAAGCTTTGTAACGTCGAACTACTTGTTTGACGTCTTTGATGATGACGTTGCTTACATCACATTTAGATTTGTTTGCCATATATTCCATAGATCCTTGCAAAAAGAAGCCAACATTAACTTTAGTTATATGTTGGACTGATGTTAGGTGTAAATAATATGTAAAATAATGTGTTAAACAAATAAAATTTAGAAAGAAACTCACCTCTTTCTGACTTTCTGCATCAGCGATGATTCTCTCCAGTGTATTACCAGGGAGGGGGCCGAGGTTGTCATGGCCGAGAAATTCTGAAACTATACAGTATGTGCCATTGGCCATTTCTAGCCTAGCTGCGGTTAGATTTTACAATTCATCGTTCTTGGATCAGAACAATATCTTCACCGTAGCTGGATAGATGGAGTAGAAGTGAGGCCGAAGCCTTAACGGAGTGTTGGAGGTTAATCTGTACTAATTGCAGCATTTTGTCTACATTTAGACAGACCCGCCTCCACCACCGTTTCCTTGTGATCTTCTTAAGAGCACAGAAGCTCATCTTCAGTCAGAAGAACCATATTTAAGTCTTCAGTCTCTATTTCGGTCCGATTGTCAACATAAGTATAAAGCTAGCATGAGTGGAAGACTGGAACAGTAATCAAGGATGTCCTGTAGGCATCATCCTCTAGATTAGAGAAGGCAATAGATGAACAAAGGTTCCGGACCATAGGTTCAGCTTCAATTGGGTGTGGAGGCTCGCATTCAGCGTCTACCTTATCTTTTTTTCTAGTTCCTTAATGTAATCGTCTCAAAACCAAACCGAATCACACGAGTCTGAAGTGGGTATCGCAATTCTGTCTCTCTGTTTATCTGTCTACCTTTCTGTACCTCGACCTTGCAGCCTAAACCACTTAGGCGATTTTCTTCAGATTTTGGACCTTAGGTTCTTAGGTGATTTTAGCTCAAAAAATAACGGTACCCGCCATACAACGAATATACAAAAATTGATTTATTTTAAAAATGGCTCTAACGATTTGGAAAAAAAATAATAAATACGATACTTTTATTACTATAATAAATATTTTGGTAGAAATTTAAATCTTTTTTTTAAATTGAAAACATTTGCATTGTAGTAACAAAAACACAGTTATCTTAATGAAAACAGTAGAAATGTATAATTAGCTTTTAGGTATATTAATATTAATGGAGCATCGGTATACCTAACCTATCGATGATTAACCTCTCTTCATCTTCACAACTTCAGCTGGTATCAAAGGGCACGTTAGTGCCCAGCCAAGTTCTGCCACTACACCCTTTTTACAGGATCAAACTCAGGCCATTTTCGACTAACTTCAGTACCAATAATGTCAGAAACTTCAAACTCGCAGCATTTGCTAAGCTCACCAGATTTAGACAACTCACCAAATTTCAATTCCTAAATATCAGTGGTCCCCGAGATAAAAGACTGCATTGACCGACATCGTAGAATCTTGTTATTTCGCACAACGGTAGGCCTTGTGGTGTATACAAAAAAAAAATTTAAGATTTTCCATTCAGGGGTGTGGTACCCGCCCATTTACAAAGAATTGATATATATTACTTGAAGCACTTCTGATTGTCGTAGATTGATGAAATTTAGTACAGCGGTAGGGCTTTAAATGCAGGCAAAGAAAAAATTTTAAACTTTGAGATTTTTCATTCAGGGGGCGTGGCATCCACCCATTTGAATAAAAACTGATATCAATTATGAGGAGCATTTCCGATTATCGTAGAATAATTAAATTTAGTAAAACGCTAGGGCTAGAATCTCCAAGCAAATGTTACATTTTAAAATTTGAGATTTTACATTCAGAGGGCGTGGCATCCGCCTATTTTGGCAGAATTGATATCAATTATATGGATAGGACTTCTGGTTGTCGTAGAATGATGAAATTTGGAAGAGCGGTAGAACTTGGACTGCAAACATAGGCTAAACTTTAAAATTTGATATTTAATATTCATGGGGCGTGGCATCCGCCCATTTTCGCAGAATTGTTATTAATTATATGTATCACTTCTGATTGTTGCAGAATAATAAAATTTGGTAGACTTGTAGAGCAAGTGGTCAATACAAAGGATTGGAAAATTTTAAATTATCCATTCAGGGGCGTGGCACCCGCCCATATTCTCAGAATTGATATCAACTATGTAGAGAACTTCTGATTGTCGTAGAGTGATGAAATTTGGTAGAGCGATAGGACTTGACATGCAAGCAAAGGGGAAATTAAAACTTTGACATTTTACATTCAGTGGGCGTGGCAACCACCCATTGTCACAGAATTAATATTAGATATATTGCGAGCACTTCCGATTTGTGCAGGATTATGAAATAAGGTAAAGTGGTTAGTTTTCAGGCATGGGTATGCAAAGAAAAAGTTGAAGTCATGAATTTTTTCATGAAGGGGCGTCTCATCCACCCACTATTCCTGATAAAAAGAATCTTTGCAAAAAGTAGTGAAATCACAACAAAAACATAAATGTTAAAAATGAGCCAAGTTCTTCTATACACAAAAACCTTTGCGTTACAAGTCAGCCGTAAAAAGTAGTGAGATCTAAAAGTACACCAAGTTCTAAGTTTATTAATGTTAAATATCAAATATTTTAAGGAGAGTTATATGGAAGAACCTCAAAATTATCAGAGAAATCTGTTAGTTAATGATTACTGACTTAAATTGAGTTAGTTTACTTGGAAAGTTTTTTTCAGTACCTAATTTCTCAATTTTAAAATGAAAACTTGACTAGTAAACCAACTCAATTTAAGTCAGTTATCATTAAATAACTGATAATTTTGAGGTTCTTCCATATAAATTTACTTAAAATATTTACATTGTTATTTATAAACACAGTTGAACGCTTGCATAGAGCTATGCACGCTTTAAAATGCCTCTGAACGCAAAAACGTGATTTATAAATCGTATGCAACGTTGTATAGAGCCAATCAGGCGCGAACGCAGGGGGGTTTTGGGGGTTCAACACCCCACCCCCCGAAATGTATGAATTTAACTTCCTCGCCATACAATTTCACTCTTAATTTTAAAACCTCCCCCGAAATTTTTTCCTGTCTTCGCGCCTGGAGCCAATATAAGCTAAGGCGTTTGGAGGTTGTTTAGAGCCTACATAAAGGCTGTTTAGTATCGAAATGTGACTTTGACTTTCACACAACATCAATAACGTAGATAGATATTAGGGGTGTGTGAATTTGTGCAATGTTTGTGTTGAAATCTCACTTACATAATTTTAATACAAATCAATATAACAATGGATAAATACGTTTTTGTGTATTTATTGTTAATTTTGTTGGGATATTGTTTTAAAAAGACAAGGAA
Source organism: Melangyna quadrimaculata (assembly GCA_949320155.1). Lineage (NCBI taxonomy): Eukaryota > Metazoa > Arthropoda > Insecta > Diptera > Syrphidae > Melangyna > Melangyna quadrimaculata. The sequence continues at coordinate 91,987,643 of OX439484.1, forward strand.
TATCATTTGTACACTTTTTATTTTATGTATTCTTTATAATTATACGTACTCTTGATCTGCTATGGCTTATATGCTGCCAGTTTCAATAAAATTTTACACAAAATAATGTTGATCACTTTACGCAGTAAAGTAAAATTAAATTTAAGCATTGTCAAATAAGAGCCACCCTTATATTTTTTTAAACAAAGATATCACGCTGTGAGTGAATGGAATATTATTCATTAAAAAAAGTCAATAAACACACATTTTTTTCTTTTGAATACCTTTTATTATATGTATTTATAAACACAAAAAAACAAACAAAAAAAATACTCCATAACTATAATAACAACAAAATTATTTTATTGATTTTTCACAAACAGCTGAGTCTCGTTCTCAGTTTTGGAAGCAAAACGTAATAGATTTCCACTTTTTGGTACCTTATTTGATACAAAGCCTGTGTAAATCACTATTTATGCAACGTTGTATAGGGGCTACATAAATTCTTATACACTGCATAACTATTCACCCATTTTGAGCTGTTTAGCGAATTCTATTAAACACGGCTGTTAATATTTAACATTAATAAACTTAGAACTTGGTGTACTTTTGGAATTCACTACTTTTTACGGCTGACTTCCTACGCAAAGGTTTTTGTATATAGAAGAACTTGGCTCCTTTTTTAACATTTATGTTTTTGTTGTGATCAAACTAATGGCATGATTGTTTGTTACTATTACCATAAGCACACTGTACTGAAGTATACCACCATTCTGTGGTAATATAAAGATTTCAATTACAACTTCACCAGACTTGTGTATTCAATCCATGATGGTCGTGGTTAGAGTGGCAAGCAAACCAGTCATGTGCCATTTCGATGTCACGATCAATTTTCTTTATATCATTTATATACCACCATCAGATGTTACGAACTACAAAGCAAACGTGCCCAGATTACGCCGACACGCGGCAAATGCTGAATGAACAATGAGCTATGCATTCATTTTAATGTCTTTGGCATGGGGCATCACTGCATCAGTATCAGTTAGCTTTAACTTCAGCATGAGCTGAGCAGCCGCAAGCGTCCAGGTGAAAAGTGAAATTTTGCAAGAAAATTCACCAAAAGAAAACTCTACCTATATCACTGTCGTTTTTTCAGTTTATTTTTTCTTTCTTCAAAAAGTGAGACTAAATTAGCTTGAACAACCTGATGATGAATCTGATAGACATAGTTGAAATGATGATGATGACGATAAGGAAACTTGTTAGTTGCGTGATCTTGGATGATCTCAATTATGCATTGGTTTGCGTGGGACACATGCAACACAAAAAATTCATTTAAGTGCTATTCTTTTTATAATTATTTTCAAAAGTAAAAGAGGTGCTAACATGTATGGAATTGAAATCATTGATTGTTTTTACTTTCGCTATCATATTAAAACACCATTTTAAACAAAAGAAGAGCAATAAGTAAAATTTATAACAAATTATAGCCTTTCTAGTTGATGATAACTTTGGCTCATATTTTTTACACAACTAACAGTGCATGAGTGTTTCTTATAATACATATTCTATATAATACTGAAATACATCAGCCAAGTAGAAGACTTAGCATTATTTAATTGGACTTGTTGAATTATTGATTCAATATAGCTTTTAACGGCCTTTAGTCCATACAAATTGGCGTTTCGTCCCGGCGTTCTCACTTGGACTCTTCATTAGACAGTGAGGGCCTTGTCAAGACGCAATTTTTATTAAGTTCAGTCCAGCTTACATTGACTGACCAGACTGATTGACTGACTCACTCACTGACATCAGATCATCAAAATTATGGAGCACTTCCCCACATCATACATAGAATATTGTTATTTCGGACAACGGCCTTGCCTTGTAGTGCAAACAAAAAGGAAAAAAATCAAAAATTTAATATTTTCCATTCAGGGGTATGGCACCCGCCCATTTTCATTGAATTGTTATCAATTATTTGGAGCACATTCTTATTGTCGTATTATGATGAAATTTGATAAAGCGATAAGCCTTGAATTGCAAGCAAGGGACAAATTTAAAATTTTACATTTTACAATCAGGGCGCGTGGCATCCACTCCTTTTCAAAGGATGGATATAAATTACATGGAGCACTTCGGATTGTTGCAGAATGATAAAATTTGGAAAGGTGAATGGGCACGACTGGATCGCACAAACTTGCTCTCGTAGCTAACAACTTTAACGTAGCAAAATCAAGTATGCCATCTGATTTGTTTGAGAAATATGTATTTATGAGAAAAAAAAAAAATAATAAAAATCGTTGGAGCGGATTTCTTAAAAATTAATTTTGTATATATAAAATTTTTCGCTCATTTTCAAAAATAAAATCTAGTATTCCAACATTTATTATTTAATAAAACACAATTTTACACAAAATAAAAAAAAAATCATTAGCCCGTCTTCAAGATACCGAATTTTCAAAAAAAAAACAATACTTTTTTTTAAAAATCCAAAAATTATTTTTTTGAAAATTTGTATATGCAAAATTAAAAAAGGAGCTCTTGTATAAAAATTTTGGTCGGAGCAGCCGTCAACGAGAAATTTGAAAACAAAAAAAATCGGTTCTATGGCATGTACCGTTATTAACAGTTTTTGGTAAAATTAGCTTTCATCAAAATAGTAAACGCGCATCTTTTTATTAACATTCTTGGAGCCGTTATCGAGAACAATTATTTTTTTCTAACGGTTTTTCAACATTTGGAAGGTACCGTTATTTTTTAATTTAGAAAGATGATTTTTTAAAGTATTCTACAAAATAATAATAAACACACCTAGTTTTGAAAATATTGACCAAATGTTTTAAAAATATTTAGCTTTAAAAAATTTTTTTTTTGATTTTTTTTAAATTTTCAAACCAAATTTTTTTTTTAAATTTTGGTTCACAGTAATGCTTACATTTTTTAGAAAATTTACCATACAAAAATGAAAATTTTCAACTCAACTATTTTCGAGAAAATCAAAAAACCAACAAACTGATTTTACCTCCAGTACCCAAAATATTCAATTAATCAAAATAAAAAAAATTATTAAAAAGTAGCATTTCCTTACTTAATTTATTTGAATTTTTATTAAACAAAATCCTCGGACCCGTTTTTGAGAAAAATATTATTTTCCTTTTTGGCGAAAAAAAAATGTATGGCAGGTACCCTTATTTTTGGTCCTAAACAAAAATTTAAAAAAAACATCTGGACATATTAGTCAAACAGCACTAAAGACCAAGTTTGATGAAAATCCCTCCAGCCGTTTAGGCTATACGGGCGAGGACAGACAGAATTGCGAGACCCACTTTTTTCGCGTTCTCTATCATCGTAATGTTGGGGAAAATTATTATCTCGAGTCGATAAAAAAAATATTTATTTTTGAAAATTCTACTCGAAGAAAAATTCTTTGAAATTAAAGTGACGTTCAATTTTTTTTTTCTCTTAAAAATGGTTGGGCCATCTCGTAGGTTTCTTTTAAATCATAGGTTATTTTGTGACGCTGAAAGCTGTTTCCCGCTCGAAATCATGACAAAAAGTCAATATCATACCTCCGCAGAACTGGATGAGTCGCTTTACGCTTGAATAACGTTGGGAAATATTATCAGGAAATGTTATCTGCCGTCTTGGCGATGTCAATTGGCCGCCTCGGATCTGCGATCAGGGGTCACCCTTTGGACATTTTTTTTTTTGGGAACCGTGAAGGACCGATGTTATCGTGAGCTTCAGCCCGAAACCATCAACACGATCTTAGAGAATTGGAGTGACAGAATGCGCTACTGCAAAGCCAGTCGGGGGAGCCATTTGAACTACGCGACGTTATGTTTCACAATTAATGTGAATCCTTGCTCTTACTAATAAAGCCATAATACATGGAACAAATTTAACTGTTTTACTTTTATTGCATTTTTAAAAAGAAACTTTTAATTGGTCCGCCTTATATACGATTTTTAAATTTTGATTGCATAAATTCATATCTGTTCAAGAAATCAAATAGCATTATTTTTGTTTAGCTCAAACCACTAAAGTTTAGGAAATTTAAGCAATTAAAAACATAAATATATTAACAATATATTTATGTTATTCAAGCTTTTGGATTTGTTTTAATATCCATGTTTCCAAATAATACTCGTAGGTACGTATAGAATTTTTTAAATTGTACGTAAACCACTTGAACATAAGAGCAAGTACACGACCTAGTCGTTTAAAATTGTGTTAAATTATAAAATTGTTATGTGTTTTGCTTTTAACATTTTCTCGATAAAGACATAAAAACATTATCAAACCATTACTATACAAGAGGCAATATCTAGCTACATTTCAGTTGTTCCTACAATTGCAAGTTGGAGCAAATTTAATTTTCGAATGCTTTTGACTTTTTCAAATGTTTCCCCCAACAATATTACAATACCAATCATTAGCATACATTTTCATCGTCTTGTCACGTAAAATTCGTGAGCCGCAAAAGCAAGTTTGTGCACTAATATCTGGTATTTTTATTTTTGCATGAAACCAATATTGTTGTCCTATAGATCAAGTAAACAACTCTAAGACTTGTAGGTATACCCATATACTTGCTTAAAATTTAACGGTTATCATACCACGTACAAAACTTATTGCAACAATCAAAAACCATCTGTACTTTTCCAATAAGCACAACCTTCTTCCAAAACAAGAATTTCAGCTCCTGTAGTGCATTTAACAATAACTTCAACAATCCAACTAATTTATATAATTTAAATCTGCTCATTGTACCTATACATGCATTTCCATCATTATTTTTAACATTTCCCATGGCTTTCATTATTTTATTATTCGGATTCACTGTTGCGTATACGTAACGTAATTTTTATAATCAATAAACGCCCCACTGAAAGTTTTATTGTAATGTAACAGCTACCGCGACACCTCGGGATCGAAAACCTAAAGGAAAATAACTCTTTCACATTAGTATTTCTTTCAAAATACTTAATGTGCATCGGGTGAGTTATTGCCTTGACAGTTCACCATCACTGTTTCGTCCCGTCCCCGCCGTCACTTCCCCTCAACCGAAGCCGTAACCCGTCAGGCAATTCACTTGCACCTGCAGCTACAGCTACAGCAGAGGTACATTAAAATCGACCGATAAGGCTTGACAAAATGTGGATAAAATATTGATCTGCCGATTAGGAAGGGAATATACAATATACACTTGGTTGCAATGTCGAATGAAGTGGTGTTATAGCAGCACAGCCATGATAAAGATCATTACTCATGTCTCCAGTGTTCGTTTTGGTTCGGTGTGTGGTGGATGGCGATGGCGATGGCGCAGTGCCATCTCTTTTTATTGCCTTGGAATTTTGGTTAAGACCCGCTGCAGCTGAAGATCACTGCCAACTACGACGGGGATCAGTGGGTTCCGCTTAAGTGTTTCTCTTTTAAACAAGTGAAGGCTTCGAAATAGTGGTTAATAGATATTTCACTTTCAACGCGGTCGGTTCGGTGAGCGAAAGGTGAATTCCTGATTTGTTTTTAATTTGAAATTTCTCACGTAAGATTTTGTAAACACACGTTCGAACATACAACGTTAGCATCATGAACTGGTCAATACTATCGGGTGTGATTGTTATAATTGGTGTTTTCACTGTTGTTCTCGTTGAGTGTCGGTGGTATCAAAACGGATTGGTTTTCTATGATATCTCAACCAAACAAATTATTCTTCCGCCAACTGTTTCGATTCATCGTGCTCGAAATTGGCTTATGCCAAATATACCGATTTTCTCCACATTGGGGAAACCATGCACTTGTCAAGGATTAAAGTGCGGATGCTGTGCTGGTCTTGAAGTTCGAGAATACAATTTCAATCAAAAAAGTATGTTGATGCTGTCGAAACGTTTTTTGTTCGGGGATTGATTTACTTCATTAAACAAATAATTTAATTGTTCACCATAAAAAAAAACTGCGATTTTTTGTTTGGTTTTCAAATCAGAGTATACTTTATGGGTTGTCGAGAGTCAAGTCTCAGGTCTGATTCGAATTTATAGAAGCAAACATTTTCAAAACGACCTAATATTAGTGTTGTTTCTATACAAACATTTCACCAGGATTTTTTAAGCTGAAATACTAGCGGCGGCGGTGATTTAAAAAGTGCAAATTGGAATAGTGTGGCTGTTTATATTTTATTCGTGTAGATTAGATCCTGTAAATCTTGTCAGAATGCTATTTAGCTTTATAATAGTTTTCAGTGGAAAAACTTTGAGGTTTTTGAGATTTCAGGAAAGAAAAGAAAGTGAAGCATTTTTCATTTTCCAGCTTTTTTTGACATTCAGTTGCTTTGCATTTTTATTTGACATTTCGTTTTTGTTTTTTTTTTTTTTAATTTAGAATTTGTTTGTTTTGCTCTTGTTATTAGAAGTTTAATGGCTTAATAATCGACTTACCAATATTTGGCTGAAATTTTAATTGCGTATAAAGTCAAAAACACAAATTGACAATTGCGATTTAAACACAAGTGCGAAACTAAGACACCAGATGAATTGGAATAAATAATATAAAAAAAAAATAAAAATATTGGAAGTGCAATTTTAAATCATAACACAAATACTTATTTAACTTCAAGAATTTTCAAAAAAAAAATAATGTTGATATTTTTTAAATGGAAATTTGTTTGTAATGCATACAGAGGGTGGGCCAAATACAATTTTTTTTTTTTTGTAAAAATGCAATAAAATGAACAAAATTAATTTTCCCCTGAGTTATTATGGCTTATTATGGAACACCACGTCGTTCTAATGACTACCTTAGCTGGCTTCGCAGTAGCGCATTCTTTCGGCTTCTAACCCTTAGCACTTCATATAAGGGATATTCGAAAAAAGTATGCCATCTAAAAGGCAGTAATTGGTTAAAAAATGTCAGCTACTTTCAGTAATAATTGGTCAGCCATAGATTTTTTTTTAATAATTTTTTTAACCATTTTTTTTAGCACCTCATCTGTCGAATTTTCCAAATAAAGATACTATTTGAAAGGTTATTAAATCCTCATAAAAGGTCAACATGTTTCAGAAATTGGTCAGCCATAGGTTTTTTTTAATGAATTTTTAAAGATTGTTTCAAGGTTACAGTATAAGAAAAACTATGGCTGACCCATTACTGAAACTAGCTGACCTTTTATTACGAGTCAATGGCCTTTCAGTTGGTATACTTTATTTGCGAATATCCCATAAATGAGGTGCTAAAAGTCTTGAAAAACAAAAAACTTCAAAAATTCATATAAAATACCCTATGGCTGACCAATTACTGAAACTAGCTGACCTTTATCACAAGTCGGTGGCTTTTCTAATGATACACTTTTTTTGCGAATATCCCATAAATGAGGTGCTAAAAATAGTTGGTAACCTAGAAAAACTTTAACCATTGATTACAAATTTCCTATGGCTGACCAATTTCTGAAACTAGTTGACCTTTATTGGCAAATTACTGACCTTTTAGATATGGCATACTTTTTTTTGCGAATATCCCCTATATGAGGTGCTGAAGGTTAGGAGCCCATTCATTCACTCCAATTTTAGAAGACCTTGTTTATGGTTTGGAGGATTAGCTCACGGATTGCTTGTATGACATTGGCCTTTAGTGCTCGAATCATTTCCGGATTGTTGGCATAACATCGGCCTTTCACGGTTCCCACAAAAAAAAAGTCCAGAGGGGTCAAATCGCAGCTCCGAGCCGGCCAATTGACATTGCCAAGACGGCTGATAACACGATTTGGGAATTCGGTTCATAGCGCGCCATCCTACAAGAACCAGAGGTCGCCCGAATCAATTTTTTCAATTTCAGTAAAAAAAAGGCCCACCGTTGATCGAAACGTTGTTCCCGACCTCATTTTCGAAGAAAAATGGTCCAATGGTGCCACTTATCCACAATCCGCACCATACTATCACTCTCTGTGAATGCATTGGCTTCTCGACAGTAATGTGCGGATTTTCAAGCCCTAGATGCGGTAATTTTGTTTGTTAACGAAGCCGCCGAGATGAAAATGCGTCTCGTCAGAAAAGATGGGTTTTTCGCCTAAAATCGTTGGGCTACACAGCACTCACTTTGGGAATAAATTTTCAATATTTCACAACGTTGTTTAAGCGTAAAGTGACTCATTTTGATCCGCGGATTTATCTTTAATAAATATAATAATAATTAATAATAATTCAAACTACATATATCCCTTAAGATCTCATGTCTTTAAAATGCTATGCACTGTACTAGTTAGAACGAATAGAAGGAATGGAATGATTTTTGTTGACCTTCTGTCAAGATTTCGAGCGGTAAACACCTGTAAGTGTCAAAAAGCCTATGATTTATGATTTTACAAAATAAAAATTAATGATTTTGAATGATGGATATCTTTATTCAGAGGGTATAGCGCTCCATTGCTTGTGTGTTTGTATACTGCAACTGCAGCAATATGATTGACGTACGACGCCATTTGCAAAAAATTATAACATCTTCCGATAGGGTGATTAATTTTGTTCAGGAACATTTTAAAATATAATTGAATTGAACCCAGTCTTCAATTTATATTTTGAAGAATGAAGAGCAACTATGTGCGACCCAATCCGCCATCTTATTTCGATTGCTTTCTCATATTTTACGATGAAAAACTGTGCTTTTCAGTGTTAATTGATCATTTGTTATTAATTTTTCATTCACAAAACTCATGCAACAACATTTTGTATTTATGGAAATAAGGCAGTGTTTATTTTGGTTAGTCTTAAAAAATAAAAAATTGAATTATTAAAACGGAATTATCTTTACCCAGTTGCCTTATTATGAAAAAGTATTTTCCCTGTTACATAATAAATTATAAGGCATAATTTCTGTTTCATAATCTTAATCATAATAACATTTTCGTCAAAAGACTCCTGAGATTTTTATTTTGAATACAAAATGCAACATATTAATACAAATATGGGATTGTTTTTTTTTTTTGTTTACAAATTATAAATAACAAATAAACATAATCCATCATTTGCAGCGCCTAGTTGGGAAGTGGAATTAATTTAATATAAAATTTATTCATGAGGCATCTAATTAAGACATCCGTTGGTATCAATTATTATAGAGGTGGTGTTTAACTAAAGCTAAGCTAACATAGTCGAAAGCATAACATGATAAAAAGCTGTGTTCGATGTTGGGTTATATTTTGCAAACAGGTAACAAGTAGATATGTATTTACATAAATACTTATAGGAACTTCATATCTACGAATTTTGGTTATGATTTATTTGTTTGTACCTATGTTTAATTTAAAAAATGCCAAGCAACAACAAATACACACTTACACAATGCATGACTTGAAAAAATGAAAACAAACTTTTTGTTACCGGCTTTGTTTATGCTAATTTTTACCTATAATATGGATATTATAAAGGGTGATTTTTAAAGAGCTTGAGAACTTTTTTTAAAAAAAAAACGCATAAAATTTGCAAAATCTCATCGATTCTTTATTTGAAACGTTAGATTGGTTCATGACATTTACTTTTTGAAGATAATTTCATTTAAATGTTGACCGCGGCTGCGTCTTAGGTGGTCCATTCGGAAAGTCCAATTTTGGGTAACTTTTTCGAGCATTTCGGCCGGAATAGCCCGAATTTCTTCGGAAATGTTGTCTTCCAAAGCTGGAATAGTTGCTGGCTTATTTGTGTAGACTTTAGACTTGACGTAGCCCCACAAAAAATAGTCTAAAGGCGTCAAATCGCATGATCTTGGTGGCCAACTTACCGGTCCATTCCTTGAGATGAATTGTTCTCCGAAGTTTTCCCTCAAAATGGCCATAGAATCGCGAGCTGTGTGGCATGTAGCGCCATCTTGTTGAAACCACATGTCAACCAAGTTCAGTTCTTCCATTTTTGGCAACAAAAAGTTTGTTAGCATTGAACGATAGCGATCGCCATTCACCGTAACGTTGCGTCCAACAGCATCTTTGAAAAAATACGGTCCAATGATTCCACCAGCGTACAAACCACACCAAACAGTGCATTTTTCGGGATGCATGGGCAGTTCTTGAACGGCTTCTGGTTGCTCTTCACTCCAAATGCGGCAATTTTGTTTATTTACGTAGCCATTCAACCAGAAATGAGCCTCATCGCTGAACAAAATTTGTCGATAAAAAAGCGGATTTTCTGCCAACTTTTCTAGGGCCCATTCACTGAAAATTCGACGTTGTGGCAGATCGTTCGGCTTCAGTTCTTGCACGAGCTGTATTTTATACGGTTTTACACCAAGATCTTTGCGTAAAATCTTCCATGTGGTCGAATAACACAAACCCAATTGCTGCGAACGGCGACGAATCGACATTTCACGGTCTTCAGCAACACTCTCAGAAACAGACGCAATATTCTCTTCTGTACGCACTGTACGCATTCGTGTGGTTGGTTAAATGTCCAATAAAGTAAACTGAGTGCGAAACTTGGTCACAATCGCATTAATTGTTTGCTCACTTGGTCGATTATGTAGACCATAAATCGGACGTAAAGCGCGAAACACATTTCGAACCGAACACTGATTTTGGTAATAAAATTCAATGATTTGCAAGCGTTGCTCGTTAGTAAGTCTATTCATGATGAAATGTCAAAGCATACTGAGCATCTTTCTCTTTGACACCATGTCTGAAATCCCGCGTGATCTGTCAAATACTAATGCATGAAAATCCTAACCTCAAAAAAATCACCCGTTATTAATTGTTAATGCTTGAATTACATTCGTAGGTGAATATTTTAAGATATTAATATTTTGCATTCTTTCACTTTTTATACTAATAAAATATTAATATCTTAGGGGTAACTACTTAAATAGGTTTTATTTAAGAACTAGGTTGAAAACAAAATTTAAAAGATAAATATATTATAGCCCTAATCTCTACCTTAATATTTGTAGGTAGGTAAATCATCATACCAACTTCACTTCAATGAATTTTAGCAACTAAATTAAGATCAAAACGAAGAATCTAATAATTGAAGTTAATAGACATAAGACAACCCAGAAATTCTTATAAAAAAAATACCTCATACATCGGATATTCGGAAAACACAGTGTACTAGAAAAGCCACTAAGTCGTCAAATTTCAGCTAGTAATTGCTCAGTCATAGTTTTATTTTTTATCAATTTTTGTTTCAAGGTCAAAGCGATTCTTATATTTGGTAGGTATGAGAATAGGTCTTAAAGTTTATTTTTTACCATTAGGTGATTAGATTAGGGTGTTCCACAGTTGTTTTTTTTATTATTAAAATGAATTTTTGTTTGTATTTTTTTAGATTTGCCATAAGAAAATATCTATAAATCCCAATCTTCACCCTCCGTCCCCCACCACAAAAACAATACAATATTCACCAGAAATAATTTATATGGTAGAACAACATTATGACCAGTCGGCTTATTCCTGTTGGCTAAAGACGGACTGACAAAAAATACATCGTACCCCACAACTGCTCTTCGAAATTAATATTGAGTTTCTTCATTTAATTTTAATACTTTACGATCAAAAATGTATTACATTTAACCTTAAAAATATCAAACAAAGAATACGTTAGTTACGTTAATGCAATACATTGAATTGAGAAAATGAAGCGTTGGTGTGGTGCAGTGCATTAACGCCCACTGAATTATCCCCCGCGTGTGTTAGTTCCCAGAAAAAAAAAAGGAATTAATCCCCGCGGGTCTTAATACCTTTTTTAAAATGGAATTAACACCCGCGGGGGATAATTCCTTTCTCTGACGGGTTTAAATTCTAATTTAAAATGGAAATCAACCCCATATGGCAGACTAAGGGTTCTCTGTCCCACTCACGTGACTCCGTCGCTCCGCTTAGGGTATGCACAGTCGCCTGGCAGGCGCCTATGTTGTCAGTCGGTCTGCTTTCAAAGTATTTGTAGTAAACAGTGATTTGGGTTAAAGTATTTAAGAATCATATGTGTATGAAGTTTGCGTCTTAATGTCAAAGTTCAAAAAGCAAAAACTCCCGCGGGTGTTAGTTCTTTTTTGTGGTGGGCCTTATTACCAATTCAAAAAGGAATTAGCACCCGCGGGGGTTAATCTATTCCCAACGGTGAATAAGTTGTTTCCACTGTCGTCGTACTTGAGGTAACCGGCCCGGATCCGGTATAGCTGCATCCGAAATTGACACACAACAACAGCACACGCTCAGTTTTAAATTTTATTATTCACTTTCGATTTATATAACGTACGTTTTGTTTGAGATCTCCGCCTGGGTATCCAAACAACCCGACGGGGTACGCGCGCCGCCGTGAAATGCTTGATTGCATCCACGTTTCTAAGTATACTCAGCAATCAGCATCGATGTTGAGACTAGTAAATACGGATGGCGGCGCTAGAGTTCATGGCCGCCACCACGGACATTGACCATAGATAAATCATTATATAGATGAGAATCCTTGGAAATTGACCATAGATAAATCATTATAAAGATACGTTGACCATAGATAAATCATTATAAAGATGAGAATCCTCGGTTAATCCGTGGTAGCGGCCATTTTGTGTAGTTCATGAAATGTTCACCAGGGTCGCATGCTAATTTGCTGGTGCTAATAGTGCTGCGACATTTTTCTTCTCAATAGACACAATAGTCACGAACACTTCACGTTTGTTAATCGAATGACTTGCGCACCGTCATTGCAGGCAAAACGCAATACGGTTGACTCTGCATCTTCAAATATTTCTTTAATGTTCTTGGTTCTTTTTTTTATTTTTTTATTTTCAATCGATATTATAGGGCAAGTTTTGGAAAAAAATCGAACTCGATATAATAATTTTCCCTATATTACGATGGTAGAGAACGTGAAAAAATTGGGTCCGGTAATTCTATCTGTCTTTCAGTCTGTCTATCTGTCTGTAACTCGGCCTAAACCACTAAATCGATTTTCTTCAACCTTTGAACTTCAGGTTTTTAGGTGATTCCCTAGAGGGGAAATTAAAGTTTTTTTAGCTCAAAAAATAACGGTACCTGTCATACAACCAATATACAAAAATTGATATGTTTCAAAAATGACTAACGATTTTCAAAAAAAAAAAAAAAAAAAAATACCAGGTATGTAGGTACCTACTAATATTAATTAATATTTTGACAGACAAAAAAAATTGTAAACGGTTATTAACGGCACCTTTCATAGAACCGATTTTATGGTTTTCAAATTTCTCGTTAACGGATACACCGATTTCAACAAAAAAAATTAATACAAGAGGTCCTTCACAACACAAACAATTTTGCATACCTATATAATTTTTCGAAATAATCATTTTTGGATTTTTTGAAAAATATTGAATTTTTTCGAAAATTCAATGTTTTGATGAATGAATATTTTTTTTATTTCGTGATAAATTGTATTTTATTAAATATCTACAAACTAAAAATTTGCATACCCGATTTTATTTTTGAAAATGTACAAAAAATATAAACAAATAATTTCTAAGAAAAGCTTTATCGATTTTTTTGTTTTTTCATAAATTCAAATTTATAAAACAAATCAGATGGCTTACTTTATTTTGAGCTCTAACTTTTTAAGGGCCAATTTGTTCACAGTCCATTAAAAATTGAATTGTGTCGTTTTAACTAATATCACGTTCAATATAAAATTGTCATTAAGAACACTTCATTAATTTTTGATTTATTCACTCGCCTTTTAGTTAAATTGCTGCTTTAAATTTATATGCTTTTTAAAAATATCCTTGGGATTTTTATTTTATTTTGACTGATGAACTTTCAATTTAGCACTAAATCAAGTTTAAAATAGCGTCTGTTTGTTTACTCTCAATTAACGTTGACAGTCAGTTTTGTGTTTGCTTCTTTTATTTGTAATCTGAAAGTGTGATTTGAATAACAAAAACCTGCAAAGTTGAAAAAATCCTTCTGGTGGAAATACAAACTATACCTACTTTTCGGAATATTTTTGGTACACATAAAAATCCAGCCTCAAATAATTTCTTTAGGTTTTTCGCTATATTAAAAAAAATCGTTCCAAAACAGTTTTTTCCACTTTAATATTGGAGAATTTCAAAAGCCAAACGTTATAGGGTAATTTTGAGGTCAGTGCATTAAAAACATTAAAATAGTTGTAGATTGTTTTTGCACCAGAAGGTTTTTCAAATCTTGTTTGCTTTTGTTTCCCAAATCACACTTAATGATAACAAAAACAAAAGCAAACAAAATATCGATTGTCAACGCTAATTGAGAGTGAATAAAAGAAAACAGTTCGTTAACTCTCTATTATGGCTAAATATCCCCCTTAAAAAGTGGATTTTATCGTTTTAGCTAAACCCAATTTTAAATTAATTAAACAATTAGTTAATAGAGGAAACTTAATGTTAAATCGTTAAAGGAGGGTGAATAAATTCAAATATTTAAAATCGATCAATTTCTAATTTTTAATAGCGAGGTCATTAAAATAACAAATTCATAATAATTTTTAGTTATAATTTATTTAATTTTCTTCTTTAATGATTTGATAATATTTTGGAACCAATACATTATGTAGGTACTTGTTCATCATCAATTTCTAGCTACGTTAAAGTTGTGAGCTACGAGAGCAAGTTTATGCGATCTAGTCGTGCCCATTTTTTTTCAATGGTACGTTACTCCTGTCCTATTTTTTTTTGTACGATTTATTTTTTTTGTGTATGTATTGGGTAGGTACGAGTACATGCAGTATCTTTAAACTGTCATTTTTGATGAGAAAACAAAACACTCTTGGGATATTTTGAAAAGTCTGAAGCAAAAAGCACCTAACTGTTGTAAGCACCGCCTTCTCCCAGTTCATGGCGCTATTTAGCCCATTTAAACAGAATCGACCGATTAAATAAGAATCCTAATAGAAGCAAATGTTTCAATTCTGATTCCAATTAAGTATGATCATTTGAGTGCCCAATATAACACATGCACTTTTCACTATTGAATGTCACCTCAGTAGTTATGTACTAAAAAAAACTGGTTTCTTTAATTTATCAATTTAGCAAGCAATCCGAAGTGTTGGGTTGTAAAAGGAGTGATAGGAGTGCATAATGAAAACCAACATTCTTCTGTTATGTTCTCATCTTTGACTGTTTTGCCTACCAAAACCACAGAAAATTTATCTTTCTCTCATAAAACATCTTTTTGTATTTTTCAAATATGTCAAGAAATTCTGATTATTGATTTTATTCAGTTTGTGTACACAGAAAAGTTTGTAAAAAGTTAAAAAGTATAAGTGACCTCAACTCTAGAAATTAATGTGTTTCGCCCAGATATGACAGTGGGCTCTTCAATCAGTCTGTCATACACTACTAAGACACAAATTTTGGTATATGTTAACCGCACTCTTATAAAAATCACAGCAAGAAGATACTGTGAATTTTATTATTCTAGGGGAATTTGTTAAAATTCGTGCATTCGCTATTTCGAAAACGATTTCGGTGATTTGTATAATCTCGACAATACCTTACGTTTCTTAATTCTACCCAGTTGAGTTAAGGGTTCTTTAGTTTAAGGTGTACGCAGGACTCAAGTGTGAATTATAATTTTTATTGGAATTAATCTGGGCTAAGAAACTCGTCTTATCAAATTAGCTTACAACTTTTATACCTTTTAAATTAAAAGAAATTTCTCTTATCTTCATTTCAGTGTGTGCTAATGTAACATACGTGCCAGAGAAGAAAGAAGCTTTGCTGGATGTGTTTCTTAACGAGATGAGCAGAGCTAGATATGGAGTTTCAACTCGTAATCCATCACCAATATGTGTCCCGATCATGATGCCAATTCCCATGGCAGCGTGTATTCAAATGACACAAGTTGGCCTAAAAGGTGATAATTTACACATGTGCATGGATTTTGTTATGAGATTGCATACAACTGACGCCATGGAGCTTCATTTCAACTGCCTGTCAATGGGCTTAGATGGATTTCAGTACCTCGATCCAAGTGGCAAACCAGTTCTTCCACCTCGTACAGAACCAAAACAACAACAAGAAGAAGGAAACAGTATTGATGATGATGATGAGTATTATGATAGTGCGGAAGAAGGCCAGGAAAATTTAGCAACAGAGGAGCAACAAAGTTTCGACAAAGAAAGTGACGATGATCAAAAGAACGTCATCGATGAAACCGACACAGATACTGAATACTATGAAGATACAGAAGAAAATCTTGAAAATAATGAAGTTGAGGACGAAGTTATGGAAGAAGATCAACAATCACATAATAGCAAAGAAGAGACATCAACAATTCAAAACTATAATAATAATAAAAATAATCTAATCATAGTCTATGAAACTGTGTAGCTATTAAAAAAAAACTTGTCTTATAAATAGTTTTTAAAGTGTGTACAGTGATGTTGCTAAGTTTAATTAATTTATATTATTTATCAATTAGGTAATAATTATTGTTATTTATTTATGTAATTTATTTTTTAAATATGTGTTAAATAAAAAAACAATAAGAAGAAGATAAACAATAACAATAGAAAAATTGTTTTTGTTTTTTTGTTAAGTGCACTTTTTAATATGAAATATTAATTTAAAAGGTTTTTGCGACCTATAGTGCAGATGTGTTTCGCTCTGACAACAACAATTGAGCTCTTCAGTAAGAATTGTTGTTGCCTTTCTTAGACACATGTTTTTAGTCGATGGCTACCGACGTATTTATAAAATAAGCTGCACTGATGTGCTGCAAATTATATAATTTCCAGGGGAATTTGGTTAAATTCTTGCACCCAGATAGTTGTTGTAATTGCCCGTGGTCTGGCATATTAATAAGAAGAAGATAAACAATAACAATAGAAAAATTGTTTTTGTTTTTTTGTTAAGTGCACTTTTTAATATGAAATATTAATTTATTGTTTATCTTCTTCTTATTAATATGCCAGACCACGGGCAATTACATAGGTCGCAAAAACCTTTTAAATTAATAAAAAAACAGATCATATGAAATATCATGATTTAACATTTATATAAACTTCCAGAGTAGTAGCCCGTAGCGTAATGGTTAGTGCGTTCGACTGTCATGCTGGAGGTCTGGGATCGCTTCCCAGCCTCGTCCACCTAAAAACTAAAAAGTTTTTTTCAGGGCTACTGCCTCTTGCGAGGAATTGACAAATCCTCCAAGAGTATCACTTGTCACGAATAAGTGCTTCTCGTCTAGCCGTTCGGATTCGGCATAAAATTGTAGGTCCCTTCCATTCCTGTCGAAAGGCGCACACAGGAATGGTTGCGCGTTGTTAGTCACTAGGCCCTGGTTCTTCATGAGCCGTTGTGCCACCCGATTTATTTTTATTTTTATAAACTTCTAGATGAAAAGTCTATACTTTACAAAGAAATTCAATTTAGAACTTGGTAGTATGTAGGTACCTAAGTATTCTCTTGTGATGCCGATGATAAATAAACTGAAAAGAATTTAAAAAATGTTTGCATCATCATTGGATGTAAGGCCTTCATTCGAGTATAGAACCAAAACGTGACATTTTCGCCACCAGCAAGGAATATTTAATCGATTATCCTGCGCGGCTTAGCGTGGGTTTAAAGCACAATTGAACATGAAATATAACCCTACAGGCATTCGTATTAGATGATTTCCTAACGTGTAGGTATGTTCTTCTATGTAATATGTTTAACTAAGACATAGCATTTTGCCACAAGAATTTAACCCTCAATAACAGAGACATTAATAAAACAAGTAATAGGTAAGTAATTTTGAATGTTAGAGTTCATTTCTTGTAGATAAGAAAACGGTACCATGATGAAAAGCAAGGAAAATTTTTATTGAAAAATGCCTTTACGTCATTTTCATAATATTAAATGTGCCTTCAGTAAACATTTTATATTATGAAATAACATTTTATGTATTTAATATTTTTAAAATCAGCTGCTTACCACCTGCCCCCCGCAACGATTTTGCGTTATTAAAACTCTAATTATGTGTAACCAATTCAACGAGCAAAGCGACTTGTTTTATATAACCCGAAAGCCGTTTGGGCTTCTTGAAGGACGAACATTAAAGCAAAAAAATATATTTATAACTAGTGGGCCCGTGCTTTTTTGGCATACAAAATAATTACTGAAAAACCTACATTGCCCACAATTTACCACAAAGTGGCTAGAATGCCTTAACCTTAAAGGAAATCAATATTTTTTTGATGATTATAAAGGGCAGTTTTATAGCGATCAGCAAAAGTGTAAACAAGCAAAACAAACAAATTGTGCTAGTAATTAAATGTCAAACCACAACATTTTATTTATTTTCATTGAGCTTTCATTGAAAACAATAATAATTGAAAATGTTGTCTTTCAGTTGTGATGCACTAAGCCAAATTAAACTGGAAACGTTTTGGTACCCAAGTTATTTTATCAAAAAATAATGGGGTGTATTCATGTTCATTTTAGAGCTTTGTCTTTACACATAGGTTAAGTTGAATTTTCGGACGTTTATTCTATTTTTTAAGTTTATCATATCAAAATATTTGAAGCTATTTGTTTAGTATACCAAGTTATTTATCTTATCGGTCTAAGAGCCGGCAGCAAATTTTGGGAGTGAATTGATAACCAAAATATGAGTATGAGGGTTTGTAGGTGCATATAGCGTGGTATCGAAAACAATCGTCTGGCAGGTTTCTTTTTCAGCCTTTGGCGGGGGTGGGGTTTTGAAAACAGCGATTTTCGAATTTATTTTGTCAGATGTATTTCCACTTCAATAAATTTAAAAAATATATTCCGTGATGCTCTGTCATTTTCTTTAAGTCAACATTTTTTTTTTGGAGACTTTGTTTCGCTGGTTGTTGTGTTTTATAATTCTCCAAGAAATAGACGATAAGGTCCTCTTAAAAAACTTATATCTTGAGTTCTTTTGGTCGGATTGCCAAGATTATGACGTTTTAACTTAAAGAAAATGACAGAGCATAATGGAATATATTTCTTAAATTTATTGAAGTGTAAACACCTTTGACAAAATAAATTGGAAAATTGCTGTTTTCAAACCCCCACCCCCGCCGAAGGCTGAAAAAGAAACCTACCAGACGATTGTTTTCGATAACACGATGTATGCACCTACAAGCCCTCATGCTCATACTCATATTTCGGCTATCAATCCACTCCCAAAATTAGCTGTGGGCTCTTGGTCTATATAGTCTAGGGAAAAGTGGCCTTTTTGGGACGAACCCAAAAATTTCGGTATATACAAAATGTTTTGATGGTATCCGCATGGAAAAAGAATGCTGAATCTGAATATGCCGGGTATATTTCTGGCAACCTTGAGGATTTTTATATATGACGTTTTGAAGGGGAAGAGGTTGTTGTGTATCAAACGGAAAAAAATTACTTTGGTACAATCTATGCATATGGCATATGCTTTCAAGGTACTTTTTAATGGAGAACCTAATGACATTAAAACTAAGACGATATGACTACCCAAACAAAAGTTACAGTCCTTTTTATGTAAGTGTGACTTTATTTTCAGTACGATAAGTAAATATTTCGGAAACCCTTTGGTAATATTGGTTCCTTGATGAAACTTGGTATACGACCCAAACGCAAAATAGATGGCCTACTCATCAATAAACACACATGGCTTTAGGTTGCATTCTCTTAAACAAAGAAAAGATCATAATAGTGGGACTACTCTCTATGGGATGCAAATAAGTTGGCCTATGACGATTTGAATAGATGTTCAGTTAACCGTTATTAAAAAAATGCACTTGTTTTGTTGTTGTATATTGATCTCTTGTTTTAAGTAAGCCAGCACCAGTTTAGTGTCAATCATGGTGCGTGGTGTTGCATTATCAGAAGGCCTTAGGGAATCCATAGTTAAAGCCTTCAAAACGGGATTGTCGAGCTACAAAATAGCAAACCAATTGAATTTATCTCGCTCATCAATTCGAAACATTGTCACAAAGTTTAAAAATAGTGGAAATGTGGAGGTTGGTAAAAAAACGGGACGTCCACCAATTGCGAAACCTCGAGATTGCAGAGTCTTAAAAAAAATAATAAAGGAAAATCGACGTCAAACACTGCCGCTGCAATAACTGTTCAATGGAGAGAAAGAATCAAAAGTCGACACTTGTAAGCGGACAATGAAAAAAATTGGATATACATTTTATAAGGTTTGTTTTAGATTTATTTAAATTAGAGCTATTTTAATTCGTTAAAACATAGGCCAAAGAGAAACCACTTTTAACACCTAAACAAAAGAAAAGGCGCCTGGAGTGGTCCAAGCAACGTAAGAACTGGACTTTAAGTCAATGGCGGTCCGTTATTTGGAGTGATGAGTCGAGGTTTGAAGTTTGCGTGGGCGACGAACGAAAACGTGTCATAAGAAACTCCAAAGAGGCCTTTCACAAAGATTGCCTTAAAAAAACAGTCAAGTTTCCAGCAACTCTAATTATTTGGGGATGCATGTCTGGGCGAGGTTTGGGCAATTTACATTTTGTAAATGGAACTGTCAATGCTACCAAGTACCGGGATATTCTGGAAAATGAGCTACTCCCATCAATACCACGACTTCAAACTATTGATGGAGATTTCATTTTCCAACAGGATGGTGCTTTCTGCCATACAGAAAGGTCTACAATGGCGTGGTTATCTGCTGAAGCAATTCTTTACTGGAATGGCTTTCCAGCAGCCCTGACCTTTCGCCAATTGAAACTTTCTGGCATAAAATGGAGCAAAACCTCCGAAAAGAACCACGTCGGACTCTTCAAGGCCTAAAAGCTAAAATCATAAATACTTGGGAATCTTTTGGTACCGAAGAATGTCAAAAATTAGTTGACACAATGCCACGACGCATAGAAGCAGTTACCAAGGCCAGAGGCGACGTAGCACCATGGTAAAATAAAAATTAAGACGCGTAGGCCAACTATTTTGCATTAAAAAAAATGTATCAATTGTTATTTTATTTTTTAAGACTGCTCTATATGGTTATTTAATTGAAGTCATTTTGTTTTTGTTACTTATTTCTATCTAAAATAAATATATCTTAAGAAAAATACCAAAATATTGAGTTTATTGCCGATGGAACCAGCAGATTTTTGTTTTTTATCATAGGTAGTCCAACTATTTTGCGTTTGGGCTCGTAAATGTTGAATTTCATATGCAATCCGAGAATAAGAATATTCGATAAAAATATCTTTTGTAAAAGGATGCTTTTTTGACAGCGAGAAAAAAGTATTGCACTATACCAAAACACTTGTGACAAAAAATGCTATCCTCATGAAACTTGGTGCAAATCTTAAAAGTGTCACTAGAATCAAGAATCAAAAGGGTCTATAAAAATATTGCGGAAGGAAGGGTGTTTTTTTTAGGGTTAAAGAAAATGTGTGATTTTGGACTGACGATAACCTTTCTACGATAGATATTTTTATCAAATATTCTTAGTCTTGGTATTCATGAGGAATGCAACAGTTATACCAAGTTTCATTAACGGCCCATTATTTCCAAGGGATTTCCGCAATATTTACATATCGTACTAAAAATATAGTTACACTTACATCAAAAGGACTGTAAGTTCTGTTTGGGTAGTCCTATCGTTTTAGTTCTAATGTCATTAGGTTCTCCATTAAAAAGTACCTTGAAATCATGTGCCATATGCATAGATTATACCAAAGTAATTGTTTCCGTATGATGCACATTAACCTCATCCCCTTAAAAACGTCATATTTAAAAATCCTCAAGGTTGCCAGAGGTATACCCGGCATATTCAGATTCAGCACTCTTTTTCCATGCGGATACTATCAAAACATTTTCAGCCTTATGCATAAACGAATTATAGCGAGTGCATAGTGCTATGCACTCTTTATAATGCCTCTGAACGCAAAAATCTTATTCATAAACTTATGCAACGTTGAATAGAGGCAACATAAGCTAAACGCGTTTGGAGGTTGTATGGAGCCAACATAAGGGTTGTTTAGTATCGGAATGTCACTTTGACTCACACACAACAATAATGTAGATAGATATTAGGGGGCGCTTATTTTTGTAATCTTTGAGGTGTTGAAATCTTACTATCAAAATATTTTATAAAATAAAATACAACAATAAAAAATGTTGGTTTTGTTAATTTATTGTACATTTTTGTTGTGATATTGTTTAAATAAAATTAAGAATATTTTTTTGTACACTTTATTTTATAGAATCTACTTAATAAATGTAAAAGATTTAAAGATTTTCCATCAAATCTTACAACTTTTGCAAATGCTCGACGGCATGCGTGATTTAAATAAAATTATACAAAGATTCACCTTCATCCCTTTCACGAAAAAATACAAATACATTTTAAGCATTACAAAATAAGCACCACCCTTTTATTTTTCTCCTCAACAAAAACATCACGATGTGAGTAAATGGAACAATTCATGGAATAAATCAAAAACGACGTTTTTTTTTGTTTCAAATATTTTTAATTTTATTTGCAAACACAAAACACCAACAAAGTAACTGGCTAATTATAATAATATTAAAAGAAATTAATAAAAAAACAAAAACAATCCAATCGCCAGCAGAATTAATTCCATTGATTTTTCACACAGCACACACACAGCTGGGTCTCCTTTGTCAGTTTTGAAAGTGAAACGTAATAGATTTCTCCTTTATGGTAGTAATTTTGGCACAAGCTCATTATAACTATAATGGGATGAAAAATATTTTATGCATAACAATTTATGCAACGTTGTATAGTGGCTACATAAATCCTTATGCAGTGCATAACTATTCATCTGTTCAGCGGATTCTAATGAATACGGCTGTTTGTATATACCTACATTTTTGGGTTCAGGTAAATTTTCCCTATACTATTATAAAAATATAAAACCAACAATTTGTAATTAAAATCGGTCTGTATTCATTAAGCCAAAATTGTCTTAAACTGTAATTTATTTAAACCTGGGTCTATCTGCGACTATGAATATGCCCCAATATGTTTAATTTTCTGTACCTCTACTATGGTGTTTTCGATTGGTTATTTCGTGGTGAATGGAACGCCATTTCAAATTGATTTATTTTTGTCATTGTATTTGTGTAATTTTATATCTTTCTCATAACTTCAAAAAAAATCGTCATCACTCAATGCCATTGAATAAGAAGTACAGGAAAATGCATATCGAGAAAAAATTGAAGCATTTTTTAAAATTGTGTGGGTCACACAAATGCATTGACGCAGGGTCGCAGTGAAGATAGACGGCTACTTGCTGGTGCGGCCAAAAACATCGTTTGCTGCGTACAGCGCTGCCGAAAGTGGCACTTTAATGCGAAATTGGCAGTTTAAAATGAGTTTGGCACCCATTGGCACTCAAAAGTGCACCCATTGGCACTCAAAGTTTAAAATGTACACTCTTTTTTTTTAAATGAAAATATAAAAAAAAAAATCATTAAAAAACATTAAAAATTAAATTTTCTTATACAATTTACATACATTCCTACACTTGTTGCTCTATTTTGTAAGCACCAAAAAAATCTACTACAGTGAATATTGTGTTGGATGCCTAGGATACCTAGCGAAAGTTTTTTGTATGCCACTGTTACAGTTGGATGCCTTAAAAAATTTTCATCATTTTACGACGGTCAAAAGTCTCCACATAATTGATATCAATTCTGAGAATATGAGAATATGGGTGGGTGCCACTCCCCTCATATCAAATTTGCCAATATCTCCTTTGTATTGATCACATGATCTACCAGTCTACCAAATTTCATAAGTGTACGACAGTCAGAGGTGCTTCATGTTAATGATATCAATTCTGTGAAAATGGGCGGGTGCCACGCCCCCTGAATGAAAAATCTTAGATTTTCAATTTGTTTCTTTGTACGCACCACAAGGCCTACCGTTGTTTGAATTGAAATGATTCTACGATTTTGGGAAGTGTTCCATAATTTTGATGGGCAGTTAGTGAGTACAGTCAGTCAGTTACGGTTTTTGCGATTTTTGCAGTCTTATATATCAGGAACCACTTATGCTTACAAATTTAAACTTGGTGAGTTGACTGAGCCTGAAAGCTTAGCAAATACTGCGAATTTTAAGTTTATGACTTTATTGGTACATATGTTAAAGGGGGGTCAGAGATCGCCTGATTTTGATCCTGTAAAAAGGCTGTAGTGCAGAACTTGCCTGGGCACTACCGTGCCCTTTGATACCTATCACATGATATCATATATCTTATATAAAATACGCAAATGAATTTTGCTGTTGTTTTTTTTTTATTTTATAATTTTATTTTGTTAACAGTGAAAGAATATTTATTGTTTTTGTTTGAATATGCGATTTTTTTTACTTTGGCACATTGTGGCACTTTTTGGCACTCAAAACCATAATTGGTGGCACTGAGATTTTTTTTGTCAACGGCAGCGCTGCTGCGTTCATTGAATAAGAAAGAGAGTTAGAGGCTTTTGTCACATATACAGTGTACGTGAGTGAAGCATTGAAAGAAATTTAAAAAAAAATCTAAATATCACGTGTCACCTGTTCTGTGGTTGTCCCTGTATAATGTAATTATCTAACAAACATCATACTTCATATTACTTTTTGTGTAATATGAGCAAAAACTTACTTGTGAAATGAAAACTTTTTTTCTCCTTATTATAGGCGTTTTTACACGATTTAACGCAGCACCGCATGGTTTGTTATATTTTTTTTAATAAAATATTTCAATTGTTTGTTTTGTTGAACTCCTAATGTCAACATTAAGAAAGGTTTCATATTTGGCCAAATTTTTACACACAAAAGCAACAACAACAAGGCTCTACATCCAGAATTCTGACTTAAAAAACACCCAGATTTTGACTTATGTCACTTTGCTTTTCAAGTGGCGATATGTCAATCATATTTTGAGAATGTGAACCCCCTAATATGCCGTTTTTACTGGGCCAAATGAGGTAATTTCGTAGCAAATTTCCAAATGAGATCCGAAATTACCTAATTTCCCATATAAAATCACATTTCGAAATGAGGTAATTTCAACCTCATTTGCACGAAATTAGGTTGGAAATTAGGTGAGTGCATCCAGCGGGAATCAGTTTCAAAAGCTCTTAAAAGCTTTTGTATGAAAATATCAATACACTATACCTACTCAACAACATAAAACAGAAAGAGAAAACAACAAAAATAAACGGCTAATAGGTATATAAAGTTAGAGGGTTAACAAAGCTCCACTATATAAGAAATGCGACTCAAGCTTCGATTTCATCGTGTTTAAAATCGCTGCTCAAATCATTTATCAGAGCTCTAACATAAAATTTTTAATTTATTAATGGAAAATGAATGCAAATGCTTTTTGTGTTCGGGTCTTAACGCATAGGTTGGATAAAATAATAAATAAATATATAAATCTACCGGAAAAGCCGAGCGAAGCTCGGTCTCCCAGGTACTGTTTATCTAATGTGCAAAAACCTTGTTTCTGTTTATCGTGCATTGAAGCTTATGCCTTAAACCAACGAAAAGTAGCTTTCCGAATGCTCAAAACGACAAAAGTCAAGTGAAATGAATTTATCTTTCTCTCCACGAGTCCAATTTATTCAATTTATATAAATATAAATGACAAAAGAGTTTTTTAAAAAGCTTCTTTAAAATGACTTACAAATTCGAGCTTCTTTATTATAGATTGACATATTGCTGACCGCATTCGGGTACGTCGCCAAAGGTTTCTAGATTTGTTCGTGTTATTGTAATGCCTAAGAAAAACCATAAACCAAACGATGGCGATGGAGATGCCGATGGCGATTCCGATGGCGATGTAGATGCCGATGGTGATGGCGATGGAGATGCCGATGGCGATTCCGATGGTGATGGTGATGGTGATGGCGATGGCGATGGCGACGGTGGTGGCGATAGCGATGGCGATGGCGATGACGATGGTGATGGCGATGGCGATAGCGATGGCGAGGGCGAGGGTGATGGCGATAGCGATGGCGATGGCGATGGCGACCCAACTAACATTTCATATATCATAAATCTGCCTACCACCCGAACTTGGCCATTCTTATGATTCTTTACACCCCGACTCCACAAGCCATAAACGATGACCAGGCAGTGAAATATTCATACAAATCAGATAGTGGATTGGATTGTGAATTGGATTATGGACATCGTTCATGGCCTGTGGAGTCGGGGTGCTAGTTAAACCTAACAAGCCGTATCGAAGTATTCAATAAAGCTTATTGAAAATGGTTACAGAAAACTTTTAAAGGCAGCAACTTATATAAAAACTTTATGCGGCCTTTTTAAAGTGACATCTTCTGTAATATCAATTTTAGAAGCTTATTAGAATGACAGCTTGCAAACTCGGTAAGTCTTCTTTATCTTATTTCTATTCAGCTTTAAAGAAGCAGTTATCCAAGTCGTTACATGTCGT
This sequence comes from Melangyna quadrimaculata, assembly GCA_949320155.1. Classification (NCBI taxonomy): domain Eukaryota; kingdom Metazoa; phylum Arthropoda; class Insecta; order Diptera; family Syrphidae; genus Melangyna; species Melangyna quadrimaculata. The sequence goes on from OX439484.1 coordinate 92,013,982, forward strand.
CACCTGAGCTCTATCTTGTTCTATGTCCATTTTTGAAAATGTTGGGAAATCGATTTTTAAAGTTCAGATCGAAAACTTTTGTTTATTTTACCTAATTCATTTTCGGAAGTGATGTTTTTCTGAAAGCCTAATCAGTTTTGTTTTGAAAACAATTCACAAATTAGTTTTTTCTTTCGTCGTGAAATAATTATAAATAAAAATCCACGCAGAGGTCATTTTGGACATTGAACAAAGTTATATGGAGTGAAGACAAGTTGATAAAATTGGTGGATATTGAACAAAAAAACTTAATATTGAACAAGATAGAAATTAACAAGAATGCTTTAGAAATTGAACAAAAATATATTTCAGTATTCAAACCTGATGGATGGAAATGGAACAAAATTAGGTAGGTTTAAGAAAAACACTTTATTTCATAACAAATAGATTTATTTCGGGTTGAATAATTTATTTTTGTTTTAATAAAAAATAAAGGAGTCATTCTTTTTTATTATATAAGCTTAACAAAAACATAGCTTCATTGTATTTATTTAAAAAAAATTTTAATTTAAAAATAGTAAAAATAAAAATTAGAAACAGTCTTTAATTCACTTTTTCACAGTTTGTGTTTCACAGTATTTTGTTACGTTTTAAATATTAAAATAAAAACATTTCTTTCAATGGTTTCTTATTATTTTTTCGAATAAAACGTTGACTTTGTATGTTAGGCATGTACGGCAACATTGCTTGTATGTCTTTTTTCTTTTCGTTTGTTAGCTTTATGTTAAAAACACTTTGTGAGACAGTAGGAAGGATATCAAACTTCGAGCCTGTCACAGTTTAAGCGATTCGGACCTTTTGAAAATCCTCGCTATGTATCTTATAAAACAAGGAAAGGAGGTCACTGCTTCTGTATTCGAACTGTCTGCAGTCTTTGAAAGATCCAGATATTTTTTTTAAGATCCAGACTGGCTTTATTAAAATTCAAAAATTCTTCTTTCTTAAGCTGCACAATCTTAAGCTTTTTTTGTTGTAATTCATTCCCTTGAGAATCCTGATTAAAGAAATGGGACTGTAAACTTCCAAGTCCCATAAGTATTTTTCGACTCCACTGTGCACAGCATCCACTTCTTGCACTAGCGAATGGCCTGCTTCAGAATATTTGTGCGTAGTTGTCTCAATACTTGTATTACATTCCATAATTTAAGTTTAGGATAACATAAGGATAACATTCTGTTCCTATTTTGCGGAGTGCAAGCACCGGACCACAAAATAATCTTTGTTGTTTCTGGAAGATCTTCCAGAACTTTCTTCAAAATAATAGTTAGACCAGATGCTTTGTCATTTCCAGACCGGCCGCTAAGCGTTTCGTGCCATATTCCGCAGTAGTTTTTTAGTTTGGCAAAATCCCGTCAGATTATATACAGCAATTTACGCCTATAGAAATAACTGCAACTGGAAACATTAGCTTTCGGCAGCGAAAAAACGTTTTGCAGGTCATAGACGATAACAACCGTGTTTTTACACTTGTTTTTTCGATCGACATCACGCTGAGCCTTTGCTTCACTATGATTACTGCGATGAAAGTCTCGATCTACATTGAACGATTTTTCCAGTGCCGATCTTTTGTTCGTTGGTGAAGGGAGTGAAAAGTGAGGGGTAGGGATCAAATCGTTTGTACCACAAAACTCGAACGATTTTTCCAGTCTGTTTATGTTCTCTTTCGTCTTCTTTCCATTTTTTTGTGTGTGTCGGTGTCAGTGTGCCGTTCGTTTGATGGTGTGAGTGCATCTCAATGAAACATGAAGAGCACAGCAATACAAAAATGAAGAAGACAAGGAAAAAATCTTATGGAAAAAATCGTTCTGTGTGTACATTTCTGGAAAAATCTTCGTGGAAAAATCGGGCAATGTAGATCGGGACAAAGTTATATACTTCGTTTACATGGAGAATTGAATCAGACTTGAAGTCGGATTCAATTCCATATAGACCTGGATCAGATTCAAACTGCATTTCTCGATCCGATTCCACTTTGCGAGCTGAATCGAATCGAAAAATACAAGCAGACCTGGATTGAAAAATTAAATAATCGAGTTTGAAGTGTGTGTATTTTAATTTGCTTTGTTTTGTTTTGTTGTTTTTTTTTCTCTCGTGGTCACCATATTCATTCACTTATTTCCGCACGCACACAGTAAAGTTAAAGTGTCACTTCAAGTGTACAGTGAGGTCGTATACCTACATCGAAATATCAATCCGATTCGATTCGATCGTCGAATCCTGTCATGTAAACGTAGTAATAATCAAGTTTTTCAGATGTATTCGAAATTCTTGTTGCTGTAAACTTGGCACATTTGTCACAAACATCTTTCTTAGGTTTAAAAACAGACAGATTGAATGATTCATTGAAAACCTTCCGATAAATAGTACATCTAACAGGTTTTCTCGCTGTCTCCAAATACATTTTGTACATTTTCATTAAAGAAAAGTCGGCTTCGAGATATTGTTTTTTCGTTTTTGCTCGGCAATAGTGCGAATCCATTACTGGAAAAGATTTTATAAATATATTGTTTTACATTATTTATGGGCCCTATTATGACTCGCGAGTCGAACGTTCTACTCAAGACGAACGTTTTTAAAATCACTACTGTCATGGTTTTAAGAAAATTAAACTACGACTTTCGAATAAAGCAACAACTCAATTCAACACATTTTTGTCATTTTAGCTGAATATAGTTATGTGAGCCATAAACGGTAATGCCAAAAGTCAGATTCGCCAAATATTTCTTGCGACTCGCGATTCATAATAGGTGCCTATATCTTGTTCTGGTGTGATTTTCTTTCTTTTTTTTTTTTTTCTTTATATTCCACGCGCGCAAAAGGGGTTATGGCTACCCTTAAAATGTTTTTAACACAGCACGAGCGATTAGGTAAGTAGGAGAGGATTTAGAAGGAGATACCGATGCACATTGGTTTTGAACGTTTGCACATCGAAATGGGAGGGGAAAGTCGAGTCAGGTAAAGCATTCCACATTCGTGTGGTGCGACTGAAGAAAGAATCTCTGTATATTACAGTACGTCCGAAGTTGGGCTCGAGGGTGAACTGATGGGCATTCCTAGAAGCGCGAGTATTACGGTTGAATTTTTTAAGGGGGGGAATGCAACTGGCTATTTCACTAGAACACTGATTATAATAATAGCGATAAAATAGAGAAAGACATGAAACATTACGGCGGTGTTCGAGAGATGTAATTGTTTCTGTTATAGATCTTTCGCCTATCATTTTAAAGCTCTCTTTTGAATTCTGTCCAACAAACTCAAGTGAGTTCTTGGAGCTCCTGCCCAATTTATACATTTTCCATGTTTCGGTAGAGAATGAGTACCCGTGTCATTTTATTTTGTTGCAAGAAAATAGTAAATCCGATTTTGAGAAATGTCTAGAGTTGATAAAAAAAACTTTTGGCAGACATCAAATGTTTCGTTGCCTTTTCCCAAAGAATGCATAAACGTAAACTTTTTCCGAGATACAGCTTTTGTTCTTTTTCTTTTTGGTTGAAGTCTTTGCACGAATTTGGAATAAAATTGGCCTTTCTCATCGTCTTTTAATACCCAAAAAGCATTGAATATTTGTAAACACTCCTCATTGGAAAATTTAGAAAGACAATTATGACAGCAAGTGATGTTGCAACTTGCAGACATTTGAATTTTGCGCTTTCTACGCTTTTTGCCGTTTACATCTAGGTACTCTTTTCCACTTTGACGCATTCTTTTTTGTGTATTTTTTTCCATAACGCAGGATTTTCAATTTTTCTCATACCCAATCCTTTTGAAGTTTCCTTTGGTGAAAATTCAGATTCTTGTTGAGAAGATTCATTTACTGGCGCAGCGATTAATTTTTCTTTTCTCTTTGTGTTTTGACATTTTCATGCAAGAGCTTTTTAAAGCTTTTGGAATCGACTGCTGATGTATGATTTACCTCATTTCGAACCTCATTTCGTGCAAATTTGGTTGAAATTAGCTAATTTGAGAACAAGAATTTGTATGGGAAATAAGGTAATTTCGGATCTGATTTGGAAATTTGCAACCAAATAACCTCATTTGGCCAAGTGAAAATGTAACATCATCACGTACGTACTTTTTCGATAGTCCCGGTCTACATTGAACGATTTTCTGTTGCCGACAAAAAATTGTTGTTGTAATCGTGTGCGATTGAGAGGTACAACTGAAAAGTTCCTTCCATTTTCGGGCGATTTTTCCATTCAGCACTGGAAAAATCGGCTGAAACTGGAAGGATCATGTCGGCTGTACCTCTCAATCGCACACGATTACAACAAAAATTTTTGGTCGGCACTGGAAAAATCGTGCAATGTAGACCGGGACAATGGCGCTGACATGGACTATGGGCGCTGAGTTCAGCCATTTAGATTGTCAAACTATTTTGCTTCCAATGCTTCTCAAACTCTTGCAGCTGTCACTTACACGTGCGAGGGACGTCAAAACAAAAATTTAATTTTATACGAACTACGAACACAAATTTGAATTTGAAGGATAATTTAGTTAAATAATACAAATATACTCAAATTAAGAATGGATATTCAACTAAATATAAACAATAATATAGTTACAAATCGTAGCAAACCGAAGGTAAGTTTTAAAGTACGAATTAATATTGAATAACTAACAAAATAAACCCCATAGAAAACTCTTCCTGAAAGAAGACCTAAGGTATTTGCCAAGAAATCTTCCAAGAACCAAGCATCTGCAGGGTTTTCCTTCGATTCAAAACCTTCAAAAGTCAAAGCAATTGTCGCTCGACGTCGACCACAAAAGACAAATGATTCAACCAAACCGAGTGTCTTTGAAACTCCTCCCAAGCGGCCGTTGGTACTGAGGCCACCTGATGTTGTCGAAGAGAAACAACATACACAAGGTGAACTTATGTTGAACATAGTTTCAGGTGCCCCCAAAGAGAACACCCAACAGAGAAAACATAAACCAAACCGTTTCGATCGAATGAATAAAAAAAACAATCAGCAAATCAATCCTTTCACCAAGAAAGTTCTCTCCAACAAAGAAATCGACGATGGAATCCGCAAGTTCTCCCAGAACCCACACCGAAAACCAAATCCTGATAGTAATGATGCGGATAAACCCCAACAGAATGGTGACTCGAAGCCTGCTAAAAAGGTAATCCGACCCAGCGATCGCTCTGTGCACAAAATCAAACTTTTTACCAAAAATCCGGAGACGAAAATACTTGGACAGAGATTAGTGAAACCTATAACTGAGAAAGTCTTCACTGGAGCACCTATTTCATCGCTTGACATCCACCCGCATTGTGTCAAGAACTTGGCTGACATCCTTAACATTACAGAGCTTACCACAGTTCAACAGAAGACAATCCCCGAAGCGCTCAAAGGCAAGGATATCCTAGTGCGCTCTCAAACAGGTTCTGGAAAAACGCTTGCCTATGCTCTGCCCGTAGTCCAAAAGCTGCAAGAAATTCGCCCCAAAACATCCAGAGAGGATGGCATTCTAGCCGTGATTATTGTGCCAACTCGAGAATTGGCCATTCAGACGTATGACATATTCGTGAAACTTCTGAAACCATTTACATGGATTGTTCCGGGCATTCTTACAGGAGGGGAAAGAAGAAAGGCAGAGAAAGCTCGTCTGCGGAAGGGAATCAATATTCTCGTAGGAACACCGGGTCGTCTAGTTGACCATTTGCTTCACACCGAAACCTTTAAACTGGACAAGTCCAAGTTTATCGTCCTCGACGAAGCTGACAGGCTTCTCGAAATGGGTTATGAACGGGATGTAAAGCAAATTGTTGAAGCCATCGATGAGCAGAGACAGAAGTCAGCAGCTGAAGGCAAGGAACTGGAAAATCTCCAGCGGCTGTTACTCTCGGCAACTCTTACGTCAGCTGTACAGAAGCTAGCCGGTCTCACATTGAAGGAGCCACTCTTCATCGACAATAAGGATGAAGATCCTGCCACCACAGTGCAAACTATGATTGGAGGTGAGATGCCGGATGTAGACGATGATGGAGCTCTTGTGATTCCGGAGAATCTTCAAATGAGTTTTGTTGTTGCTCCAACTAAATTGAGATTGGTCACACTATCTGGACTATTGGCCAAAGAACTGCAGAAGAAGAACTTTAAGGCAATGGTGTTTATGTCGACAATGGAAATGGTGAACTTCCATCATGATTTAATGAATGAACAATTGACACAGAAGGTGCTCGATGATGAGGATGAACCAAACGAAGATGAGGACGATGGTGATGATCCGCTCTTGAAGGGAATGCGATTTTTCAAGTTTGTTGTTTTTTTGAAATTAAAATGTGTGCATTAAAATGTTAATGGGATATTTTTCCTAATTCTTTTAGATTGCACGGCTCGATGACACAAGCTGAGAGGCAGGGAGTTTTTAATGCATTTAGAGACACTAAGGCTGGTGTGCTCCTGGCAACGGTGAGTTGTTTTTTTTTTACATAATTGTTCAAGGTAAGGTTAAATAAAAGTGCCTTTCAAGAACATGGCCGACACAATTACAAAATTAAAAAGTTCATTCTGTTACTATATGAAGTAAGGTGAATTCCTTCTTATTCTTTAAACCCTGTAGAGCTTCTAATGAAGCGTAGGAGCTTTAAGTCTTATCTTTCTAGTTGAAATAAGATTATGGATTTTTGGTTTGGTAACCCGGGAACACAAATCATGATCTGTAGTCGCTTCGTGTTTGGATTCTAAAATAAAAATCAAGAAACATTGTCTCTACTTTCCAAAATAAGAAATGTCATTCTGTATGACAACGATCGAAAAGTTCATTATATGAGTGTATTATGTCTCCTCTTCTGAATATTTTCTTTCTGACACCGATCGAAAAGCTTTTGGGTAGAATATTTATATCAACTACTTAGGTCCTCGGACCTATTACGTCCGTGATGTTTCCCTTACGGGACATAGGGCCTCCACTACACCTACGCGCCATCGTGTACGATTTCTTGAAATGTATTTCAGTTCTCTCCAACTTTTCCCCAGTCGTGCCGATTCCTGTTCGACCGTTCTTCGCCATGTACTTCTAGGCCGGCCCACTTGTCTTCCCTCCTGTGTGAGCGGGTTCCACTGCATTGCTTGAGATGCAATGCACCGATCGCCTTTTCGAAGCGTATGGCCAATCCACTGCCACTTTCTTCTTCGTATAATGGAGTCTATGGGCTCCTGACCCGTTCTCGCATGAAGTTCGGCATTGGAGATACGGTTGGGCCAGAAAATCCTCAAGATGTTTCGTAGACATCTATTAACGAAGGTTTGCAGCTTTCTAGTGACAGTTTCAGTGACTTTCCAAGTGCTGCAGCCGTAAAGCAGAACGGATTCAACATTGGAGCGGAACAGTCGTAGCTTGGTCTTTAAGCTAAAAGAGTTGTTTTTCCATATTTTGGACAGCATTCCGAACGCAGCCTTTGCTTTTCTGATTCGGCTGCTTACGTCCAGTTCAGTTCCGCCACCCGTAGAGACAATACTCCCAAGATATTGGAAATCCTGTACCATCTCTACGGGTTGTCCAGAAATATTTACTTGGATTGATGAGGAAGTTCCAAGGCTGATCCTTTTAGTTTTTGCCGAGTTGATCTTAAGCCCTACGATTTCTGCTTCTCTCTCCACCCTTGTTGTCATTTGATGGAGATCCATGATCCTATGAGAGAGTAAGCATACGTCGTCCGCGTAGTCCAGATGTTTGAGGTGAGATTGCAAAGTCCACTGAATTCCTCCATTTCCATTTGACAAAGCTGCGTGCAGTACGTCACTTACCACCAACAGGAACAGTATTGGTGACAGTATACAGCCTTGCCTAACTCCACTTTGGATTTCAAACTCCTCTGACAGCCTACCTTTGTGCAAAACGTGACACCTGGATCCATCATATGTAGCCTTGATAATAGCAATCAATTTATCTGGGATGCCCCTCCTGTGCAAAGCAAGCCAAATAAATTCTGTATTGACACTGTCGAACGCCTTTTCAAAATCGATGAACAGCAGGTGAAGTGGTGATCGATATTCAACGCACTGTTCGATGATGATCCGCAAGGTGTTGATGTGATCCACACAGGAAGATCCAGTGCGGAAACCTGCTTGTTCGGCGTCGAGTGTGTCTTCGAGGTGGTCTTTAATTCGGTCCAATATTATCCTTGCTATTATCTTGGCTACTGCAGGCAGAACGCATATTCCTCTCCAGTTTTCGCACTGTGTGAGAACTCCTTTCTTTGGAAGCTTGACAATCATTCCTTTTTTCCACTCTTCAGGAAAGCTCTCTGTTTCCCAAGCTCTCTTAATAAGTGGGTGCAGTAGCTCGCTCGATGTCGTTGGGGCTGCTCCTAAGAGCTCTGCAGGAATACCATCAAGTCCAACCGCTTTGTTGTTCTTCAGTGCTTTGATGGCGGTGATAATTTCTTCTTTACTGGGGGGTACGGTGCGTATTCGGGAAATTGTTACTTCGGGTAGCTCAGTGGGAATAGGGTTCACTTCACTTGCGAAAACGCGGTTTAAAACCGCAGAAAAGTGTTCCCTCCACCTTATGAGCTGGTCCTCATCCGAAATTAGCAGGGATCCGTTTGTGTCTTTAACCAGGTGTTGTTTAGAGCTCTGGACACCAGTGAGCTCTTTGGTAATTCTGTAGACGGTCCTACTGTCACACCTACTAGCGGCTTCTTCTGCTTCTGTAGCCAATGCGTTGATGCAGTTACGCTTATCACGTCGCACACTACGGTGAACTTCCCTCATCTTCATGCGGTACGTAGACTCAAGCTCGTTTCTCCCTGCTACTGGGGTAGCTGCGATGCGAGCTTTAAGGTGTTTCCTTTCTTCGATCCTTGCCCAAGTTTCGTCGGAAAGCCAAGCACTATTTCTCCCTTGCGCCCGGCCGACTATACTTTCAGCACCGGATATGAACACATTTTTCACAGCACACCAATGATTTTCGATGGATGTGGTTTCCGTGCTGCTGATTGCGTTCAATCCTTGTGAAAGGTGGTCCCCTAGTTGTTGGCGCACTGCGGGATCCTTTAGTCTATCTGTATTAAACTTGGGCATTCGAGTGTTTCCTTGGGATCTACGAACTGCAGCTGTACGCAATCTTACGGTAGCAACCATCAGATGGTGGTCCCGGGCCATTCCCATGTCAGCACCTCTTCTGTTACGGACGTCCTGGAGACTGCTTCTAAAACGCCGGCTGATCGCGAAGTGGTCAATTTGGTTGGAAGTTGCTTGTCTGTCAGTCGACACCCAACTGACTTTGTGGCACGTCTTATGCTCGAACATGGTCCCTCCAATAACAAGGCCGTTGGCGTTGCAGAAATCGACAAATCGTTTGCCATTGTCGTTTCGGTTACCAACACCATGTTTTCCCATGACATGCCTTAGCCCAGAGTTGTCATTGCCAACCTTGGCATTTAAGTCTCCCATCACCATAACTATATCACCTCGTGGAACGCTATCATAAGCAGCACTCAGCCGGTTATAAAAGGCCTCCTTCTCCTCGTCAGAAGAGAGCAAAGTTGGGGCGTAACACTGTATGATGGTGACGCGACGTACTCTAGTCCGGAACCTGGCTTTTAGGATCCTGTCACCTAAAGGCTCCCAGGAAATTAGGCTTTTGAGAGCTGTTTTGGAAAGCAGCAATCCAACGCCAGATTCCCGAGCGCTTCCAGGTGTTTTTCCGGAATAGAATAGTACACTGTTACGGGTTGGTGACTTGAACTTCCCCGAACCCAGCCATCTAACTTCACTTATCCCTAAGATGTCCATCCTATACCGCATGAATTCCTTCTCTAGTTGCAGGAATCTGGCATTCTGAGGACCTTCTTTTCCGTTGTCAAGAAGCGTCTTCACATTCCAGAAACCAATCTTTGTCCGGGTACAATAGCCAAAAGTCGTCAACGACACATTACATATAAATCCAAACATATGAGCATAAGAAATATTCCAGTAGGACACTTAAAAGTCTTAGGCCTATTTTCTGAAACCAAACTTAAATATTTATGTTTAACATAAGAACTTATGTGACAATTTATGCTGAGGAAAAAGTAGCACATAAGCCTTTATGCTGAACTTAAATACATATTTATCTTTCGTATCAGCTTTTTATATTTTATCTTCAGTATTTTTTTAAAAATTCATCCTACTATATAAAATTGCTTCTTGATATAACTAGACAATTCTATTTCCAGAGCTGGCTAACTCTGGTTTAACTCACGACTGAAAAACTAGAGCAAATTTTAGGTTTGGAAGTATAAGCAAGGTCGCGAACACGTTAAGTTTAAAAAGTATATGAGATTGAAAACTATTACGGGTAGCAATCGCAGTGTAGATATAGTATTTAATTGCTAACCTGGAGGTGTGTCTTGAGCCCCACTCTAGCCAGCATTCTGTTCTATATTCCCCAGTCAGTGACATGGTTAGGTTAGGTTGATGGGCTGCCGGTAGATCTTGTTCCCGTCACACTTAGATCAATGTTGATCCCTTGTGATACCCCGATGGATTGGACAATCCCTTTAAAATATATAACCTATGAAATTATTAAATTTAAGATGTTCTAATCTGTTGACTTCGAGATTTCCGATAAATCGTTGAAGAAATAGCTACCCAAAAATATTTTCCTTATCTTGCAGACTGCAACACTTCTTCTTCGTCTCCGCATCCTCTGCATAGGTCTACAATATTAAGTCCCATTTTATTTTTATGATACCCTAAAGAGATTATGCCCTGCGATAATTCCTGTCAGAAGATGCAGGGATCTCTTTTTCAAGTTAATAATTTTGTCTGTTTTTTTCTTATTGTAGCTGGGCCAAAGATTCTTTGTAGTGATACAAGTTACAAGTGAGTTCCACTATCTTCTTATTAATAGTCTGTTTAATGGCACAGGGTGGCAATTTAACACTGGCTAGGCTAGGCTGGTTAGGCTTGGATCTAACGATGAACCAGGCCTTGCCAGTTTATCTGCTTTTTCATTACCTTCAATTCCATAGTGTTCAGGGACCCAACAGAGTCTGATATTGTGCTGTGTAGCAAGAACTCTAAAGGCCAGTTTTACAGTGAACACTTACCGGAATAAGTAGCACTTAAGTTTTGCATATTGGTAATTTTCGCAGCCTGAGTTAGTTACGCTTAAGTAAGTACACGGGAAAATTGGCATTTGGTGTCCTATATTTCGAACTTAAGTGATACTACTGTTACTGTGAAACTGTCCCTAAGCTTTTCACATCAGCACGAAACGAGTTTAGATTTAATTTCTGTGGCAGAGATGGCCTTGATCGATGCCTGGCTGTCAATGTAAAAGTGATATCAGCCCGTGGTATCACCATAATTAATATTTGTTCAGCACCTTTAATCACCGCCAGAACCTCCGCTTGGAAGTCACTGCTGTAATCGGGGAGTCTATATAAGATTTGGCTAGATTGAGGGACTCTGAGAATAATCCCGCACCTACACCCGTATCCATCTTCGATCCATCGGTGAATATTTCTACCACCGGTCTATCTGATTATTGTAAAACAGCATTCCATTTCTCTCTTGTGGGGATGTAGACAGAAAACTGTTTTTCAAAATCTGAGCGGGGTATTGTGCAGTCTGCGCATACATACCCCTCCGCAAATTTGTTGATTATTTGTGCATGACCTACAGGGTTCCCTTTCCAGCTATCGGTCTGGCTCAGTCTTAGAGCACTGTAGGCATCGGTTTCTTGTACGAATAGTTCTAGGGGTATTAAGTTAAGTATGGTTGCCATTTCCGCAGTGGGTGTGGACCTCATTGCCCCTGTAATTCCTACGCACGCTAGTCTTTGGACTTTATTAATCGTTTTATAATAACTGGTATCTCTGTCCATCGAGCTCCACCAAACCAGGCTACCATATGTAAGGATCGGTCTTATACATCGGCCGTGTACATCCACATTATGATTTTAAGGTTTGGACCCCAGGTGTAAAGGAAACAAATTTTCTCAACACTATTTTTTGTTTTGTTCAAGAGAATTGTATACTAGTCTTAAGTAAAAAATAATTTCAATTTTTTGAATGCACCTTTTTTTTACAATTATAGAGTCATCGAGGGTAACTGTGAACGATTTTGCATTCAAATTCGTTCCTGTTGCTGTAGTATTTATTTCTCTGATAGTTTAAAAAATGATTGAAAAATAGGCTCTTATAAAATATTCTATAGAAAGTCATGTCATGTCGGAAAGCCTGCTTTTGTAGATAAAAGTGTGGTTAAGATTACTTCCATATACAATCACCCCCTTGACCATATAAGTGAAAACGGTTGTTGTTGGAAAAATTCAGGCTTTTTTTTTAAATGCATGCGTTTTTCCCATATAAAACTTCCATCGTCTTGGGGACCGGTTTCACCAAATATTACTAAAATTGTACAGGAATTTTATTTTTGTCCCATATATTTATTTGCAAGAAATGAGGAGCGTGTGTAAATCAAAATAAAGAAATACATTTATGCTATGTGTCCATGTAAGAGTATATGCTCTATGGTCCGATCTCGAGATCTTGATCAAACTTGTCATTTAGATGATATCAGCCGAAAAAGGGGGTCTCGCATATACATGAATGAGCATGAAGTCTCAATTGATTAGTATGACAGAAAGCGAATGACTTAATCTTACTTAAACGTACTTAAGGAACCTAACAAAAAATATGTGAAAAGCATGATGGATGAAATAGTATGCGTAGGTACATAGCAAATTATTTCTTCCATCATGCTTATAATTACTTCGTTTACATGGAAAATTGAATCAGACTTGAAGTCGGATTCAATTCCATATAGACCTAGATCGGATTCAAAGGGTGGTAATGGCACAGTGGATATAGTGTTTGACTGCTAACCTGGACGTGTGGGTTCGAGCCCCAGTCTAGGCAGCATTCTTTTCTATTATTCCCCAGTTTCAACTGGATGCCACCCGTGGAATTTCATGAGATAATTAACATCTAATTCTCAATCCACTATGCCAACAAAAATCTTACCTTTCCTTCTATTCCTTCTAACTAGTGCCGTGCATTGCATTTAAAAGACCTGAGGTCTTACAGGCATATAGTTAAAATTATTATTATTATTATTATTATAAACAGGATTTCTCGATCCGATTCCACTTTTACTCCGTTTACATGACAGGATTCGACGATCGAATCGAATCGGATTGATATTTCGATCTAGGTATACGACCTCACTGAATCGAATCGAAAAATACAAGTAGACCTGGATTAAAAAATTAAAGAATCGAGTTTTAAGTGTGTGTATTTCAATTTGCTTTATTTTGTTTTGTTGTTTTTAGTCATAAACTTATTTCCGCACGCACACAGTAAAGTAATGTGTCACTTCAAGTTTACTTCGATTCTGTTTGAATTCGATTCAGTGAGGTCGTATACCTAGATCGAAATATCAATCCTATTCGATTCGATCGTCGAATCCTGTCATGTAAACGGAGTAAATATAAGATTTATTTTTTTGAAACTTTGCCTTTCAAAACTTTGTCTTTCTTCTGATTCCATTCATGATTAGACTCAAAACAAAATTAAAATTACTTTTATTCCCAATTCCCAGTAGTGCAAATATTTAAATTTTGGTTAATGGGGTTTTCCATTGGTAAAAGAAGAATTTGATGCGGTATTTGATTTTTTTGTGACCAATGAAATTATATTTGAACTGATTTTATTTTGTTATGGTATTGGTGTATTTTTGGTCTGGGAATTTGTAAATAGTATCAGCTGACGAATACAGAAAAATAAGTCAACAATTTGTATACATTCAAGTTTGTTTTTCATTTGATGATTAAAGGAGAATGGGCAAAAATATATGGGACCTGGTCTACCTAGTGCCCAGAAACGAGACCTATGAAAATGAGAAGGTACAATAGAGTGTACCAACGTACGAATATTTTGTTTGTCCTAAACTATGGGAGTTGGCTAAAATAGGCGACCAAGAAAGTAAAAGAAAAACACTTTGCAAATTCGAATGAACATACACGAATTGTTTTATATTTTTTAATATACTTCCTTAACCCCATCGTATACAGTTCTGTGTCCATATTCAAAAATGATGCTCTTGAACTAAGCTTTCCAACGTTGTATATCTCAATTGTGGGCACTATACTCTATCCAATAAATATGTGCAGTACAGGCCTTATGGGAGAGCTTTCCTTCTCCAAAGGGTGCCTGCTGCAAATACAAATATATCAAATCCCCTTAAATATAAATAACCACTGTGTGTATGTGCATTTTTTTCGCATTTAAGATTTTTCACATTTAAGATTTTGAATTTCGTAATTTTCATATCCGAGATATAATTTATTATTGATTCTACATTTTGGGATTTGCATTTTAAGAATTCAATTAATAATTTCTGTAAAATTAATATCTTTCTTTTAAACAAAATAATAAAGCATAGATGGCAGCCCTTCTGAGCTTTTTGCATTTTTATAGTATGCAGTACGGAAACCTTTGACAATTATTTCTTTCACACATTTAAATGGGATTCTTTTGTAGTTAGAGTGAGATACAAACGTCGTACAGCATTTTATTGGACAGAGTATAGACGAACAATTATTCCCGTTCATTAAATTCGCTAAATCGAATAAAAAAAGTTAAATTTTTATACTGTATAGACGAACAATTAGACCGAGAGCCCACAGCAAATTTTGGGTGTGAACGATTTTGTTTAAGATAGGTCCATACTAATCATAAGCAAATATGGAAGTCTGACATGTCGGGGTTGGGGCCTTTGTACGTTATGCTGCATTTAAATGCATTTTTTTCTTAAAGCCCAGCTACCAATGGAAGGAACTTCAAAATAGTATTTGATTAAAGAGCTGAGCGCCCTAGATATGAATATGGGCTTCAAGACCTTTTTTGTGGGTCCAAATATCTGCAAGACGCACTCAAAGATTGAAACTCTGAGTGCTTCTTGCAGCCATTTGGTTTTTCGGAAAATATTTTGGACTCCATAGCCATGTCTATGGCACTCAGCTCTTTCATTAAATGTGATTTTGAAGTTCCTACACTGTATTTTCAATCCACTGCAATTTAAATTGCATACAAAGGGCCCAACCCCGACATGCCAGACTTTCATATTTGCATATGAATAGTATGGACCTATCTTAAAGCTATCGTTCACACGCAAAAATTGCTGTGGGCTCTTAGTCTAAATTATTCCCATTCATTAAATTCGCTAAATTGAATAAAAAAAAGTTGAATTTTTATACTGTTAAGCGAATTATTCGCTGTTATTGGCCATTGGTATAAAAGTTCCTTTATTTTGGGGTCCCTTCAGTTCATCGAAAGTGACCAATACTGTCATTTCAGTGGAAAATTATTGCAATTAACTCTTACTCTAATTGCAATCTTTGTTGCCATATACTGCCTAAACCCCATGGTTTACAGTTTTGTGTCCATACAAGAAAACGATGTATTAGGGCTTAGCTTTCCGACAGTATATATCTCATTCGTGGGCAATTATAGGTAGACCAAAATGCCCATTCTCCTTATGAGTAGACGATAAAAAAGGATGAGGGATACGTTGTAATCTGTCAACTTTTTAGTCTTTATATTTTCACACCAAATTTCTTTCTCTGTGTCTGCTGAAATAAGTTAAGGAAAACAACCTCTTGCCAACTTAACAGCTGGCAATTGTACTGGCGATGGCGTTAATAAAAGGAGGGGTAGATCCATCGAAAAATTCGGATCTGCAAAATTGATTCAGAATCAAAAAATTTCAATATTTTTTGCCTAAAAGAAGGCTTCACGATAAACAGACATAAGGTATAATAAAAAGATACATCCAATTCCCCATCTTGCCTATGTTGTGACGTCATCATCATCTGCGAGTTTGGCAAAAGCGTTGGAAATGTTCAACTGATTTTTGTTATTTTATTTGTTTTTCGGTTTAAAAAGTAAATTTTAAAATTTGAAAGTGGATAAGGATAACATTTATGGAGCTTCAAAGAAAGACTCAATACCATGACCCTTATATATCCTGCAGCTTTAGTTGGTGGATGAAAAGTATGAAGGTGGACTTAGAAACCAAGTGATACATTCTTTGAAAATGTAAGACTTTTATAGCCATATTAATAAAAACAGCGCTTAACTAACCTGTTACATTCGATTTCTCGTGTGAGCATGTGAATTAAAACATAGATTTACTTTTTTTTATTTCACCCTTCGCTAAATCACCTTCCTTGTTGGTTAAGCTAGCTAGTAAGTGTCAGAAATGTAACTCCTAGTCCATCACGAGTTAATGATAACTCGCCGCTAGCTCCGTTTATTAATATGGGTGTTAGAAAACATTTTTATTAAAAACAATAAGGAACATCTATATACAAAAGGGAAGTTCCTGAAGAAACATTTAAAAAATGCGGAAGCTGTGCATCTAGACTAAATGCAAAAAGATCATTTCTTAAGTGTAGACTGTATTTTAAAATTAACCTTTTAAACAATTTATTTGTGGGTGAAAATAACTGTAAAAATTATAAAAATAATCCTATGAAATGGTATTCTTTTCTTTTATCTTATATTCGAACCAGATGACGTCACATCACATCTGTCAAAACGCAACGAGCATACCTTATATCCGTTTATCGTTAGAAGGCTTTATCTGTCAGAACCGGTGTTTTGACAGATATTTGTTACCAATGGAAAACCCCATAAGTCTAGGTTCAGGATTTAACTCAGCGATTTGGGATTAACAGGAGTTCACCTTAGTTTAGGGTTCAAATATGTAGCTCTGGTGTTTATGGTGTTTACTGAGTGACAAAAAAGTGGCGCACCTTGAAGTTTTGCAAAATGTTTAAGCAAGTTCGAATAACGTTTCCTTAAACACTTTCTTGTTTATAAACATAAACGGATTACTATCCGTGTCAAAAAAATCTAGAAAGTACTTAGAAATGAAACATAAATTAAGGAAAATTGTGCAAAAAATTAATAACTTGACGTTTTAAATTTATTATTTTTGACTCCTCGTTTCTGAAATAGTGGAAATTGCCTCCCTGAACATTAAAAAAAGCTTTGGTTCTTTTGGGCAAACCTTAATATTTTTTACAAAGGTGTCGACCAAAATATCCCATTCCTTGATCAGGGTAGATAAATTATTCCACTGAGTGTCTCTGCAAGTGCATTTTTCCCAGCAGATTCCAAACGTGTTCGATGAGATTCATATCCGGGCTCATCGCAGGCCAAGTCATCACGTCGATTTCCACTTATTGCAAAAAGTTGGCACCAAGCAACATGTGGTCTAGCATTGTCCTCCATCAGCAAGAAGTTTTCTCCAATAAATGGTGTAAATGGAACCACAGAATGTTGTTGCTCTAATAACTGGAGTCCACCGCTCCTTCCACGATGCACAGCTCGGTTTTTCCGTGCTTTGAAAGTCCTGCTTACATCATGACGGAATTTCCTCAGAAATTTTCACGCTGGGCAACTGTTGCCAAAGATCGTCTGTTGCCCACCTGATCGTCTCCACAAATATACCGTTAAACTAAAAAAATAAAGGACTATAAAAACATAGTAACATTATTATAAAAACACATCAAAAAGTATGACTGCTCCACTGTTTTTGTAACTAAGTGTATATGAAAATGCACTTCGACATTTGAAAATTTGGTGCGTGTATCTTTCAGAAATATCAGTTCAGTGTTGACTTATTAAATTTTTGTCAGTTAAATCGGGATCTAAATTGATTGAAAACATGTTTCAGGAGGTTATTCCGGATTAGCCTCAAAATTATGATGTTCTTGCTTTGGAACAACTAATTAGACTGAAAGGCCGAATCGAATTTTTAAACCTAAGTTTTTGATGTCATCAACCTAAAGATTCCCAGAATTTTCCAGAGTAATACACTCCGTGTCACTTGCTTGATGCCGAAATTTTCATAGTCTGATTTTGCGGTACATAATTGTTGGAATATTTTTCCTGGAACAGTACAGTAATCATAAAGTATCTCGAAAACAGGTTGATAAATTAACTTGAAATAAGGTTTTTTTTCACACGTAAAATACCCATTCCAAATCTATTATATTAATTTATATAATTTTCATATGTCCTTAATACCGCTGATAAATTGGAGTACGTTTTGCAGCAAACATCAAACAAATTCCTTAATTTTGTATCATGCGCGTGCTCAAGGGGGTTTAAGGGGGATTAAACACCACAACTATCTTTTGTTTTGTATTGTTTGAGGTTCATTTACATTTTCCTTTGCTTAAAAATAAAGTTAAAATAGGTTACCGTTCGTAATTAATAAATAAAAATTGAAGTTTACCAGAGTAGTATCGATTGAACAAAACCAACAAGAGTTTCGAAAAAGGGATCTAATCTGCCACAAATGTTTCTCTTTTTTGACAATTTTTAAACAAAATGTTTTATGTGTCCTAGGATGTTGCTGGTCGTGGATTAGATGTTCCTGAAGTTAATCTAGTCATTCAATATTCACCACCTCAAAAGATATCAGATTTCGTTCATAGAGTTGGACGAACTGCTCGGGCTGGAAAAAGTGGACGTGCTGTTCTCTTTCTTACACCAAGTGAAACAAATTTTATTCGAGTTCTGGAAGATAAAAGGATAAGGTTTGTACTGCAATATGTAATAATTTTTTTTTTGTAATGGAAATTTTTTAACATTTTATTTATGTAATTTTTTCTTTAGAATTTCACAAGTTGATATGGATGTCTATTTAAATGCTTTAGTTGACGCAGATTCGGAAGCGAGAAATATACAAGAAGCTGCTTCAAATCTGCAACACAAATTCCAAGAATTAATATCTGATGACAAGGAAATGCACGACAAAGCTTGTAAAGGTAAGTGAATAAAATATTAAGGTTTTAAAGATTTAAATGATTTATTTTTAACTGAATAGGGTTCTGTATTTTTTTTTAAATCCAATTTTCCTCGTATGAACCGGAAAAACTGATTTTATTTTACATTTATAAATAACAGAAAAAAAAGAAGATTTAAATTTATTTGGTGTGAGGAGCATTTTACTATCGGAGAATTTATTTTCCACGGAAAATTTGAAATTAGGCTGAGTTGCCAAAAGATATCCTGTCGTACCTAAAGTAATTAACTTTAAAACATGTGTGCGGCATTAGTACTCCTACTGTTGTTTTTTTGGTCTTAAAAAAATGAAAAACAAATCTTTCGGGAGCATAGGTATCCAAAAATGACATACCTATACCAAGGTCAAATAAAATCGACCTGTAGTATAACCGGCAGACAGACGCTATGTTGCCTACTAATTGCCCCTGATTCAAGATCCTTAGTATTCATGTGTCCCTAGCTTACATAGTATACAATCACAGAACAAATCTTGGCTTTGATAAAATAACGTATGCCTGGCGACCCTGGACTCTTACTTTGTTGCTGTTAATACGAGTAATTGAAAAAGTCTTTTCTCAAAGTCTTTTACGAAATCCCTAATAGGAATATTGTTCTGTACAAAAACCCTGCATTTTGGTTAGATCAATCAACGTCATGAACAAACATGTGTGCACTAAATTCTGACCTATTTGTTTTTTATTCATAAAAACGAGCAAAAACAAATTTTCTTTCCTAAAGCATGAACTTCCGATTACCTATATAAATTAACAGAACATTTGACCTTATATTACCTACAAGTAATATAGAAGAACTTTTATTCCACCAAATCTATCAAATCTATTGGTCATTAAACGAACTTAATCTAATGAAACCACCCACCGTTGACGTAATTAAGGTCGCAGGCGTATTCACCATAAATCCTCTTAAACCTAAAATCCTTCGTTCGCCCCAGTCAATGGGCCACGTGCTCTCTCAAATAAGCGTTACACACAAAATCCAAATGGAACTTTAGCCCAAACAAAAATGCTTGTATCATGAAAAAAAAAAAAAAAAAAAAACAAACGCGTACAATTTTCCAGCCACATAAATTATGCCACGAAATATACTAATTGCTGAGGTTTTCAACGTTGCGTTCGTAGGAAAACTTTGGTAACTTTTAATAATAGATTCAGAAAAGGCGGGCATTAGTCAATGTCTTGAGTCTTCCATTGCCAGTATAGAGAGAACATTTCGTCGATAGGATATTGTACTGCTGTGTTTATTATTACTGTTAAGGCGATAAGCGGAAGGACTTCATTGCTGTTAGCGTCGTCATCGTGGGGATGTAAAGCCATTTTCGTTCTATACACATAAGTGAGGGAAGCACTTTCACGTAAATATATATGTACCTTTTCTCAGTCAACGCGTGGGTTGGTTCTTGATTTTCTTATGGCAACTTCTAGTAAAGTACAAAAATAATTTACCTATACACAGTCTCATACACGTAAAAGCAATAGTTCACTTAGGAATCTGAGTCTTGGGAAAGAAGCTTGTTGTTTTATTGCCACAATTATGCTGCAATGCGATAATTAATTAACGGTTTGTACGCTTAAGACTGTTAAACGGTTTGTGCTTGGGAAATTAAAATAAATTGAGAGAATTGGATGAAAAATGTTGTTGTTGGGAAGTCGTAAGTCATAGTCAGGTGAAGGCAGAACTGTATAGAACGATAAGAATTGCGATAAGACATGCAAATAAAATTAAGGGTGTAATACATAAATGTATCTTACTCTTTATATCTTTGCATTCTTAGTTGAGTATGTGAATTTAAACATTCTTAATTTTATTTTTGCTTTCCGAGAACATACATTCATATATGTTTGATGGTTTAACATATTTTTAATTTTGTATGTGTGTTTATAGAAATGTTCTTAAATTATTATTTATTTTATTATTATAACTGGGTCAATTTTGAACCATATTAAGCCTAGGAGTACTTTAGTTGCACACAGAAATGACAAAGCTATCGAAATTTCATACACTGACTTAATTTGTACCAGTATCGCCCAGTGGCCGAAGTTCAACTACCAAAAACTGAAATTGACACACTTCTAGATTCTAGAGAAGCAAAATAAAAAAAAAAAATTCAGGTTATTTTCTGGTTCTAAATAAAATTTTAAAAAATCGTGTCGGGGGAGTGACCAAACAATATTTTGTCTCTTTCCGAGTGGATGGAAAACAGCATTTGTCCAGCCTGTCCCTAAAAAAGGCGTATCTTCTTCACCCTCAAACTATCGTCCAATTGCACTTACGTCCCGTCTTTCCAAGGTCAGCTCAAGAAATATCTAGAAGAACGAAGGCTTCTTAATGACCGGCAGTACGGCTTTCGTAGCAATAGGTCCACTGGTGATCTGATGGTATATCTCACCGCACAGTGGAACAGATCTTTATATCGTGTTGGAGAAAGTAAGATTATTGCACTTGATATTTTAAAAGCGTTATATTTCAAAAGCGTTTGGCATCAAGCTCTCTTATCTCTCTTATCTTATGCGCGCATTTGGTTTCGATGAATCTCTTGGATTAGAAATCACCTTTCGGACCGTTCAATACAAGTCGTATTGGACGGTTTCAAGTCTGAAATCCACAAAATAAATGCTAGTATGCCCCAGGACTCCGTTTTGTCTTCGACTCTCTTCCTCATATTCATAAATGATCTTTTGTCTGAAACTTCTAATCCATTAAACTGTTTCGCTGATGACAGCACCCTCAGCTTCTCATATTCGTTTTCAGATTAAAATCCATGTCCTTCGGATGTGGAACTTGAATGGCAGCGTTTGATAAGCTAATTAAATTCTGATCTCGACAGCATTGTCCAATGGGGTATCAAAAATCGCGTAGAATGTAATGCTTTAAAAACGCAATGCTGTCTAGTGTCGTCAAAACGAAACCCACCCCCCATGCCACTATCCATGAGTGGCCGAAAAGCTTTCAGTCTTCGGTATGTGTATCACTGACCACCTTTTGTAGAACGAGCACATATTTGTGCTTAGGTTTTCTTCGGCGATGCAAGAAAATTTTCACCCCTTCTGATCTGGCTGTTATCTATAAAGCCTTTATTCGACCAAAACTTGAGTACAATTCTCATGTTTGGGCAGGTGCTCCAATAACTCACTTGAGTCTATTGGATAGAATTGAAAGAAGAGCTATGACAATGATAGGTGATAGAAATATAACGGAAGCATTTCCACCTCTTGAACACCTCCGCAATGTTTCATGTCTTTCGTTATTTTACCGTTATTTTCATAAACAGTGCTCTAGCAAAATAGCCAGTTGCATTCCTCCCCTAAAACAAATCAACCGTAATACTCGTATTTTTAGGAATGCACATCAGTTTACCCTTGAGCCCAACTTCGGACGTACTGTTAAGTATAGAGATTCTTTCTTTAGTCGCACTACAAGAATGTGGAATGCTTTACCCGGCAATATTTTTCCCTGCCATTTTGATATTCAAAGGTTCAAAACCAATGTGCACCGGCATCTCTCTTAAATCCTTCCCTATTTTCCTGACGCTCGCACTGTGTTTAAACATTTTAAGGGAAGTAAGAACCCCTTCTGTGCTCGCGTAATTAAAAAGCAGAGTTATATGCTTGAATATTCTCAACAAAAATTATTCGATTGACGATTTTCTGTTTAGTCATTCAGACTCAAACGATTAAATAATTCACCAAAAAAGTGTTATGATAATGAGTTTTCTGAAAACTTCTGAACTAAAATGTTTAGCTTGACAAAAACGACAAATCTAATTGAGTGGACCACAATTAAAAATGACGAAATTTCGAGGTACAATATTTATAGTACAGGTTACGTTGGACATATACAGGGTGACTGGTATAAGGTGCACCAAAATGCTATAACGAGTAGGTTGGGTTAAGACAGAAAAAAATCGTATGGGAGGGGGGGTCTATTCCCCCCAGTTTAGGCGGTAGGGGCAATTTTCTAAAAAAAAAAATGACTTAAAACAGAAAAAAAAATATTTAAAAACAACGGTAAAACTTACGATGCCCTGCCGTACCTTTTTATAAAGTCAGACATATCTTTTTTAATTTTCATTTTAAATTAAATTGGATTTGTGAATAGTTTTTAAAAAATCAACTGTCAAACTCGAAATTTTGAAAAAAAAAAATTTAAAACTAATTTTTTTCAAAATTTTACGTTATTAAGTACTATTTTTGTTTTCAAAACTCAATGCTCTTATTAGTTTTTAGTCAAACACTTCATGGATCTAGGAATTTTACTTTTCAAGATATGAAAAAATAAATGAAGCGACTTTATCATAAAATTTAGAAGAATCCGTTCCAGTCAGCAACCAATTGTTTATCATCAACCTCGTTTTTTCTTGATTTTACTAAGATGCTGGTTTCTTTATTTTTTAATATCTTGAAAAGTAAAAGTCCTATAACCATGCGATTTTCAGTGTTTGACTAAAAATTGACAAGAGCATAAAGTTTTAAAAACAAAAATTAACCTTATTTACATAAAATTTTGAAAAAAATTAGTTTGAAATGAAAAAAAAAAATTTTTTTTCAAAATTTTAAGTTCGAAAATTTATTTTTTAAAACTTTTGACAAACGCAACTTAATTGAAAATGAAAATTAAAGAAGATATTTCTGGCTTTCCAAAAAGGTATGGCAGGGCATTGCAAGTTTTACCGTTGTTTTTAAATAATTTTTTTTCTGTTTTAAGTTAATTTTTTAGAAAATTGACCCTCCCGCCTAAACTGAGGGAAATAGACCACCCCTCCCATACGATTTTTTTCTTTAGTTAATCCAACCTTTTCTTTAGAGATTTTTGGTGCACCTTATACTAATCAGCCTGTATAAAACGTAAAAATTCCTACACTCATGAAAGTTGATGAGAATGTTATATTTACCATAAGAATGAAGAATCAAAAGAGTCTATAAAAGTGTCTTATAGAGAGGGGTGTTTTTTTTTAGGGGGAGATGGGGTAGATTTTTGTACATCAAACGAAAAAATTACTTTGGTGCAATATATGCATGTAGCACATGATTTCATGGTACTTTTTAAAAGTGAATCAAATGAAATTTAAAATAAGACGATACGAATACCGGGAAAAAAGTTGTAGTCCTTTCTATGTAAGTATGACTATATGTTCAGTACGATATGTAAATGTTACCGAAAACCCTTTGAAATAATGGTTTATTGATGAAACTTGGTATAAATATTCCATTTCTCATGGAAATCAAAAATAATAAAGGTCCATAAAAATATCTGTGGTTAAAGAAGAAAGTGAAAAGTGTAGGACTATTCCATTACACTTATGAAAAAATAAAAACCTGTATGGAACTTGGTATAAATGTTAAGAGTGGCACGAAAATCAAGAATCTAAGGAGCAAATGGTGTTTTTTTAAGGGTTATATAAAGCGGGTATGTTTTACCTGTTCTACGAAAAAATAAAGTCATCTTCACATAAAAACGAATATAACTTTGTTTGATGTTGTTATCAACATCAACAAATAGTGAGACTGGGTTTTCTTAAAAAGTAGGGGAAAGTCTGGAAGTGTTAAGATTATTTTACTTGTCTTGATGACCAAAAAAAGGACTCCTTGAAAATACCTATTGTGGTTTGGTGATTTTTTTTCTGATTTAATTCTTACATGCTCTAAAAAATACAGTCATTTTCAATCGTCTTCTTAAACCGACAATAACCTTTTTGGGATCTTTCTATCGTCTTAGTTTTACTTTTATTGGATAAAGCGTTAAGAAATCATGTAACATATTTGATATTTCACAGAATCGTACACATAGATACTCAGCCTTATCGGGCACAAAATTTCCCTCGCATTTTCTCCTCCGGATTTTTTCCCATGTATGATATTTACTAATTGTAAACCTTTTTCGAAAAAGTAAAAGATAAATCTATATTACGGGGGGAAACTGATGTCATTCTCGTGAAAAACAAATCGCGTAAATTTAGCCTAAATAGGTTTTGACTCCTGTGAAAGAGACATAATCCGAGGGAGAAGGCTCCCTTGAATTGGCGATAAGGCTGACTATGTACCTCGCCTAGACAAAAATAAAAAAAAAACACCTATAGAACATAGATATTTGTACTGACTTTGGATTCTTTATTTGCATGGTAAACCTAACGTTACCACCAAGTTTCATGAGTGTAAGAATTATTTGCATAATGTATATGTATGTATGTCCTAATTTTACCGTAGGTACTAAACTTCATATCAAAACTTTTATGTTTGAGAATTTCACTTGACATCACTGTGCGGAGGATAGCAGAGCAGTCAAATGGCAGCATTTTTATCTTTAGTTTAGGTTCTAGCATAAAAATTATAACTGATTTATGTGTGTTGTAATTATTTGAAAATATGTATTCGAATTTCTTAAAGTAATCAAGGTACATACTTATAAAAACGATTTGTTGAATTTGATTAAAATCGGTTCACGCTTACATATAATTTAAAAAATCATTTCAAAAAGTAGTAGCCCTTAGCGTTAAGGTTAGTGCGTTCGACTGTCACGCTGGAGGTCTGGGATCGCTTCCCAGCCTCGTCTACAAAAAAACTAAAAAGTTTTTTTTCAGGGCTACTGCCTCTTGCGAGGAATTGAAAAATCCTCCAAGAGTATCACTTGTCACGAATAAGTGCTTCTCGTCTAGCCTTTCGGATTTGGCATAAAATTGTAGGTCCCTTCCATTCCTGTCGAAAGGTGCACACAGGAATGGTTGCGAGTTGTAAGTCACTAGGCCCTGGTTCTTCATGAGCCGTTGTGCCACCCGATTTATTTTCAAAAATCATTCAAGTATCTCAAAATCAGAAATTAAAATATTCAATGATAAATTTCAATTCAATCGATTTAGCTGGCCGTTTAAACTTAAGAAGCTTCAATTTATTGTCTACAATTACAATTTAATGAGGTCAATAAATCCATTGCTTGATCTCAGTCTTTTATGACCTTATCAATTAGTGTACGAATGACAGTACTTGTTTCCGAAAAAAAAGCTTCTGAATTAGATTTTGGAATCGAAACCAAAAGCGTTCGCACGTATCGAATATAGTCCTTCCAGATTACCAATGCAGCTGTCATCTTTTGACATTTTACAAGTAAAAACTACGTCAATACTCAAAATGCGATACACGCTTCAACAACGCATTGAAATTGTTAAAATTCACTACAAAAATAGTGAACATTTTGCAGTCACAGTTCGCAAAACTAGAGCACTTTTGGGTCGTCGTCATGACGTGAAGCACCTTCTCGGTCGGCAATAGTGAAACTGGTGGAGAAATTTGAGCTGTTGAGTGAAGTTAGTGATGTGAAGAATCGAAACCGTATGCGTCGATGAAGAACAACTGAGAATATTGCAGCTGTTGTACGTAGTGTTGACGAAAACCCATGTTTGCCGATTCCTCGACGATCTTTGGAATTATGCATTCATGCACATAAAACGACATAACACTGTATTTTGCATAAAGACTTAGGTCTTAAGGCTTTTAAAGTTGAGTTAACACAAGAACCGGTGGATCACCAGCACGTCGTATCTTCGCTGATTGAGTCCTTGAAATGCATCAAAATTATCCGGATTTTCATCGAAAAATCATCTTCAGTGATGAGGCCCATTTTCACTTCGGAGGCTACGTTAATAAACAGGATAGTTGCATTTGAGGTTCAAAAAATCCAAGAATGAGTGTTGAGAAGGCTCTCCAACCCCAACGTGTCACTTTTTGGTGCGGTTTTTGGGCTGGCGTGTGATTGGCCCTAACTTATTAGAAAATGAGGCTGGTGCAACAGTTACGGTGAATGGATTGCGCTACCGAGCTATGATTAATGATTTTTGTATGTCCGGAATTAAAAGATATTGATGTGGACGACGTTTACGAGCAACGAAACAATCGAAATTTTGTTAGAAAAGTTCCCTGATCGTGTTATTTCTCGAAGAGGAGATCACAATTGACCACCGAGATCTTGTGATTTAACACCTTTAGACTTTATCTTTGGGGCCGCGTGAAATATAAGGTCTATGCTAATGCTCCACAATCGATTCAAGACCTTAAAGATGGATTTCGTGAAGTTATCGAGGACATACAGCCGCAATTGTGCGAATTGGTTATGGAAAATTTCATGAAAAGGATATGGTGCTGCTAACCGTAGCCGTTGGGCCCATTTGGCTGATATCATTTTTCCATTGTTCACTTGAATTGGCATACCTTCCTCTTTGCAATGAAATAATCGTCCATTGTTAGCAAATTTCATAAGTGTCATTTATTCATAGATGTTATGGTAATAATGGCGCACTAACAACTCGCCCTGAAAAAACACCCTTTCACCACAGATATTTTTGGGGACTCGACTCTTTTGGTTCTTGGTAAACATGACAAATGGACCATTTATACTAAGTTTCATTAATGTCCCATTATCTTAAAATGGTTTTGGGTAATGTTTTACTTGTTGTACTTAAAAAAAAAAACAATCATTCCATAAAAAGGACTTTCACTTTCTACAGGATCTTGATACAGGACATATATCTTATCAGTTTTGGTCTCTTTAGAATCAGCGTTTTAAAGCACCCTTAAAACATGTGTCATATGATTATATTGTATTATAACAAAATGTTCAGCGTGATAAACTCCCACCTCCCCCCTCTCCACCTCTTTAAATGCGTCTATACAAAAAGCCAATTAGGCCATTTTGGGGCACTTTGGATATGTTCTACATGATCGAATTCTGCATCGATAACAGCAATAAAATTTCATGAATTAATTCGTTCCCACTTATCCATATTAAATTTTCTATCTTTCCTAGACTTTTATTAGAAAACCCTTCAATTTTGAAAAAAAAACAGTTCTAAATATTTTTTTTTATAAATGCAAAGGTACTTTTTGAATATGTAAATCAAATGGCTACTTAATTTCGTGTTCAAAGTTTTTTAAAAGGCTAAAGTGTGTTAATTTGTTTTTAACAATTTCACTTCCACGATATCATAATGTTATTGAAACAATAACACAAAACGTCAATTTCTCACTATATGTCAACGTTTTTTTGCTATGAGAGCAAGTTCTTGCGATCCAGTCGTACATTTTATTAATATTGATTTGATTTATCGTAAATAATAAAATAAAGTATTCTTTCCAAAGACCAGTTTAACAAATAGTCTAAGAGCTGGCAGCAGATCGTGAAAGGAAACCAAAACATTTAAATAGTATAGGTAGTCCTGGTGAAGGTGATAACGAATACGTTCGTCTGCCAGCATGTAGTGCCCCGTTACCGCGTAAAAGTGCATCAAAAGTACAACTTTTCTGAAAATTGAAATCGGGTGGGAATCCATTTCAAATGTAATACAACTTGACGCCATCAACTCTCTGATTACAAAAATGGTTTCGACGGACGTCTGGGTAGCCCCAAAACCCAGACAGACGTCCCCGAAAACGCGTTTTTTTTGCGTTTTAAGGCTTTTGGGAAACCACCTGAAATGGATCAAAACTTTTAGCCATGGACTCCCTGAGTGTGAATATGTACGTGACAGACGTCTAAGTGGCCCGAAACCCCCGACAGACGTCCATGAAAATGCCTTTTTTTTGGGGGTTTTTTTGTCAAAAAGGAAACCACTTGAAATGTATCACAAACGAAAGATCCTGAACCCCTGAGTGCGAATATGTACATGACAAATGTCTAAGTGGCCACAAAACCCCCGACAGACGCGATTAAAGTCGCGGATTTTGTATTGAAATTTGTAGATAATTGATGTATGCCACCAAAATGTATCGCAATCGGAAGGTCTTGACTACCAGAGTACTAATGTATAAAAAAAGTAGTTTTTAGTGTCATCCAACAGCTGGAAAGGCGCGAACTAAATCGCGGATTTTTTATTTTATTTTTTAAGTAATAGGATTTTGAGGGAAACCACTTAAAATGTAAATGTGTAAAATGTGTAAGTGACAGACGTTTGAGTGGCGCCAAACAACTGACAGCTGCGATATAATTTGCGGATGTTATTATTTTTATTTTTTAATTGTATATTAGTGGTAGCTTCTTCAAATGTTTACTAATTAAAAGGTTCTGACTCAAGAAATTGATTTTAAAAGTTACAGGCGTTTGAGTTACGCCAAACTGCTGAAAAGCGCGATAAAAGTCGTGGATGTAATTACTAGTTTAACAAAAAGATTAAAGATACAAATATCTTGAAATGCATCTCAATTTAAAGGGCTTGACTCCCTGAGTTGCAAAATGTAACTTTTTGATAAACTAGTAATTACATCCGCGAATTTTATCGCGCTTTTCAGCAGTTTGGCGAAACTCAAACGCCTGTAACTTATAAAATCACTTTCTTGAGTCAAAACCTTTTAATTGGTAAACATTTGAAAAAGCTACCACTAATATACAATTAAAAAAAAAAAAAAAATAATAACATCCGTGAATTATATCGCGACTGTCAGTTGTTTTGGGCCACTCATACGTCTGTCACTAACATTTTAATTTTTTTTGGGTCAAGACCTTTTGGCCTTTCCAGCTGTTGGATGACATTAAAAACAATTTTTTTTTTATACATTAGTACTCTGGTAGTCAAGACCTTCCGATTGCGATACATTTTGGTGGCATACATCAATTATCTACAAATTTAAATAAAAAATCCGCGACTTTAATCGCGTCTGTCGGGGGTTTTGGGGCCACTTAGGACATCTTTCGTTTGTGATTCATTTCAAGTGGTTTCCTTTTTGACAAAAAAACGCCAAAAAAATGCATTTTCAGGAACGTCTGTCGGGGGGGTTTCGGGGCCACTTAGACGTCTGTCACGTGTATATTCACACTCAGGGAGTCCATGGCTAAAAGTTTTGATCCATTTCAGGTGGTTTCCCAAAAGCCTAAAAACGCCAAAAAAAAACGCGTTTTCGGGGACGTCTGTCTGGGTTTTGGGGCCACCCAGACGTCTGTCGAAACCATTTTTGTAATCAGGGAGTTGATGGCGTCAAGTT
Organism: Melangyna quadrimaculata; assembly: GCA_949320155.1. Classification (NCBI taxonomy): domain Eukaryota; kingdom Metazoa; phylum Arthropoda; class Insecta; order Diptera; family Syrphidae; genus Melangyna; species Melangyna quadrimaculata. Next base: position 92,043,802 of record OX439484.1, read on the forward strand.
GTATTACATTTGAAATGGTTTCCCACCCGATTTCAATTATCAGAAAAGTTGTACTTTGTATGCACTTTTACGTGGTAACGGGGCCACTACATGCAGGCAGACGAACGTATTCTTTATCACCTTCACCAGGACTACCTATACTATTAAAATCTTTTGGTTTCCTTTCACGACCAAAATCTGCTGCCAGCTCTCCGTCTATAAATGATCTACATATACGTAGATTCGATATAAGCAATCTCTATAAGGATAATAAATCGTTCATAAGTTTTTATTGTGTTTTATTTAAAACTATGTTATTCTTATTATCATCACATCCACCCTCGTTTTGAACGTTAAGTTAAAAATAGAATGCATATTTTAATAAATTTCAATTTTCATTCACTTTTTATAGGTATATACATAGGTGGGTGTGGGTATGGTACTGGTACATGTATACTAGTTCATTAAAAACAATAAAATAACTTTTCCGTTGAAAACCACTACATTCTACAAAAAAAAAAAAAATTTGCAAGTTCCTATTCAAATTCAATGAAGTGAATTACAAGCCACAAAAAGCACTTAATCCATTCGATTTGTTTTCTTGGTTCTCGCGTATCACTTCACCTTCTTTTAACCACCCTTACATTCTTACGTCGCGTCGTCGCCCAACGACATAGTGTAGAGAATTGCTGGGTTATGTGTGTGCTAACACTGCAAACTTATAAATCCAAAATTGACGGGGGTTGGTGCTTCAGGATTCTTCATGTAACGGTTTGACTAATAGAAACACCACTTAAAGCAAATAAAACTGTAATAAAATCACCCCGAAAAGCAAACACTCAGCAGGGGTTCTACATCAGAAAAACCGAGGACAAGCACAGGAACACCCAATCCAACCCACTCATATACTTCGAAACACTTATCCTTTTGCCACGGAGCCACGAAGACTGTAAAACAATAAACTGAACCAATCAAAAAGCCATTTCGGCTATTCATTTCAACAATGGAAACGTCGTCGTCGTCTTCGTCCTTATCCTCAACCTCATCCTCGCTCTAGTCGACCTCGTCGACCGGATGACGGAAGAATTTCCCTTAGTGCCGCACTTTTAATGCACTAAACTAAGTTGTAGTAGATCGCTGTCCGAGAGTTCTCGACTTTGGCTCTATATAGGAAATCAGTCTTTATGGGTGGCAGACTGGCAGGCTCTTCGACCATAAGGACTCGGCGAGAACTTTGGTACTTGGGAAAGTTTTTTTTTTTTTTTTTTTAATTCAAGTGAACAGCGGTAAAGGAACCCTTGTTGCAAGCCTCACTCACAAGTTATACAATTGAAATTGAAAGTTAAATTGTTAAAGAGTCCTTTTTTAAGGGTTTGAGAGGGTGAATTTGCACATTTATGTGTAGCGAATGAAGAGCGGCTTCTTGTCCACAATATCATTGATTTTCACAATATGGGTTGAGTGTGTTTGTTGTTGAGGTTGAGGTTCATCGTTAGTATATAAAATATATTCAGACGAATGATGAGAAATTGAATTTTAAACTTTTCTAAATGGGAATTTTATTGAAAGCAATATAACGAAAAAAAGAAGGATTTTATGACTTTAGCTATAACTTCTTAATATATTATGGGCAAAGGAATGACTTTGCATTTGAAATTCACTATTTTTTTTTTTTTTTAATGACAGAAGAGATGATGCGAATTTAAGCATTTTATTGAATTTCATATTCTGGGAATAAAATACAATAAAATTCAACTAACAAAATATTGTTTGTATAAAATATCAATTTCAATACTTTTCCATACAAAAATGTTAGTCCAATCATATTAACAAAAATATCTAAACAAAATTCGGGAGGAGAATTTTATTGTTTTATTTTAAAGAGTATCTCTTGGGGATTCTAAAACCACAAATTTCCAATTAAAAAACCCTCTGCGTCGTCCGCCATTTTAAAAAGGTGTTTAAAAGCCTTTACTCAATTTGCTCAACCGCTATTAGTCGTAGAGTAGTTATTTTGTTTTTTGTAGGTTGACATGTTCTCTAAAATGTTTGACTTAACATTTTTATTTAATATCTCCTTCCTATAAAATGTTATTGTTGAAAAACCATCAAATTTTCGATTTTAAAAATGGTTTTTCAAGTTTATCTCATCCAATGTACATTGTACATCCGAGCCAAAAATCACTTTTAATACTTTTTATAGAACATTAAATTTCCTACATAAATTTCCTACCAGAGACTAAGCACCACTAAAAAGGAATCTGATGATAGGTGTGGCAGCCATAAAATTGCAATAATTCCATCCTATAGTAATACTTGGTGGTAGCCAACACAAGTGGTTGTTGTCCATTCAAAACCTTCAATGATTCCTACATTTCTGTTTATTTAAATTTCATGAAAGTCAAAAAACTTTCAAGATATAGCACGACAAATTTTCTAATATTATATAATAAAGTGTAAATTGATTTTATTAAATTGGCCCTACTTGTTTCCCGTTAGATTAACAAATATAAAATGACTAAAATATTTGTAAAGAAAGGTTATACCTATAATTGTGTCTCATTTGTTTCTTTAAAATTTAAAATTTGTCATCATATTTTGAATTTAAAATAGTATATATAAAGTTGACGGGACATTTACACACCCTTTTACACGAAACTTTTTGGCCGTCCCCAATATTTTTATTTAAAAATTTAGCCAAATTAGTTAGTTAAATTTTGAGATCTTAAAATAAAAAATCTGACCAGTAAAAATGAAATTATGATTTTTTAAAAAGAAAAAAAAGCCGATTAAAAAAAAAATATTTTTAAAAATAAAATAATAAAAAAAAAATATAGAAATAAAATAAAAATAATTTTTTTCTAATCGGCTTTTTTTCCTTTTAAAAACCCTAACTTCATTTCTACTGGTCAGATTTTTAAGTTAAAGATGTCAAAATTTAGCTTTCAAATCTGGCTAAGTTTTGGGGAGGGGCAAAAAGTTTCGTGCTCAAAGGGTGTGTAAATGTTATATATACTATTTTAAATTAAAAATATGATGAAAAATGTTTTCAAATACTTTAGTAGTTTTATAATTTGTTAATCTAACGCGGAACAAGGAGGGCCAATTTTTTAATCAATCGACACTTTACTATATAATATTAGAAAACTTTGTCGTGCTATATCTTGAAATTTTTTTTTGACTTACATGAAATCTAAATAAACCGAAATGTAGGAAGTTAGAGCTTTTGGAAAATTAGCTGCTAAATCAATTCAACCAATAAAGTACAATAAAGATAGACTTTTTCGTGGACTGAAATATTTGTAAGCTGATTTCTTTATAAACGAAAGAGGGCTATTTGAAAAGCTTATGTCCGGATATTCGGGATGCCATGACCCTGGCGTAATCTACTATTTTGGAAGATGCGAATGGACCTACATTTCAGAAATTTTTGATCTTAGAGGAAAAACTTTTAGGCCAAAGTTGTAGGCAGTCAAACTATCTTTCGTTTATACATACATTTTTTCGGTGTGGGCAATATTTTCAAGGTTATGGTGTTTTATTTTTAACTTTTTTTTTGCAATTACACATTTTTGACGTTCCCGAAGAAACGTACGTGAACATTTTGATATATTTTTGAAGATAATGCGATAATGCAGTCAAAAGTTACAGCCATTTTTAATTATTTAGTATTTTATTTACTCTGGAGTTTTCATTTAAGCGCAACCAAAATGGCTGTAACTTTTGACTGCAGTATCGCATCATCTTCAAAAATATATCAAAATGTTAAAAATTCGGTGTGTTAAAATACTTATTTGTTAAGTCATTCACGTTATTTTATTCGAGAACGACAAAAATGTGTAAATGTGAAAAAAAAACAAATAATAAAACGACATAATGTTGTAAGTATCGCCCGCACAGAAAAAATGCATGTTTGAACGAACGATAATTGAATTACCTACAAGCTTGGTCTCGGAGATATAGATCAATTCGCGTTTTCCAAGATGGCGTATTTCCCCAGGGGGATAACGTCCCGAAAAACTGGACATAAACTTTTCTAATAGTCCTCTCTCAGGTGTACGAAATAAAGCCGTCTTATATTTCAGAGAAATACTTTGAATTGAACAAAAAAAAAACGACATCTGAACTAAGAATTTTACTCGTAAAAAACATCAACAACTGAAGCTCATTATGAACTTAGCTAAGTCCAGATATTTTTCGGTTCTTAACTTAAATTTCGATACAAACAGTGTTGCCTGCTCGAATAACCATTTTGCTATCGATAAAATATCTGAGCCAACGAACTAAAAGTTTAAAAAAAAAATGCACCATCATTGTTTTATAAATTAATTTCCTGATTATAGTGACTAAAAATTGAGTTTTTTTGTTTTAATTTCACATTTTTGATTTGTTTTAATTACACTCTTTTTAGTTGTGATATACGTAGAATAAGGCAAGTTTAGTATTCGTGCAAAAAAAAATCGAGATAATAATTTTCCCTAACATTGCGATGATAAAGAACGCGAAAAAAGTGGGTCTCGCAATTATGTCTGTCCGTCTGTTTGTCTGTCCATCTGTCCGTCTGTCTGTCTGTACCTCGAACTGCAGCCTAAACCGCTGAAGCAATTTTCTTCAAACTTTGAACTTAAGATTCCTATGGGATTCCCTACAGGGAAAATTGAATTTTTTTAGCTCAACAAATAACGGTACTTGCCATACAACCAATATACAAAAATTGATTTATTTCAAAAAAGCCCCTAAAGGTTTTGAAAAAAAAATCCGAGCTACTATAATTACTACAGTTTATAATTCGGTAGACATTTTTTTTTTATAACGGTTATTAATGTACCTGTCATAGAACCGATTTTTTGGTTGAAATCGATGCAGCCGAAATTTGAAAACCAAAAAATCGGTTCTATGACAGGAACCATTAATAACTGTTATAAAAAAAAGAGATCCTCTTAAGTTTTAACAATTTTGCATATACAATTTTTCAAAAAAATAGGTTTTGGATTTTTAAATAAAAACTGATTTTTTTGTTTTCAAAAATCAATATTTTGAAAACGGGTTAATGATTTTTTTTAAATTTTGTGCAAAATTGTATTTTTATTAAATACTAAAAGTTGGCATACCAAATTTAATTTTTTTTTTATTTTCAAGAATTTTTATATACAAAAAATTATTTAAAAAACCGCTCTAACGATTTTTGATTTTTCATTTTCTATCTGTTTAAGCTATCAAAAAACAAAATGTATAGTCATTTTTAGTAATAATTTATATTTTAAATTGTTTTTTTTTAACTTTTGTAATGATATCATAATGTTATAGAACCACTACTATGCACATTGTCAATTTTAAGCTACGTTTAAGTTGTTAGCTACGGGAGCAAGTTTGTGCGATCCAGTCGTGCCCATTTTTTGTTACTAATGAACGGAATAATTTTCTAATGATTTCTTTTTATTATAATGTATTTAGTTTATATTTTGCATACTTGCCACATATCTGAAAGTTTAGTGATGGCGTTTTGGGCATTTCGTGATAGTGATGGTGTCTTTTTGTTTCGATGACTTTGCTAAGTTCATATGTCGTTTTTTTCGACAGTTCTATCTGAACTTGCAAGAAAACAGTGCCACTATATAACGTTAAATTTAGACAAAAATAATATATAAACTACATTTTAAGCTTTAATAAAGTTATAAAGGCAATTTAAGTGTTGGAGTTGTTTTTAAAAATTTGTTTTCTATTTTACCCGGGGTTTAGACAAGCGAGTACAACTAGTAGCGTTTATATGTGTTAGTGTATCAGAACACGAGAGAGCCAACTAGTAGCCCAAATAGTATAATATTTTTGCCTGCGAGTAGCCTGCCAGTTATCCTACTAGTATAGTGTATTTTTTTCATTTATTTGTTTTGTTTCCATAGTTTCCATAATGTGTATGTTTTTCTGTATGAAATATTTTTAAAAAATCATACTAGTTGACAAAACGCGCAGAGAGCTACTAGTCACACATACATCCATAAAACTAACACTATGATACAAATGCTACTAGTTCTACTCGCTTGTCTAAACCCCGGGTTAAGCCCTTTTGTTTTATAGAATTTTCCCTCTGGGCAAAATATACCCCTTCTCCACACTATTTTGATAAACCTTATGTAAAACACCCTCTATAAGAACATGTATACATGTATAGTAGAGACAAATGTTAAAAAATAATAAATTCATTCTCTTAATATTGAATTTCCTTAACAGCTCCTTACCTTAAGTTTGATCTAAGAAGAACGCTGTGATTTCTTAAACATAAGTTAATTAAAGTTTTAAAAACGAATTTTAAAACCGGTGTCAGTCTTTTTTTTCTGTTCAGTTTATTATAATTATTATTTAAAACTATATTAAAGTGTTAAGTGAAGGGAGATTTCAGAAAAAATATTTTGGATTCGCTTGTATAAATTAGTAGGTTTGATGAATTAAAAAAAAAGAACGCATACGGCCAAAGTGTACCTTTAATATTCTTATGTGTATGGGAGCTATTTGAAAGACTTACTTTTCGATTGATTTACTGTTTATTTTACCTAATTCGAGTCTCATCTTGTCTTTTTAATATTTGGAAAGGCATTTTAGATAAAAAGAACAATTTTTTTACTAACAAAATAACGTTATTATGTTGTGGGAAAGTGTCATAAAAGTTCGTCTTTTTTTAGATTTCGTTTTTGTTAAATTTTAATTGCAAAATTATGTGTACTTTTTAAAAGTAGGTACCTTTCTGTTTCCCTTTACAGCCAATTTAAGGCAATTAACTGAAATGCAATTTCCTTATAACCATTTACAAAATCAAAATAGTTAGAACCGTTTTTATTTTTTAGCAACAGAACGAAAGCTACATATTCTAAATGAGCTTAGACAAAAATTTGAATTTCTTTAAGAAATCACATTCAAAATTATGTAAATGATGTGTACCAAATTATTAGCATATCGGTGTTTGTTTTATCTATTTAAATTATTTTATGTATTTTCAATTATTTTCTTAAGCAGTATTATGCTTATGTAGATACTAAAGTGTTGACATGACATTATATTAAATATTAAAAGTACAAGTGACCACAACGTTCAGCTCCAGAAGTTTATGTGTTTCGCCCAGATATAACAGTAAGCTCTTCAGACTGTCATATCCTTCTAACACAAAATCTTTGGTCGACATTTACCGAATTTATACAAAAATTGCAGTAAATAGATACTGTGGATTTTATTATTCTAGTAGAATTTGTTTAAATTTGTGACAGTCCAACGCACTTACCAATACCCTACGGGCTAACTACTTTACTTTTACTTAGAACTTAGAACTTACTTTTTACGCTTCTAATTAAACAAAATCGACTAAGCCGTTTTCAACAAAAACAAACAAACATTTTTTTTTATATATTTTGACATGAAATTCTGTTTAAATTTTTGAAACATTCTCTATAGAAATTTTTTGAGAAAAAACAAATTAAAAAAAGGGCACGACTAGGTCGCACAAACTTGCTCTTATAGCTAATAACTTGAACGTAGCTTAAAATTGACAATGTGCATATGCAGTGGTTCTATAAGATTATGATATTATTAAAAAAGTTTAAACAACAAAAAAATATAAATTATTATTACTAAAAATTACTATAAATTTAGTTTTTTTTTTAATAGCGAGAGCTCAAAAAAAGTATGCCATCTGATTTGTTTGATAAATATTAATTAAATACAATTTTTCACAAAATTAAAAAATAATTATTAACCTGTTTTCAAGATATTGAATTTTCTAAAAAAAATCAATATTTTTTTAAATCCAAAATTATTTTTGTTGAAAAATTTTTTAAGCAAAATTGTTAAAACTAACATACAAAATTTGGTTAAAATCGATGTCGTCGTTAACGAGAAATTTGAAAACCAAAAGATCGGTTCTATGACAGGTACCGTTAATAAACGTTATACATTTTTTTTTCTACCAAAATATAAAATGTAGTAATTATAGTAGCTCGTAATTATTTTCCAAAATCGTTAGAGCTGTTTTTGGAATAAATCAATTTGTGTATATTGTTGTATGGCTGGTACCGTTGTTTTTTGAGCTAAAAAGATTCTAGGGAATCCCATAAGAAACTTAAGTCCGAAATTTGAAGAAAATCGCTTCAGACGTTCAGGCTGCAGGTCGAGGTACAGACAGACGGACAGACAGACAGAATTGCGAGACCCACTTTTTTCGCGTTCACTATCATCGTAATGTTAGAGAAAATTATTATCTCGATTTTTTTTTTGCACGAATCCTAAACTTGCCCTATACACTATTATACTAAGTCGTATATCGCAAGTAAAAATTGTTATAAGTGAAAAGGTACCATTATAATAATCAGTTAAAAGCAACAAATAGGCAAACAAACGCCAACGCCAGCCTAAACCTTTAGTTATAAACTGACTTCTTTTAAGTATAAGAATCTATACAATCGTTTTAAAGAAAAATAAGATTTGTCATGAGAAAGGCTACCGTTTATTTCTAGTCCCTAAATAATGAAAAACATGTCACTGGAAGGTTAAAAAAACGCTTAGGTACCAGGTTTAAGCAAAATTGACACATCCACCTAGCCTGTAGCCGAATAGACAGAGAGACGAATAGGCATAAGTGCGAAAACCACTATATCAAAAAAACCACTTTATATTCTAAATATACAATACCGAATAAATTCATTGAATTAATTAACAACCTCGTTTACTCAACGAACAAATCATTAATCGATAAATGAGTTTAACGTTACAAGGGGCCTATAACACAGAACAACAAGTAAACTAACGTTGGTAGTTAAATATTTCAACGCATTAAATAAATGAACTAGTCAACAATTTATTACTTGTTCAACTATGTTTGTAACACAATTGAAAATTATTTCTGTTACACATTAACAATTGTCAATAGAAAAAATTTCCCTTCACTCGTTGAATCAGTTGAAAGACGAGTCGTGTTTTTGGTAAGTTGAAATCTTTTAGTTTCATGCCAACTTACTTGTTTTTGAAATTGAATTTTATTCATTGCAAATTTGGCTTCTTTAACACATCGACAAACTGTCATTTTATGAACACCGTAAACGTCTCACATAACATGGTATTGAGATCTAGTTCGAAACCAATGTTAGGCTATCAATATTTTCTGCCGTATACACTTTGTGCTTTACTTTTATTTGTGGGAGAGGATCTTCTACGGGCACACGACATTTAACAATAAGCGGGGTTCTATTTCAAAGTTAGTACTTTTTTGAACACTTGAACACCGATTCAGAATAAAACAAAGATATTTTTTCGACAAAACTCTTGGCCACTAAATAAATTCTAAAGGATCCTTCCGATGCAATCACTCGATTAACACTGCTGCAAGTGATTATTTTTAACTTGTTGACTTTCGAGTTTCAACTAGACCGAAACCGTCAGTTAAAATTTTTCAACTACTCAGCAAGTTTATTATTCTCATTTTTTTAACTCTTGTTGTTTGCAGTTACAGTAACGGTTACATTGTGAAAGCCACTTGTTAAAAGAAACAAAACCAATTGTTATAGTTCTCCTAGACTTGTTGTTATGTGTTACATAAATTTTAAAAAGTTTTTTAATTTCACTAGTTCAACAAGCATTGTTAAAACAACATACATGTATTGTACATATGCATATATTTTTCAATGTTTACATAAATTCATTTATTTAATTTATTATCCATACAATATAACTTAAAACTAGATATACAATCTATATTTACTTAGCAAATACATTGCATATTAAATTGTAACATGTGTTACATGCGAATATAAAAGCCGATTTACCCTATAAAAAAAGGTAAACAAATATCCAATGGAGCACCGCATCCCACTGACCAGACAAATTGATGTGCTGCAAATAAAACAAAAAAAAGGAAGCAATGGGATAGTTATTTTGTAATAATATATGTACAAAAACAATAATTAACAAAATAATGCAAATATCACATACATATGCTTACTTTTTTACAACAAATTCACATTGAACAACATTGCAACAAGTAACACAACTACGACAATACATAATCATTGTTATAGGCAAATTTAATTTCACTTATATTACACAGCCTTTGTAGTCAGCAATTACACTCAATAACAAATTTATTAATATTAAAGATAAACAATATTTGATAAATAAACTTGTTATAAAACTTTGACACACCAAAGGGTTATGAATTATAACCTCAAAAAACATCAAATTTTTGCACATGAAATATTGTAAACAATTTTACCATTTCCAAATAAATAACATTAAAATACAACAATTTACACATTTGTTAGCATTTGTAAACAATAAAATTTGAACAAACACGTATATATCACTTAAAATTTAATGTTAAATAATTAACACAAATTGAAACACATGCTCAATCAAACTTTATGATTTTGCAACTTATCTTTATATTCCGATAAAAAGAAGTATACTTATATGATGAATAATTAGTTCAGATTTTGCAACTTATCTTTATATTCCGATAAAAAGAAGTATATTTATATGATGAATAATTAGTTCAGGGAAATAGTTTTATACACTTTTATTACAAAAAATTATTTGCTTAGGAAATATAAACAATTTAAAATATTTAATTTAACAACGTAAGCAGGAAAGAGAAAGCAAGACAAAGAGAAATAAAATGGTAAGCACGAAAATTTTGTCCGAAAATCAGTGCTGCCAATTTTTACACTCCATCCACAATAAGCAAGCAGATTGATGATTGGCTTCACTTGGCATCCAAAAGGCCTATATAAAGCTCCGTCGAATAAGGAGCAAATCACTTCTAATCTTGAATTTCATCAGTAAGGAAGCCAATTGTAAAAAGGTAAATCAATTTGAAATTGCTTATCAGCTTGTAATGATAAGCAAATATATTTTGATACAACCAAATTAATCAATAGAATTATTGTAGCAAATAAATCAATTTGAAATTGTTTGTCAGCTTGTAATGGCAAATAAATATATTTTGATATAAACGATTAACAACAAATTTAAAGGTAGCTAAATAAATCAATTTGAAATTGTTTGACAGTTTGAAATGACAAACAAATATGAATTGATGTAGTAAATACTAACAATTATTGTAAATAGTAAAAAAGGAAGGGAAATTTTCAAATTGAAATCGATTGATGACATTTACGTCAATTAAATATAGTTTGAAACACTTTCTTTATTTAGTAAATTACTTCAGTAATTGTGCCGTCAAAAAAGGGTAAATTGGAATTCACTGGATTCAAACAAATATCCAGCAACCATCACTCAAACCATCTTATATCTAAGATTATTAACAACTTGTTAAGAAATTTAACAAAGCAATAAACATTTTATCAATCAAAAACTCACTTGTTCATTTTTTTTATTACTTTCTTTGAACATCGTTGATTTGAACTATTAAGTTGCAACGTGGGCAATAAACATTGGTGGTTCCATCCAGGAACAGTGAGATTGATTGAGTAAATTTGTTTAAATAGTTATTCTTAACATAGTTATTTTTTTTTTGTTCACTTTGTTTTTTTCTGTGATAATCACTGCAAAAAAAATCAATTCTTTAATCAAACCAAATTCGCATAAAATCAACGTTAATAATGGCTGAATTTGACAAACTTCTTGTCAATCAATTCGTCTTGAAAACAAGGATTGAAAAAACAATCGAGAATGGCAAAAAAACTAGATTGGATAAAAGAATTACAGGCTTTTATAAGCAAAAATTGATAGGTCTACGCAATTTATGGCAGGAATTTATAAGGCAAGATCGACGCATCAACGAAATCATCATGGGCACAAAATCGGAGTGTGATAATGTCTACATCAAAGGTCAACAATTTGATGATGTGGAGATCAAATATAATGAATACATAGGTGAACTAGAAGATGGTTGTACTCGACCGATTCTAGAAACTAGCCTAAATTCCACAACTCAAACAGAGACTCAATTCAAATGCACCCAATTACCAAAAATAACCTTGCCTAAGTTTAATGGTGATTATGGTTTATGGAGATCGTTCTCGGACTTGTTCATATCATTGATTCACGATGATCCACAGCTACAACCAGTACAAAAATTACATTATCTTAAGGGATGTCTTACTGGTGATGCGGAGAAAGTGCTGAAACATACTCCTATAACAAACCAGGATTACGAACCAGCATGGAAAAAATTAAAGGAACGCTATGAAAATACAAGAACCTTAGTAAATCTCCATCTTAATGCTTAAGTCAATCAAACCAAAATCACGGCTGAATCAGGAAAGAACCTCAAGATGTTGGTCGACGCAACAGAAGAATGCTTACAGCAACTCAAGGCATTGAAGATAGACACCAGCCAATGGGATGCTCTGCTCATTTATTTAATAGTTCAAAAATTGCCATTTGTAACAATGCGCCTTTGGGAGGAGGAATTAGGAGATAACCAAAATCTTCCGAAATTTTCAACATTTTCAGCTTTTTTGAATAAAAGAATTCGGGTACTATGTATTGTGTTATAGGCCCAGACGGTTGTTGTCTGGACTGGAACGCTGGCCTTGTTCTTATTTTAAATAAATAAATGTAAGTCTAAAATATCATACAGTTACAGATCATCATGAAATAAATAAATGACATTCAAAAATTATCATAATCCATATCTGCACTAACAAAAGCTGATTTATGGCTGGAATTATTGCAATTTCATGGCTGCCAAACCAATCATCAGATTCCTTTTAGTGGTGCTTAGTCTATAGTTCTAATTTTAATTTGTGTGTGTGGCTTGTAAAAATGCTAGTTGTCCAAATGCAATCGTAAATTAGGAAAAAACCTTCATTTGGATGGGCACGATCAGGTGATCTCGGTGGTGCAATGCGTAGTTGAACGGCCTCTGAGGTAGCTTGGTCTAGGTTCGAATCCAGTTGACGGCAAAACAATTTATAAATAAAAATTGGAACTATAGACTAAGCACCACTAAAAGGAATCTGATGATTGGTTTGGCAGCCATGAAATTGCAATAATTCCAGCCAAAAATGTAATACTCGGTGGAAGCCAACACAAGTGGTTGTTGTTCATTCAAAACCTTCAATGTTAAATATGACTTAGCGAAAAGCTATGCAGCCTAACCGCAAGTGTTATCACGAGAAAACACCTTTAAAAGCTGATTTAATTATTGAGGTTTTGGTTAGGAATTTCTATAGGAATCCACCTGTGTGTGGTGTAGGAAGATCGCCAACACAAGTCAAGTAATTACACTTTTGTCGCCAGGTCAGAGGAACCTAATTAATGAAACTTCTCCATCAATAATATAGGTTCTCGTAGTTCTTTCTATTTTCATTGGTTGTTTTGTGTTTCATTTGACGTACAAATAGGAAAAGTTAATTTCCAACTTTCATCATCGTTTGTTGATTGCGCTGCTGCCCCATCCATTCCTTTTTTTTTTGATAGAAAGTCCTTTTCGGACAAAAATCATTACTAGTCTCTGGGTGTATTGGCGGTGAGCCCGACTAGGAATCAGAAATGGGAGGTAGCTGCATTTTTTTTTTGTTAAACTTGAAGTTAATTTCGATTGCGTGAGACGATAAAAACTGTTATATAAGCTCTCGAGTTAATTAGACAGTTGTTGTTGCCAACAATCACAAAGGGATGATGGTGGTTAAAAACAAAAAAAAGTAAAAAAAAAAATAACGCCCAGGCAAAAGGACACAAAAGGGGTGATAAAAGTTTTCTGGTTATAAGTTTTTTTTATGTATTTTTAAAAGTCCATTTGATTTCTGGAAATGTACACATTTTTTTTTAATAAGTAGGTATGGGGGGCTGAAGTTGAAGGATATTACCGCTGCCAACCTGCCGTTGTAATTTAGATGCAGCGATGACAGGTTGGTCGCTCATAATTACAAATTCTTTTGATTTTTATTTGTGACATTATTTTTTGATTATGTCAACGAAAAAAGAAAAGGGGTTGAGTTTTTTGTTTGGATTTAGTATATTTAAATATATAATAAGTGGGGTTGTCTTGGATATTTTTGGGATCTAATTGCTGGTTGAGAATGGGCAATATTGATAATTATAAATAAAAGTTGACTTCGAAAAGGCAGATTATGTGTATACAGACGCAGTTAAATGTTACTGCTTTATTATGTGTGTCAATTGAAATTGAAACCACGAAGGGAGCCATTAAAGCTAAGAAAGCCCAAAAACTTCTAAAAAAGGCAATTGATTTTTTTGGTACAAACTTTACTAAATCTTAACTTTGTTCTAAAAATATTTAAGATGAATGAATTTACAATTTTTTTACTTACGATTAAAATTAAATTAACACCTTCACTGTCCCATTTATCATATTTGATTCACAAAATTCTTGTTTTCCCGTGTCTCCCACGACCATGTATCATATGTCCCAATACAAACTGATTTTGAAATATCAATAATGTTCATTAATTTTTAATCGACTATTCGTCCCATGTATCATATATGATACACAATTTTTCTTTCTGTTGTGTCGCCTACGTCCTTGAATTACATATAATACATAAACATATGTTTTGGGAAACAATTTTTTTATATGAACAAAATTGGCTAAGAACCTAACTTTCATATGTGTAGGTAAAGTCCTGTACTGAACAAAACTGCAAAAAAATTGGAAAATGTTTAGGAAAACAATTTTTTTCACCAATTAAATATACTTTTTTATGAATAGAATGAATGAACATGAAATTTGGCCCCAATGAAAAATGGCCCCGAACGAAAAATGAAAAATGGCCCCAAAAAAATGTTCCCAAAATAAATTTAAGAAGCAACAACAACAGAATAATTTCAATCGTTCAAAAAATATTTTGCGTTGATTTGGAAGAGCCTTTAAAGTACCTAGTCCGCTTTGCGGGTTCAAGGATTTTAACTCTATTTTTGGGTCCTCTGTCCCGCTCACGCGACTCCGTCGCTCCGCTTAAGGTATGCTCAGTCGCCTGGCAGCGCCTATGTTTTCAGTCGGTCTGCTATCAATGTTTTTGTTGCAACAGTATTTTGGTTTAAAAATAAAAGTTTGGGCCATTTTTCATAATGAAATGTCACCTCAAAATTAAAAATGAAAAAAGACCCCAAATCCATGAAAAATAGACGCAATTTACAAATTTTAAACCTATTTCTATTTTTGTTGTTTCCAATATAAACTTTTTGGGCCATTTTTCATTTTATGTTTGGGTCCAAATTTCATGTAGCCGAATAGAACGTTACACAGAACAATTTTATTTTGGGAAAAGGAACAAAATATTTTATTAAGGTGACATAAAGAATAAAAAAAAAATAAAAACTGAAGTAAACAAGAATTTAAAAATTTGTTTCTATATCATTAGTTGCACATTGAAGCATTTCAAGCAGAATGCTTTGCTGTATTGTTTGCACTCATTAGTGCAGTGGCAGTCAAAACTTGCTTCGAACTAAATGCTCTACGACCTTTTCTCTTCTTCTTATACCACAAACCCAATGCAGTGGCTCATCGAAAAACTCAAGTACGATTTTCACTATGCACTACAATTTGAAAGTTGAGCAATGTAGTCGATTTACGTTCTCGGATGAGTGCAGAGTTTGTCTCCATGGAAGACAGGTCATCTGTTTACTCTGCCTCTATGCTATAGCTTCCATCCAGACACATTCTGCACTAATCCGATAACGTTTAGTCGCCTACATTGCTCAACTTCCAAATTGTAGTGCATAGTATAAATCGCACTCGAACTTGTCGATGAGTTGCAGTTAATTTTGGTGCCGTGGCGGGACATTTTGGGGTAAGGTCTGCTTCCTTAAGTCCGTCTCCTAACTGTCCATTAACTTACGAGTCATTATCGTACCCGTCTCTGCTATAATTTTTGGACGTCAACGCTATAGTGAAAGCACGATTTCGAAGAAACGCCATCACGATGAATCAGTCATAACATCCGGTGGCACACAGATCCTGGCCTTTACACTAACCTACGAGTTTGTCTACACTACACCTTCCGTAGACCTTTGATATTTAAGATTGGCTTAGACCGAGCTGACGGGACACAGTTCATTGGTTTATTTCTTGTTGCAGTAGTGTGACAACTTGACTTACTTCTACAGGCGTGGTTTCCATTATTTTTTAAGATTATAGGAGACCTAATAAGTCAAGAACAAGTTGAAATTCACTTTAAACAACACAATCAACACCAAAAACCAACTATGGGCACATTTATTGCGTATCAATGTTTCAAAGTCTTGCCAAATTTAACAAGTATAATTTGTTATTTTTGTTATTATGGCGGATAGCGCGAAAACTAACCAATGGATTTTTATGATTTTACCTTTAATTTAAAGTTTTAAGTACAAGCTTTAAAACAAGCCTATTAACAATTAATTAAAGATATTCTACCCATCGCGATCATAGTTTTTAGAATGCAAACTTGAGTGATTCCATGTTTTTGCTCGTGAGTGTAATATTATTGTAGCAGATAAAAGGGAAAATGTCTTTTTATGTTTATTTTATAATTTCGTTAATTAGAATGCTTGAGTTTTGAAATTTGTTTGGTGAATAGATAATGCGATTCTAAGAATCATACTAGTTTTAGATTTTTATCTGTCTCCTATTGGGATGGAGATATAAATTATTTTAAACATTTTATCTCAAATAGGGAATTTCAAAAAATTGAATTAAATCTGGAGAATCCGCTTAAAATTTGAATTATATTACATATATGGTTGAAAAATAAATAAAACCAAATTGAAATTGTCATATATAAATTTTTGATTTTGCAGAGATTTTGAGTGTAGGAATTTTTGGAAATAGTAGTTGGAAAACCTACTCTCATAAATTGATTTATATCTTTTAAATTTTCATTTTTTTTTTACTTTAAATGTTCACCATTGTTATTTAATTTTCAAGCTTACAACCGCAACCCATCCATCATTTTAATATAGAACACATAGCTGCATCTTATGCATATACGCTTAATATCCCTATAAATATCGAGATTTTTAGATCGCCAAAGAAGTTTCACTTCTGCCACGAGTACTGAGTTACACGCGCTCTTTTTTTAACTATCCATACGTCTATTATTTTTTTATTTTGTCTTTAAATATAAAACATCAAATTTAATACCTCCCATGAGGGTTGGGAACGATTTTTTTAAAATAAAACAACTAGTTTTTATTGCGAAAGCGGAATAATAATAAACTTTAAATTAAGAGAAACAAAGAGAGATTTCGAAGTTAGATAAATTTTATTTTATTTTAACAAACAAATTCCAAAAAAAAAATGAAATTCTAAACAATTGAGGATATATTATATTTTTCATTAGCACCATGTTAGCTCAATTGAATGTTGTGGGTGATACGACGCAAAAATCCTGTTTTACTCATTTTGTTTGCACCACAATTGTTTCTTTGGCTCAATCGGCAAACATTTTGTACAACCCAGCGCTTTTTCGTCCAACTAAAACCTAAACGCTAGGTTTCCACTTGTCATTGAAAGACCCAAATTGACACACTTTGACAAGACAGGGTGGCTAGTACCAACAAGAAATGCAAAGAAAATAGTAGTAGAGCGAAGGTTTAACCCACACTGTCTTGTCAAACTGTGTCTTTCAATGACAAGTGAAAACCTAGCATAAGTCTGCGACGCCATGCCTCGTCATTACTTTGGGTTCGCGGAAACTGTTTTCCGCCACTATCGTATACACAGACCAAAAGTTAGGAGAGTATTGCACTTGTCTACTTCCATTGCGAATGTAATTTGTTTTGACCCACTGTCCAAACTTAGTGCTTCTTCGTCATCATTCAAACTATTTTAATTTTCTTAGATCTTGGATAACATTTGAAAAGTATAAAACGTGAAAAATAACCAACATGAAATCAATAAGTTTTAATCATGTATTTTAAAAAAAACCGTCTTAGCGGGATAAGGCGGGATTTAAAAAAGCGTGATGGGATTTTAAAAAACAGTATTTAAAAAAACGGGATTTTAGAAAGCGGTATTTTAAAACTTTTTTGTCGAGATTTTTGAAAAACGGGATTTTAAAAGGAGGATTCCGATACGTTCCCGTCCTATGAATCATATTTGATACACAATCTTTTGTCTCGAGTCTCCTCTACGTCCATATATCCATATATATCATATTTGATACATTTTGGAATTCGGCTTTACTGTCCCTATACAAATTGATTTGATCAATATTTCCGAAATAATAAAATGAAGCTAGCTAAAGTCGGTGGTTTCACCAACATAAAAAGATTCTTTTGGCTCTCTAGGGATGCTTATAATAAAATAGCACAAGTCACTGCCCCTTAAAATTTCAAAATATGACTTTTGTACTCGATAAACGGCTGAAAACCACCAAAAAATCGGGTGATTTTTAAGCTTTTCTCGGATAAGCCTACACGGATTCGGGATTCGCTTGTAGTAGCCCGTAGCGTATTGGCTAGTCACGCTGGAGGTCTGGGTTCACTTCCCAGCCTCGTCCACCTAAAAACTAAAAAGTTTTTTTAAGGCTACTACCTCTTGCGAGGAATCGACAAATCCTCCAAGAGTATCACTTGTCAGGAATAAGTGCTTCTCGTCTAGCCGTTCGGATTCGGCATAAAATTGTAGGTCGAGTTGTTAGTCACTAGGCCCTGGTTCTTCACGAGGATTCGGGAACGAGCAAGTAAGACTCGTTTTAGAGGTAATTTCGTGTGCTGAACTCAAATTCGTCATCCATTTTCCGTCATCGGCTCTAGTTTTTAAAATATTCCAGTGTGAAAATGAAATATAAAAATTTGTTCCTCTATTTTTGAGATTTTGTTAAAATTCTAAATGCTTTAAGAAAAAAAATAACCGTTTAATCCATAAACATGAGTCATAGTGCAATACTTTGATGAATCAGTGATTGAATTTTTACAAAATCTCAAAAATAGGGGGAAAATTTTTTTTTTTCAACACACGAAATTATCTCTAAAACGAATCTTACTTGCTCGTTGCCGAATCCGTGAAGGCCTTTAAAATCGAGAAAAGCGCAAAAATCACCCGATTTTTTTTTTGACTTATTATTAAATTAAATTTATTAAATTTAAATTTAGTATGGTACTTTCACACGCTCTAATTAACTAACGTTTATCAACCAAAATTGGCCTATTAGCGATTTCCATGATAACTCATACTTTGGATTTTTCGAAAACAATTTGATCAACAATAAACGCATTTGATGATTTCTCAGTTTCAATAATCATGGATAAAAGTGGGGTACACATTATCAAATCTGTTTGATGTCAAACACTCAACTGTATCAACAAAAATTGTGAACAAAGAACGTGTTTGTCAAACAGTGAGTACACAATAACAGATTTGTCAATAAGGTCTGATAATGTGTAACCCGCTTAACGCTCTTCCAAACCAACGCAAAATATTCGGTGCGGCGGAGAAACATTTGCCTTTGGCTTGGACACTCTCATTTATATCCATGCAAATAAATGTTGACTAGCGAATGTTTCACTTTAAAGGCTTTCCCAACTGTTGTCGCTTTTAATCGGTGAATCCATCTTCAATGCAAATTTTGTATGAGAATGCTGATCGACTAGCAGTCCAGGTATACTAGGTCCATAACTGCCACTGTCAAAATGCAATTTTCGCGTTCAAGATCGTATTCAAAGCGATTTGCATAGATTTGTGTTGTAATTCCTTCTGAAAAAAGCTATTGCAACAACAAATCTAGGTATCTGAACATTTTTGGATAGGTTGACACCGTCTCGGATAGGTTCCTTAACGCAAGGAACGTCAACGGGAAATGTATATGTTTTAAAAAATTCGATTTAATGCAATTGACACAGCAAAACCCTTCAATTTTATTCACCCCTATAAAAACGGATCAAATTTAACTGGGATCAAATTTAATCAAAATAGGTATTCTTATATGTATACAAAATGTTGCTCCAGTTTATGTGACGAGCACTCGTTATGTGTTTTGTTTTTATATTAAGTCCTTCTCAGTTAACCCAATTTAGATTTGTATCTTAAATTATTAGAACATTAACTTTGCATTTATAATCAAATATTCTTCAATAATTCCCACGTCTATTTTTGTTTACCTTTTTTCCGTTTAACCAAAACACAACGAGAACCCATTTTAACTTGTTTTTCTTTTTGGTTCACTTTGTTGCCGGTTATTAATATCTCATCATCAAACTTATAACTAAAATACTGTTTGAGAACTTACAACGAACAACAACATTCTGTTAAGTGGTTCTACTAATGAGCTAACTTCAAGCCGTCCTTTTTGTTGTTACTAACGGAGGGCGAAATATTGGTAAATGCACGACATTACTAAGGTTAGTGATTATTATTGTAATAATAATATACAAAGTGCCCTAGTGGTATATTGCATTAATCGAAATTGAATTAATGTGTTCTAAGTAGAAAATAACCATTGCACGCATTATAAATATATGTATGTATATCTACGTACGCTTATACTAGTGACTGTAGTGATTGAGCAATTTGTTCGTGATATCAAGCAAATTGATACAAATGTCTGCAACAGAAAACATCATTGTCTTGAGAGTTTTGTATAAAATAAACAATTTTTTTTAATAAATAAATAAAATTATAAACCTATTCTTAAAATATTAAGGCTCACAGGCAAAAACTTCAGGACAGTTTTTATTATTTTTCCCTGCTTGATTTTTTTTATTATTTTAAACCATCTATTTTAGAAAATCTAAATTCCAACATTTCATTTAAGTAAAATTCTCAAATTTGGCTTAGTTTTCGAGTTTTACCAAAAATATTGAAAAATGACCAGTCTGACCATTCTATCTGAAATGCCTAAATGAATTTGGGCATGATTTGTGTTTTAAGCGAGCTTTAGTACCAGACAAACACATTGAATAATAAAAAGAAAAATCCGTAAACGCCATTGTTCCTTTCATATTCCGGTATATTGAATAACCTATAACGATAGGAAAATATTATGGAACCATTAATGTAAAGCTACATTCAATTTGTAAACTGCAAGAGCAAGCTAGTACGATATAATCGTGTATTTTTTTTTTTTTTTTCAAAAATGATATAATATAGCCTATGGCGTATGAGTGCTTTTTTGGTACAAAGATGTCAACAATTGAAACAAAAAAACTGACAATGCGTGAATCTGTGAATTATGTTGTATTCTTTCGACAGTGTAAATATAGTGAAAAATTAGTTAAGAAATCGATTAAGCATCGAAACTGACGATGCTGTTTTCAGAGTTCGGTAGAATACGGGTACTCAAGTCTGTGCTGCTTTCAAACCTTCAAAAACAATGCTGAACAAGTTCAATGCGGAAATAATGTACGATATACTTTGAAGGACTCGGACGATAACACAGAAACTGTGGGGGCATATGCAGAGACTATGAATTTAAATATATAGATAGATGGATGGATAGAGATATTTTTTTTTATTTCTTAGAATCCAAAAACAGTAATTTAGAAAGAAAGAAAAATAAGTGACAAAGATATTTGTATAATAAAAATAGAGTTATTGTCACTCTTTAGCAAAAAAAGTTTAAATTTAACATGAATATAATGAAATGGGTGGGGTGACCCTTAAAAAAAATATACAGTTTTTTTTTTTTTTTTTTTTTTTTTAATGTTAATATAAGATTTCAATTATGTTATTTATTTCATCAAAACATCAGGTAGAACTATTAAGAAATCTTTCAATATTTTAGTTATCAAGACTAAAGAGCCAGTTTTGAACTAGTTTCAAAAATAACAAATGAGAAGTTTGCATTCTGATAGAATGAGGAAGCTTATTGAAAATACGACACGAAGCAACACTATAAAAATTTCGGAAAGCAGTTGTTCATAATACCGGTATAGACACTCGATTCAAAAAATTCCCACTATAATTCGCAATTATCCTAAAATTAAGATTACCAGATCTTCTTTAAAAAATGTTTAATACCTTATAGCAATATAGATGGCGGACTAGAAGAAACAAAGGCGCAAAATTTTAAACATTACTCGTTTAAGGAATAAAACCCGTTCTAGTTAACGTAGTCCTTTAGTTGTAAATCCTTGTCTAACTATATCTTAATTTTAAACACGTTAAACAACTCTTCTAACTTAAGTGGACTCCGCAACGTAACGTAAGCAAATTAAGGTTGAACAGGCACACATTTGACAGATGAAGAGAAGAGAGCTATAGAACAACAAAAAATGTTCAAATTAAATAAACAAGTTCAGACAAATAATTTTAATATAACTAGGTTCGTGTCGTGAATATAGAATATTATTTTTTTTTTGTTTAAATGTTTAAAAGAAGTCTACTCGCATTTTCCCTGATTCAAAAAAAAAAAAAAAAAAAAACTCAAGCGCATGGACAACATTGAGAAATCTTTGTACATACATGTGTAGGTACCTACGTGTATGTTAGTTGATGTGTCTCGTGTGGTTGATGTTTGTGCCCATGTTTCGCAGAAAAAGTGAAAAATTCAATGCCGCCGAGCTCTTTCAATACATTATTAAATACTTTTCATTTTGAACAAAGCTGTAAATATTTAGAAAATAAAATAAAATTCGGAAATAATTTTACCAACCTACGCTTTTTTGTTATTATAAATTTATTCCCAAGTGGTAAAAGTATATTTTAAGAAGTTAAACAAGCGATTTGCTGCTTTTAAAGTTAGAAGAGTGGTTTAACATTAAACTGTTCTTTATGTCGTTTGAAATTAACAAAGAGCTGACTCTCGTTTTAAAAAGAGTTTTTAGAGCCGACTCCCATTTTAAATGTGATTTAGAGCCGGTTTTAATTCTTTAAAATTTTGCGCCAAAGTGTTTTTTTTTATATAAAATGTATGTTTTTCCTAATATTTTTAAGAGAAATATTATTTTTAAAAACTTGTGTTATAGATATTTAGTTTAGATACCTTGATTCAAAATTTTGATTGGGAAAATTAAAAGTAAGTATCCATATTTTCCTCACATTATATGAAGGTCAATTTTTTTTCTCTTCCCATACAAAATGGGTGCATTTTTTTTCGAATTTGTGGGGACTTTCAAAATTTCATCTGGCAACACTGATAGGTACTATATGGCAAGTTATGGATCCGTAAAAAAAATCGTTTTCGAGATAATAATTTTCCCTAACATTACGATGATAGAGAACGCGAAAAAGGTGGGTCCCGCAATTCTGTCTGTCTGTACTCGCCCGAACAGCCTAAACGGCTGGAGGGATTTTCTTCAAACTTAGTATACGTTTTTTAAATTTTTGTTTAGGACCAAAAATAATGGTACCTGCCAAACATTTTTTTGCCAAACTTAATATTTTAAAACGACTTTGTCAATATTTTCAAAACTAGGTGTAAAACAGTTTTTTATTATTTTGTAGAATACTTGAAAAAATCATGTTTCTAAATTCAAAAATAACGGTACCTTCCATACAAACTTTGAAAAACCGTTTTCGAAACCGGTTCCAAGAATTTTGGTAAAAAGATGTGCGTTTATATATGGTCAATATTTTTATGAAAAAAATTTTACCAATAACGATTAATAACGGTAACTGTCATAGTACCAATTTTATTATTTTCAAATTTACCGTTGACGCCTGCACCGATTTCAACCGAAATTTTTATACAAGAGCTCCTTCACAATTCAAATAATTTTGCATACCAATACCTTTGCACTTGTACATCATAAATTTCTAGATACGTTAAAGTTGTTAGCTACGAAAGCTAGTTTGTGCGATTCAGCCGTGCCCATTATTTTTTCTATAGAAATATAGACAAAAGCTGTGAAAGAATAAACTAATTACAATCTTGTACTAGTGCTTGAACTTCCAGGGCTTATATTACCTACTCTTTTTATTTTTATTTCACACAATATCTATTTAAACCGTTTCGCGGCAGTGAATATTACTTTTTGCCAATTAATAAAAATGTCAGAACTGTATAATGGTGTGCTTGTATCAAGAGGATTATTTCGTTCGTAATTTAATATGCAAACGAGAAACCTCCATCTCTAAACAACAAGCAAACAGAATGGCGGCAGCTGTTTTACACTTGCAACAAAGCTCTACTTCAACCACCACCACCGCCAGCGCGTGTGCCGTTTTCGTCATCGTAGCTACCATTTCAACATCTTTTGTCTTTGTTCCTTAATCCTTGCGCCACGCCAGCTCTGTACGGAACAGTACATATCATACAAATTTTCGCTGATGGTAATCCATTTGTGGTCGGTTGACACATACTGATCCTAAAATCTGCCAACATCCTCCATAAAAGTTGTG
Organism: Melangyna quadrimaculata; assembly: GCA_949320155.1. Lineage (NCBI taxonomy): Eukaryota > Metazoa > Arthropoda > Insecta > Diptera > Syrphidae > Melangyna > Melangyna quadrimaculata. Next base: position 92,068,007 of record OX439484.1, read on the forward strand.
CTCCTCCCACAGCCAACGATGAACGTGTGTATTGTACGTATTTACATATATCTACACGTCCTTAATAGGTCCCAAATAGATAGAGCTATTGAATCTAATTTGTATCCCTCAGTGTCTAAGGATGACGGTAATTTCCGAATTTATACGAGACAATCGTTCGTTGGAAATTAAATTCATTCGACATGTGAGAGCCACGAGGATGAGAAGAGAAAGGCGGTGAGTAGTTCAATGTCTAGATAAAGGATACACAAAACATCCCGTTTGTGGAAGGATACTATATCTCAGAGATATAGTTAAATTGTTTTATTTTCTTTTTTGTTCATTTATTTTTCATTTGTTATTGTTGTGTCTATACTGCTGTTCTTAATATGCTCCTTTCTTGTCTCGTACCGTTGTCTCTAGCTTCATATAATGAAGCCATTGTTATGCCACAAAACGGAGCTCCATTAGAAGACGATACATGCGAATGAAAGCCATTATGTGGAAGTGCCACGTAGGTACGGTACATACATATATCCTGATACGCTTTCTTGGCAATAATTTTATTTACCCAATTAAAAAGAAGAACCAAGCTGATTTGCGAGCTGTTGTACTGTATAGCTGGCTCCTGTGAGTGTATCAATAATATCCATTGTGGCATTCACCACTCTCATACCCGCAAGGACATTTCAGACATTCATCGGGGAATTAACTAACAAATGGATGAAATTGATATGCTTTATGCCTTCCTGTCTTCTTGAAGATTTCAAATATAAATTTGTATGTATGTACCTACCGTACGTTAGCCAAACCCATCTGCATTTTGAATAATTACTCGAGAATTTGAAGATATTATCAACGTTAATTGTCAAAGGCATTTGTGGTTACGTTTAGAGTATCATTGGGTTGGAAACTTTATATTTTTGTGGTAGACAAAAAAGCAACTTAAATATTTGGGTCTGTTTTTATGGTACGTTTGCACTTAATGATTTAAGACAAAAGTAGATATTTTAGAAGATAACATCAAAATATTTATACCTACTAATAGAAACCTTGGGGTTGATGGTGAAAGACCTCTCAATAATAACAAAAAAGTTCGTTTAAAATAATCAAAGGTTTTTATTTTATCAGTTCTGTTGTAAAAAGATGAGCATGGGAAGACGACCATGAGTATATCATAGTGCAGACTTTTGTCAAAGGTCATACAAAAACTCTAGAATTTTTAAAATTTTAAGTCTAAAACCTATTTATTTATTTCTTTACCCTTACTAAATTTGTGTGTTTTTTTTTCTATTTGCAGCATTTGTATCCTGGATGAAGTTTTATTCAACGTTCCCCAAACAACTAAAACCTATTTTTAATATCAAAGTAGCTCATATGGGTCATTTCGCTAAATCATTCGGACTTAAAGACGAACCAACTTCATTCACAAAGAAACATGCTGCTCCAAAAGCACCGCCACCAACAAATCGACTAACATACACAGAAAGGTAATTTTTGATTTGTTTAAAAGTAAATCTGGAAAAATTCTAATTTTGTTACTCTATATTTTTTTAAGGAATCCTGAAAAAATCAAGGAAGAAAAAAAGACTAGAAAACGACTATATGCAACAACTGTTACTGGTCCTAAGCCAAATAGACTTAACAAATACGCTACAAATTCAAGGACACTTACAACATCTGAATATGGCAGTGGATTGCCAGAAGTGAAAAGAAAAAAATAAATTTTAAAATAATTTAGGTATCTTGATATTTACTTAAAATTTATTAATATTTTTCTTTGTTGTTAAATATGTAATGTGTATGTATGTCAATTTTATAAAAAAAAAATAAAGTTAGCAGAAAGAATCCCTGCGTAGTTCCTAGTTAAATAAAAGAGATGAACACTGATTTGTATGGGTTTTTTTTAATAATTTAATTCAAGTTTCTGGTACACAAAATTAAGTATGAAGAAAAAACTGTATGAGCAAAATTCTATATAAGTTAACCACTTTAATACTGCGGCAGATCTTGGAAAAAACCAAGGAACTTCAAATCGACACTCACCACCTCTAGTTTTGGCATCCCTGGCAAACTCGTCCGTTTGTGACGATGGAGAATGCACGCTGTTGCATCAAGGTCGGCAAAGACCTAATCAACGATGCATGGCGACGTATAAGACACTCATTATTCCGGTCCTGTTTTTTGGTGCAGAGGCATGGGCCCTGTTAGCGGCGCGCGGATGGGTACGCTTTAGGAATATTTGAAATAAAAATTGGTCAGGTGAGCTTCGGTACCGTATGCATAGACGGGGTAAAAAGTAAAAAGGCGACGACTGAGGTGGCTAGATCATGTAGAGCGGCTGGGAATCCAATGATCCGCTCTGAAAAGTCTTTGAATCTATCCCCAAGAGACGGTGAAGTAAAGGAAGAACGCGAAACTGCTGGCGCAGGCCAGTGGGAGAGGACCTCAACCAACTTGACGTGGGGAGACTGGAAACAGCGTCATGGGACAGAGCTGGTTGGAGAAAGCTTGTTGGTTGACGCCCTAATCCGCTCCGCCCGACTGCTAGCGCTACCATAAGTAATACTAAGAAACAAAATCATTTTGACTATATGAAAAATTGAGAATTTCACCGAATGAACATGAAATACAAAACGATTTGTATTCAATACAATTTGGAAATGTTGATACACTTCCACAAAAAAATTAAAAATTCTATTAAATTAAAAATAGTACGCATACGCCCAAGTCATCTATTGTTTTGAATTTTAGTTTACGGTACCTCTCTGTGAAAAGAGAGCATGTCATATCATACAAAAAAAAAACAATTTAAGTCTTGAGAGCTCGCTTTATGTGAGCACCATCAAAATAAATTCCAAAAGCTCCGTTAAAAAGATGTACCTACGAAAAAATGGCAAGCATACACATGATGCATAGCAAGATACATGTTTCTTCGATACATTAGATCGATGTCAAACAGGGCTCAAAATGATATCTATGTAAGGGGCCGGTCATGAGTAAAGAAAAAAAGTCTTTTTTTTTTTATTAAACTTTATTTCATTTGAAAAATACTTAAAACTATACAATGCAAAGATATATGAAAGTTAAAAAAAATGATAATTTAATGTATACGAACCCATAAGAAATATCTTGAAATAATTTATTTATTCCCAAAAGAAATCTATATTTTTGTCTAAAAAAAACATTTTTCAATTCTACTGATGAAAATTCCGCACAGAATTTTTTCGTACGGAATTTTTAATCAGTAAAATTAAAAAATTATAACAAGGTAGTATGACAAGGTGTTGAGCAGGGAGTGAGTTTTAGTCCAGCTTCTTCAAAATATCCCCAGAAGGAAAGTAAAACGATGATATTTTGTATTTTAATTCATAAACAATTTATTCTGCAGTATTGGTATTAAGTTTGATTCGATGTTTTTGAATGCTTACGCAGAAGTACTTCCAATGAAAGGTATTTGGTTTACCCTCTACCGCAGGATATGCGAAATGACGCAGTTACCCGCTGAATAAGTGACAAAACAAAATTAATTAAAATAGGAATATAAGGTTCAAACCAAAGAGGTGAAATAACTCCGTCAATGGGAACAAAAAATATTATTCAGTCGAGTCCTCTCGTTGCGAAAGCTAGTGTACAAAAGGCAGTAGTGTACCGTCGTCGAAGGGTACTGTTCGCAATCAAAACCAGAACCTGAAGTGATTTTATTAATTTAGCAAGTCCTTTTTTTTACTAAATCTGTCTCAGCTTTTTCATTAGTGCCCTGATGATGTCCTAACTCAGACGAAACGCGTTGGCTTCCAAAGTTTTTAATAAATAAAAAATAAAATAATTTAAATTGTGGAAAACAAGTGTTTTATTATATCTTTTTTGAAATGTCTAAGATTAATTTCCACCAAGTGTTAAACTCTCAATCTATTGATTATAAGAAAATTATAATTATTTCTTTAAAATGCAAAGCCTATTTATTTTAATTTGTATATGAAAATTATTTCTCTAATTGATAAGTACAATATTGTTGAAAAGTAACATGTTAAATTTATATTTTATTACAGTGTATTTGAAAAGTTTGAAATGAATTTATGAAATAATTATATAATTATGTTAATGATAAATAAATAATTATGTAAAAGAAATCTTGCATAAGAATAATTAAATGAAAGAATTACTGAATAATGAATGGTGAATGAACAAAAGAAATAACAAAAACATAAATAATAAAAGAATTCATAATGATGTTGATTTTGGTGATTGTTGTTGAATGTTGTTGTTGTTACAAAATGCTTTTTTGGACGCAAATATTTGTATAATTTTTGTGTTAATAAATTATTTCAGGTGATTTCTCATGAGTGTTCGTATCCACTTTATATTTTAAATCGTATTTTAACACATCATATTATAAAAAAGAAATTTTTTTACTGATGCGTTTTACTGATCGCTACAACCTGCCACTGTACGTGTTCAGAAATGGATCTATTGAAAGATTTAATAATCTACTACAGTCACTTCAAAGATTTTTCATCGATCCCCAACATCATTCCTAGCTGCCTGCTAAACTAAAAAATACTAAACAGCCTTTATGTAGGCTCTAAACAACCTCCAAACGCGTTAAGCTTTTATTGCCTCTATACAACGTTGCATAAGTTTTATAAATCACGTTTGTGCGTTCAGAGGCAATTTAAAGCGTGCATAGCTGCAAGCGTTCAACTGTGTTCATAAATAACACTGATCAAATATACCTTAAAATAGAAAGTACTAAGTTTTATAGAAATCGATTCATCCGTTCAATCTGTAGGCCTAGGTGTTACAAATTGACAGATGGACAGATAAAACTGCGGGACCCACTATTTTCGAATTCTCTATTATCGTAATAACATATTTGATAAACATCTCTACTTAAAATTATTTCCAGAATGGGAAACTTGCCATATAGTACCAGTGAACCAACAAAAAAAAAATATAAAAATGGGCACAACTGGATCGCACAAAACTTGCTCTCGTAGCTAACAATTTTAACGTAGCTTGAAATAGACATATACGTATTTATTGGTTACATAACATTATGATATCATTAAAAAAAAAAGTTTTAAAAACAATTTAAAAAAATAAATGATTACTATGAATTATTATAAATTAGTTATTTTAATAGCTTAAATAGATAGAGCTCAACAAAAAGTATGCCACCTGCTTTGTTTAATTAACATGAATTTATGAAAAAAAAAATTCAAAAATCGTTAGAGCTGTTTTTTTTTAATTTAATTTCTTATATATAAAAAATCTTGAACATATTTTAAAATAAAATTTGGTATGTCAACTTTCAGTATTTAATAAAATACAATTTTTCACAAAATAAAAAAAAAAATTCATTGGCCCGTTTTCAAGATATTGAATTTACAAAAAAAAAAAAAATTCAATATTCTTTTAAAAATCCAAAAAATTTTTGAAAATTTTTATATGCAAAATTGTTAAAATTATAAGCGACCTTTTGTATGAAAATTTTGGTTGAAATCGGTGTAGTAGTTAACGAGAAATTTGAAAACCAAAAAATCGGTTGTATGACAGGTACCGTTATTTTTTGAGCTAAAAAAAAAAAATTCAATTTCCCCTCTAGGGAATCACATAAAAACCTTAAGTCCAAAGTTTGAAGAAAATCACTTCAGCCGTTTAGGCTGCAGGTCGAGGTACAGACAGACGGACAGACAGACAGTCAGAATTGCTTCATCTCGCGCAAACCACTGCTCCAAAAAAAGTGATTTTTCGATTTTTTTTATTTTTTGACAAATTGGCCTGCTTAAATTTTTTTATAAAATTTTTTAAACCACCAATTTTGATAGAAAATCTAATTTCCTACAAAAAGTTTCTTAAGTTTAATTCACAAATTCGGCTCAGTTTTCGAGTTATGCCGACAGTATTGGAAAATGACGGTGTGACCATTCTCTCAGAAACGCATGGATGAATTTAAGCGAATTTTGTGTTTTAAGTAAGCTTAACTTCCACACTAACATATTCAATTAAAAAAACCCGTGAACGCAATTGTTCCTTACTAAAAGGTCTATTCAATAGCCTATAATAACAACTTTCTATTTATAAATGCCTTTACTTATTTCAAAAAATTTATTCTAATTTACCAATTGTCAATTCTCTAAAAAAAACAACCTTTATACTCTCTATTTTGTTTGTACAATGAAAATGAAATTATTCATGTCAAAATACTTTTTTTTTTGTGACTGGAAGACGTCAAATAGTGGTCTTGGCGCGTACTTGTCATCTTCAAACTGTTATATTTGCAAGGAATAGACTATTTAGAACTAATTTTTCAATCATCAGTTAAGCTATCAGAGGAATAAGTAGGGGAACGTCGCCAACAGTGAGACACTTTTTTTCAAAAAGTATTCCGAGTGATTAGTTGATTTTAATTGGGTTCGATAGGTTTATTATTTGTGCTGTTTATTGCATACTTAAAATTAAATTTACCTTTACCGATAAAATAATTTAAATCAAAATAGCCGAGTACCTCCTTTGTCTCACTGTTGGTAAACCTTTTCCAACAGTGAGACAGTCCTTCCGCAACATTGAGACACCTCCAACAAATATTTTAATAAAAAAAGTTTTGTTTGAGAAACATTTATATTCACCCCAATTACCGATGTCGTCTCGTTTTTTCGAGCACACTCGTTTTCTTTGTCGTGTCGTTTTTTAAATGGCATTCCATAACTTCTTCGACGTGACAAATTTGTAACAGATTTTTAAACGAAGAAAAAGGAACAAACACCTGTCAAAATCAAAGGAAAGTCTAAAGTCGACATACAAAATTATTGCTTGGTGCACAATTTTAGAACAAATGTTTTTTTTTTAAATTATTAGTAAATAAATAAGTAAGTAAAATGATAAATGTTGAATTGCTTAACAACAAAAGTAGCGATAATGACGAGGATAAAGCAATGCGGAATTTTGATTTTTTGTTCATGTTTAAAAGCGAAAGCCTGGCGTCGTTTCTTTCCTGCTAGATCTTCAGTTTCATGCTGGTATTCCTGATATTGTTGTTCCGAAACTTCACCCTCAAATTGGACGAAACTATCTTCCGTATTTAAAGCGATTTCTTTTAAATACTGAAGTTAAATACCTGCATCTGCCTGAGTTTGTGTTGATGCATACCCGGATGCAGTTAGCAAAGGGTTTTGGAAGCAAATTGGGCTGGGATACACCAATTGGATTTCCACTTGGGTTCAACAACTTTTTGTAATTTAGCAAATTTGCTACAGCCACTTCCAGTTCCAGTGAGATAAAGCTTGCAAGTGGTTTGGCCCTCTCCCAGTTGCATTTATTTCCTTTGAATTTTTAATTTCAATTGCAAGTATAAACAAATACCTATGTTCTCGTTTTATTTATCGGAAATAAAATAAAAATAAATTCTATAAAATAAATTATTTAACAACAATTACAGTTTTGCGACCTGCAATTTCTCTGTCGTGAGCAAATTTTTGAACGTTTTTTTCATAGTCTTCGTTTCCTTTCGTCTTACAGAATGCAGAATGAAAGCGGTCAAAGACGTTTGACGTTTATGCACGACAACAAAACGAGTGACAAAATTGGGAAACGACTTATGGAATGCAGATTGTGTCGCGTCGTATATTTCGCTGTCGTTTACGACATCGGTAATAGGGGTAATTGCATTATGCAACAAAGTCTTATGAATAAAAAAAAAAACTAAATAAAAATAAAAATGAAAATTAAAGTTAAAGTTACAAAAAATGTCTTCAGTGACTAATATAAATAGATTATAGCCGTGTTTTTCACTCACTTTTTTATTTTAAACGCAAAGCAAAAACAAATCAGACTACTCAGTGTTTGTTTTGTTTTTGATTTGCTTATAAAATTTTCATTATTCGTTTCATTATTTATGAAATAAAAAAAAAAATTTAGCGCACTTCAATTTGGTAAAATGTCTCCCTGAAATGGATACTGGCTTGTTGCCGATCATAAACAAAATCAAAAAAACTACTTCGAAATGCCTCAAAATCTAGTTAATTGTTTTCTCTATAATATAATCTACACAATATAGAAAACATTGATTTTAAAACGCACCTAGATATAAAGTAATTTCTTTTTTATTGATGCACTTAAACTTACTTTTGACTGTTTTTTCCACTGCCCTATCACGGCTCGGCTACTCTTCATTGAAAGTAAACACAAACCTAAGCAATCGGAAGAATATCTGGTACATCACCTACGACAACAAGCGCAACGTGTTCGTACATATTTCTTCCGAGTTATTCGGAATGTCTCACTGTTGGACGTGTCTCACCGTTGGCGACGTTCCCCTACTATAGCAACAGGAACAAATTTTTGTTTTATTCGAAGAATAAGTACTATCTGAGGTTTAACTGACTATTGAAAAACTGGCCCTTAGTGTATTATAGAGATCTGTGGTACGTATGGGGTGCAACTGTCCCCCTATTTCAAAATATGTGTACCTATAAGAAAAAATTGTGTAGTAAGGTATTATAGTATCGAAGTAGCTAGCTAGAATTGATTGTAGTTATCACTTTTCATTTGAAATCAGCACAGCACAGAACAGTTGTGTTTTAATTCAAAATGCAATAGGTACCGGTACCTATCTAACGTTACACCAACATCCCCTCTCCAGCTCTTCGATAATTGACTAACTAACTTTTGATGTTAATTTTTTTTTTTTCAATTCCTACATTATTTTGATTCTTTTGAACAAAATACATTTTTTTTATTCGTTTAAGCTTCTCATCTCCCAATGGGAAAAGTCAATCCATTATGCAACAAAGTCTTATGAATAAAAAAAAAAACTAAATAAAAATAAAAATGAAAATTAAAGTTAAAGTTACAAAAAATGTCTTCAGTGACTAATATAAATAGATTATAGCCGTGTTTTTCACTCACTTTTTTATTTTAAACGCAAAGCAAAAACAAATCAGACTACTCAGTGTTTGTTTTGTTTTTGATTTGCTTATAAAATTTTCATTATTCGTTTCATTATTTATGAAATAAAAAAAAAAATTTAGCGCACTTCAATTTGGTAAAATGTCTCCCTGAAATGGATACTGGCTTGTTGCCGATCATAAACAAAATCAAAAAAACTACTTCGAAATGCCTCAAAATCTAGTTAATTGTTTTCTCTATAATATAATCTACACAATATAGAAAACATTGATTTTAAAACGCACCTAGATATAAAGTAATTTCTTTTTTATTGATGCACTTAAACTTACTTTTGACTGTTTTTTCCACTGCCCTATCACGGCTCGGCTACTCTTCATTGAAAGTAAACACAAACCTAAGCAATCGGAAGAATATCTGGTACATCACCTACGACAACAAGCGCAACGTGTTCGTACATATTTCTTCCGAGTTATTCGGAATGTCTCACTGTTGGACGTGTCTCACCGTTGGCGACGTTCCCCTACTATAGCAACAGGAACAAATTTTTGTTTTATTCGAAGAATAAGTACTATCTGAGGTTTAACTGACTATTGAAAAACTGGCCCTTAGTGTATTATAGAGATCTGTGGTACGTATGGGGTGCAACTGTCCCCCTATTTCAAAATATGTGTACCTATAAGAAAAAATTGTGTAGTAAGGTATTATAGTATCGAAGTAGCTAGCTAGAATTGATTGTAGTTATCACTTTTCATTTGAAATCAGCACAGCACAGAACAGTTGTGTTTTAATTCAAAATGCAATAGGTACCGGTACCTATCTAACGTTACACCAACATCCCCTCTCCAGCTCTTCGATAATTGACTAACTAACTTTTGATGTTAATTTTTTTTTTTAAATTCCTACATTATTTTGATTCTTTTGAACAAAATACATTTTTTTTATTCGTTTAAGCTTCTCATCTCCCAATGGGAAAAGTCAATCCATTTTCTGCTCAATGGAATGTCATTCAAATTAAAATTTGTTTATGTCAATTTTGGGTTGCTAGACGTCATGTTCTTTTCCACAAGATTTTATCATCATGTTTTAATATAAAAAAAAATCAACACATAAATCAAAATATTTGACAAATCTTATGATGTTGGGGGTTGAAAAGGACCACGACAAAAAAAAAAATAAGAAAAAAAAAAACAGATTAAAAATAACAAACAAAATATTTTTTTTGCCGCAACCGTTGATGAAACGTCAGCGTTAATATCCTGGGAAAGGATAATGCAATTTGTTATATTTATTGAGGGCGGTATATTAGTGTATGAGGCATATTATATAGGATACGATACGGAAGATCAATGTTATTCGACGCACGTGCCTGAAAAGTAATCGGCTCATCGGCAAACATATTGTTCGAGGACACGTGGCAACGATACACTTAAGTGCTATTTACTAACATTTTCAAGTGACCACAAAAGTGTTTTTGGAAAACCGAACAAAGTGTATGATAATTGGGGAAGCATTTGTAATGAAAGAAGTTATGTTTACAAAGCTTGACTTTTGAGTTGGTATACAATGAACGTTCTTAAATACTTTTACTGCAGGAATAAATTTTAAGGTTCAAGGAGTTCAAATATTAGAAACTAAGTTATTTATAACAAGTAAGGTACTGAAGACGTCTGTTGAAAACCACAAACAAGAGAGTATTTATTGTTTATATGTTTAAGTGTTATACATACATTAAGTAAAGGTAAATACATATGTACTTGATATGAGCTAAACTATGCAAGGTGGGCACTATCTCTACCTATAGATAAGCACCCTACAGGATTTAACTATCGAAACAACATCATTGATAGCAATAATAAAGAGAAGTGGACCAATGTGACTACCTTGAGGTACACTATCAGAGTCCGCAGCTATCCTCCCCTTCAAATATGATCTTAACCATTCAAAAAAAATTGGAGGGAAACCAATAAGAGATGAAAGTTTAAATAAAATATTTAAACTTACTGAAGTCAGTAAAGATACAGTCAACTTGATGGCCACTCTCAATAGTTTTATTTGTAAAAGACGTGAATTCAAGAAGATTAGTCACTGTAGATTTCTTTATCATACCCATGTTGCTCGCTCACAAGAAAAGGTTTGCGGCGGAAATAAAAACTATTACATAGTTTATGTAAACATTAAGGTTTGGCTATTGGCCTATATTTTAAAATATCGCCACGGTTTCCCTGTTTGTGAATAAGAATTATAAATGAATTTTTCCAAATTTTAGGAAAATTAGCTCGAGTACTTCATAGTCAGGTTTTCTCTTGCTATTACCAAATTTCCAAAAGATTTTAGGACCAATAAGAAACGAAGAATTCTTGCTATTATGAATTTTTCCAAAGTTTAGGAAAATTAGCTCGAGTACTTCATAGTCAGATTTTCTCTTGCTATTACCAAATTTCCAAAAGATTTTAGGACCAATAAGAAACGAAGAACGCATTTTGACTAAATAACGATTTGACTTAATGATCGGAACTCTTCACAACGATATACAATACATAACTAATAGTAATCAGAATCACCCATTAAGTAAAGAGAATTCAGTTTTTTTCTTGAAGTCAAATTCAAGCGAGTCATTATCGATATCAAAATCGGTTGTATTAACATGAGAGATCGTGCCAAAAAGTGGGGATGGTACAAATCAACTTTCGACATAGGAGTTGTACATTGTTCTATAACACAATTATTAGGGTTGGCAACATAATATCAGATCTAACTGTCGACCAAGAATATTTTTTATACAGCTCACTTGATGTGGGTCACATGATATAACATTGTCAACAAACATAGTTTCATGAGGAGAAGAGGCGTTGGTAGCCATTAAACAAGTTTCGTCATCAGAAACAGCCCATTCCAGATCAGGAAGTTTGAAAGCACCTGCGAGAAGGACATCGTCAAAGGGGTCACATATTTCACTAGAGTTTATAAACTCAATGATACTAGTTTCTTCCACACTTAATTTTACCTAACGTTACGATGATAGAGAACGCCAAACAAAAGTGGGTCTCGCAATTCTGTCTGACTGTCGGTACCTCAACCTGCAGCCTAGGCCGCTGGCGTGGCCTGGCGAAGGTATACTGCATGACGAGGCCGATTTTCAGGAGCTATCAGCAGCCTGAAAATTGTATCAAAATATTGGAAATTTAGTGTTCGTATATTATCGTTAGGGCGTTAAGGGCAACAACGTTGCACTTCATTCTGACGGGATGAGCTTTGGTACACTTATAGTCCACGTAATAACTTTAATTTTTAGAAGTGTTGCCACGGTGGCAGCACTGGCAGATCGACGATCAGGTTATAACAACGAAAAATCGAGAACCGGACATAGGACGTTGACGCGAAATGTATCGTTGGATTTAGAATACCTAAATCCATAGGACCTTATTATTTTGTTGGGTGGGGGCCTTGCGAACTGGGGGAGTTGGGGCGGAAAATATCCTCGGCGGATAAGGGTTTTTGTCTTTTCAGAAAATAATGGTTGTTTTGTTAATATATTTATAAAACCATAAGGTTGGCGTCGACGCAGATTTTCACACTCTACATAACATATCCGAAACCTACTTAAATCCATGTATGTATTTTTGTTTTTTGCATAATCGCTTTCAAAGTTTCAAATGGGGGGAGAGGGGGATGGAATTATGTCAAATCGATATATATTTGTATTGGAATAATCGAAGCGTATGATGCATGAATTTAAGGTAGTTTTAAGTGTCCAATCTTATGAAACCGTAATAAATGCAATATAACATCCCTGGAAGAAGTTATTTTACTTTTATAAACTGATGGCTGAAATGTTAGTGCATCTAGCATAACATAACCGAGTTCTAACGGTATGGTGATGAAATTAGAAACACATCCTAACTAACAATTTTTCCTCTATAAGTTCTCATTTTTTGAATTTCTGTAAGTTATTATTTCTACAAGGCTTGTATTTAGTTTGGACACCGAATTTGCAAATTTCTGCAATGAGATAAATATGGTAAAAGAAAACAACTCAAATTCACTTGATAAAAAAAAAAACGAAAAAAGATATGTTTATTTTTTTTACATGAAACTATAATTATGTTTATTCAGAATTGCACTACAAATACAAATTAATTATTTTAGAAATGATTTAACAAAAATAGATAAACTTCATATTCGTGGTTTGTCTTATTTTTTTTTTTAATTTCTATAAAAAAAAATAATACCCCGGATCCCACCAATAAAAATGATTCCCTCAGAATTAAATTTGATCGCAGTGGTAACTCTGATTAAGCATAACATCCAATTTTGGTTCTATAACCCAGTAAACACAAGCCCGATACAAGCATAATAATTTTGTGAACTCTGTCAGACGCATGCGCGAGAAGCATTTATTTCGATGAATTTGCCTCAGCGAAGTGATGTAAGCCTAATTTGTTTCTAAAAGACCTGTGAAGAGGTGGTTATGCAAACTTAATTTTAATCATCCTCTCAGACGCATGCGCGGGAAGTAATAATTCCGATTATTTGGTCTTAGCGAAGGTTTGCACACTCAACATGAAAGCATTAAAAGCTGGTGCTTCGCATGGAAAGTAGTATTTATGTGAAAATAAGGTAGTGCTTGCTGGCTGAATTATTCACAAACGAGGTGACCATAGTATAGTTCCTGTTTCATCGTTAAAAAATATTTTCACGTTAAGAAATTCGAATGTTTTCAAAAATTATCTTCGTATGAAGCTTTCATTTCTCAGTAGTTTTTTTTGGTTACATTTTAAACGTTTTTTAATATCAATACTACATACATAGCTACTTTCAGTTTAAAACAAACTTAATGATGGTCTTTATTGTTTATGTTTTTTATTTTGGCAAATTAGTGTTGTAACAAATTAAAATTGTCAGTAAACGGTTTGTGTACAAAATGTATTTTATTTTATTTATTTATGTATATTATTTTTTTTTCAAATCAAAGCATTTCATTTTCAAAAAACAATTGACTTCAACGAAAAACGAACTTATATTTTATTAGCTGTCTCACAAAAAGTATGTTTATTTGACCACTTCCATGTTTTCTCTAATGAATAAAGTAATCATGGAAACATTTATAATTAAAAAAAATTAACATTAAGTAAAAAAACTTCCTTGCCAGCAACAGACAGAGGAAGCCCCAAGGAAGTTTTTAGGAAGCTAATTTCGGTTTCAAGTGGTTCCAATTCGGCACTCAAATTTTTCATATGGCAGGCTTGCTCAATACCTAAGGTGCCCGACTCTCAACCCAACCATCCTCGGTTCAACTCCCGCAAAATCCATCAAGTAAGTAATGTGTTTTTTTTCGGATATAAATAATTATTGTGAATTAATTTCCAGAAGCAAATCGTTACTAGCATAAAAATAAAGGAGAAAATATAGAAAAAAAATAAAGAATTAATTTTTATTTTGTTTTGCATTGTGCTTCGAAAAGGCTTCTCCTAGGCCTCGAACTACACTACTACATTTGCAATGTTTGAGTGTAGTTTTGTTCTATAAGGCCTTAGCGAAATAAATTGAGTACTTCCAATAAACCTGTAAATGATTGCTTGAAAGCCTTTCGAGCTTCTCAGTGTGGGCCAAATGTGTTTCTCTAAGGCCTTATAGAGTCCAATTTGCTGATTAGGAAATAACTTCGATAGACCCTTACAGAGGTTAAATTGTTAGTTGGGATGTTTCATTTGTCATAAGGAATGAGAATCAAAATAGTCCATCAAAATATCTGGGGTGAAAGCGGGTGTTTTCTTGGAGATCTATTTCCGTTTACCAATAAGGCGCATTCCCTTATTCAAATGCCGTCTTCCATATATGGAAAAAACAGCTTACATATACTTTTTTCTTTTAATTTTGATTTTTAATAATATTTTTTTTAAATTAAAGGAAGTCCCCTTCCACACAAGAAAACTGAGTCGCCAGCAATTTTTAGGTTGTTAGCGAAAAGGGCGTAAGGGTAAGGAAAAAAAAAACTCCCCTCACACCCTTCTCGCTACCCAACTAGCTTGTTTCTGGTAACTCAGCTTCCTTGTGTGAAAAAACGGTCTAAGGAATGAATTTCTGGAATTCCGTTATAAGTGGTTCTGCAGATGTTTTTTAATACTTGTTTTGTACTTTTGGTTTTTTTTGTAGGTATATCAAATTGCACTTCTCGCCTTAATAATGACATAGAGAAAGACCCTCTTCTCCTACGAAGTTTGGTCTTGTTTCGATCCAACCTACACGCCATAGCCTTATGTAGGTATATATGAAGTTTAGTTTGTTTACGTACGTCCAGTCCATTCCATCCAACATATACGCGGTGTTTTTCATATGCAATACATCGAAAGTAAAAAGCTGGGTGCAATCCCTTTAAAATATCAAATATTTAAGCAAAATCGCATTAAAATGTGTGCACAATCACACCCGCGGCCAATTTATCTAAGCAACTATACCATGTGACGATGGCATGACGATGACGTTTGGCAAATCACACTCCAACTATCAAAACACAATCAGCGACTATTAGGGTAGTGATGTGATTGCAAATAGCTGATTTAATGTGATTAGCTCAAGGGTCTAAATCTCTGGTTTCATTTCATTATTATAATCATTATAAGTGAATATATTTGCTAACACGTTATTATTTGTAATCGAAAGTACTACGGGTGGTCTCGCATAGGTACATATTTCTAGTTGAAGGGAGAAATTTCAATTCGGATGCATTTTCACAATGAAAACGCTTTGTATACTTTTGTGGCCTCAGGCGAAATTCACACCATCAACAGATTCGAAACATTTCCTTTTCTAAACTTATTCCACTTGAATTATTCAAAATAATCGAAAATATTTCTTTTTTCCTTTGTGGAACACGCGTTAGATTTTTAATTTCGTAGGTCAATAATTCCCCACTATACTCGTAGTTATGAATACAAAAATGAGATAAAATATTTTGTTATTCATGTTCGGGGCTGACGTGTGCCTGGCCAGTATGTTAAGCTGCGGGCATCTTTTTGAACTTTCCATATTCAATCAAATGCCAGATGCTAATTCGATACAAAATCGAACATTTTGTCCAATTTAAATTCAATTTAACTTCTGGCATTACGTGAAAATAAACTTCTGATTGGGGAGAGAGGCTGGAATGTTTTTGTTTACCCATATGCAGCATCTTGAAGAGAGCCACATCATCGCATCTGAGCTCTGAGGCCAAAGCATTTTCCAATCTTTGAAGTTACACAGCCATCGATTGCCCGCAAAATGATGCATAATTCTTGCGGTTTGGGATAATCCTATTTATGGTTGCAAGTAATTTGAATGTGATGATGTTTGCGGGAGCTCAATTGGTGGCGCCACAATTCGATTAGACGGGGCGGGTGTAATTTTCTGGTTAAATTACTTATGCGAAAGGTACCTATATGTACTGCACAATGTATTTTGTTTTTAATATTTAAATTCAATAAGAATTGATGTGGTATATTTTTGTTTACCTTTTTACATAGATATGAAACAAAAATCCGTAAGAATAAGCAGAAAGACTGCACGATTAAAGTGCTTAATGTAAGGAGATTGTGTTCGTTATAGCGGTCAGCGCCAGCGGTTTTATTTTGTCAAAACCTCATTTTATAAATTTTTTGGTAGTATTGAAGAATTATAAAAATTCAAAATTATACAGGCATACTCATCAGGAATTGTTAAGCACTTAATTAATATTTCTGCATATTTAAGCAGATCTACAAATCTTTTTTGACAGAATATGGCTTTCAAATATTGCTATTGGCTGAAAAATAGCACAGCAAAAAGCAGATCTACAAATCTTTGTTGACAGAATATGGCTTTCAAATATTGCTTTTGGCTGAAAAATAGCACAGCAAAAAACACTTCCGCAAGTGCTCAAAAAGAAATGTTGTGTAGTGTGCTATATTTATAGGTAGGTATTATCATCAACACTTGTATTATATTGAACGATTGTTAAATACAAGTAGTTCAGGATAAATTATTTCTGAACTTGCTCTTATGTTCAAGAACCTTTAAGAAATTTAAATAATGCTTTTCAGAAGAATGAAATTAGATTATTTAATTGCTTAAATAACTGCGCTATATAAGGTTCATGTAAGGAAAAAAATGACATTTGATTTCCTTAACAAATACGAATTTATATTTATTAATTAATCGTAGGAGCAGTTTTCAAAAAAAAAATGTCTGTGTTAATTTGAAAATAGTTTAAAGTAGTTATCGAGTAGTAAATCGAGTTTTCAAAAAAAAAAGAATTATGAGTTTTTTTAAATAAGAAAAAATGGACACGACTAATAGCACAAACTTGCTCTCGTAGCAAACAGCTTGAACGTAGTTTAAAATTGAGAGTGTGCATATTTAGTGGGTCTATAACATTATGATATCATTAAAAAAATTTTAACCACAATTTAAAATATAAATTACTAGCTGACCCGGCGAACTTCGTTCCGCCTAAATTAATTCATGTAAAGAAAATAATAATTCCGAGCATGATATACAATGATGTTTCATGTAATTCGATCAATTGAAATTCTTTATTCTAAAGTTTTATTAAATACAATAAAATAACTAAATTAACAATTGTGTTTCAATGAAACCAAAATGATTGGCGTGTTGGCCAACCTTCCGCTTCTTTATTGAAGAGCTTTAATGGTAAAAAAAAATATTCGCTCTATATTCAGGCGCGTACACGTACAAAGCGGTAGGTTTGCCCATACTTGAGCACGCCACATACAACTGACCATGTATGAAACAAGGGAAGTCAATATTGGTGCCACAAACATCCAGCGATTGTCCTTACGACTTATTGACTGTCAATTGTCATAGCAAAAGCGAGACGCACTGGAAATTGAAGACGCTTAAATACGAATGGAAAATCTTCCGCAATAAGCGGAATCCGTCGAATGACAACATCTTCGAATTTAAATTTTCCCCTCAAAATCGTGGCTTGAATATTAGATTTGATTTGATGCACTTCACAATCAAACGCGTTCCGTTACAAAGTTTTAGTACATTGAGGTTGCGCAGCAAAATTATAACTGAGCCGACTTTCAATTTTAAATTGGGTGGTTAAAAGCCCGGAACATCCAAAGAATTCAAAACGTCCGTGGGATAGTTGGTGGCTTCGTCTTCATTCATCACGGAGTCCACGGATTTGAATAAATTAACTCACCTAAGATTTGATTTTGAATGACGAAATTGAAATGATCGACATTCTTGTTTTTCGCAACCAAAATCGCGCATGAACTCATCCAATCATGGTTAACATAATTTTGAGTGAAATTCGGAAAAACATTCGCGATGAGCTCTTTTGGCGTTGTTGTAAAGTAGCAAAAATTCGGTG
This sequence comes from Melangyna quadrimaculata, assembly GCA_949320155.1. Classification (NCBI taxonomy): domain Eukaryota; kingdom Metazoa; phylum Arthropoda; class Insecta; order Diptera; family Syrphidae; genus Melangyna; species Melangyna quadrimaculata. Next base: position 92,086,254 of record OX439484.1, read on the forward strand.
GAAATTCAATAATGCCGTTGAATAAGTCCACTGGTATCACGCCATTGCCCATCGCCAATAAATTGACTGGAGAAATCTGCAGCGAACTTGTCATTTCCTAAAGTGACTCGCATGTTTGTTTTCAATTGCAATTTCTCCAATAAGGCCGATGCTCTCAGGGTCTCCTGGGGCCAATACGAATTTATCAAGCCCTAGATCGTCAAAATCAAAGACACCGTTCTTGAGATATGCATTAAAAGGAGGATGATCCCTGATTTCAAATTTTCCTGAAAAATTTTCGGGATTTTTCTACAGTGTCCTATGTCCTATGTCCTTCCTTGGGTCAATACGAATTCATCAAACCTAAAATCGTGAAAATCGAGCGATCCGTTCTCGAGTTATGCGCACACACACGGACGATATTTCTCTTAAAAATTACTATAAATTTATTTTCTAATAGCTAAAACAGATAGAGCTAAAAAAAAGTATGCCAGTTTGATAAATAAGAATTTATGAAAAAAAAATTCAAAAATTGTTAGAGCGGTTTTCTTAAAAATTAATTTTTCATATATAAAAATTTTTGAACATTTTTTAAAATAAAATTTGGTATGCCAACTTTTAGAATTCAATAAAATACAATTTTTACACAACTTAATATTTAAATTTTTATTGACCGGTTTTCAAGATATTGAATTTTCAAAAAAAAAAAAAAAATTCAATATTTTTTTAAAAATCCAAAACTAATTTTTTCGAAAAATTTTATAAACAAAATTGTTAAAATGGTTAAGGACCTCTTACACCAAAAATTTGGTTGAAATTGATGTAGCCGTTAACGAGAAATTTTAAAACCAAAAAATCGGTTGTATTCCAGGTACTGTTAATAACCGTTTTCAGTTTGTTTCTACCAAAATATTAATTGAAGTTATTATAGTAGCTCGTAATTTTTTTTTCAAAATCGTTAGAGGCGATTTTGAAATAAATCAATTTTTGTATATTGGTTGTTTAGGAGGTACCGTTATTTTTTGAGCTAAACAAAATTTCAATTTCCGCTCTAGGGAATACCATAAGAAGCTTAAGTCCAAAGTTTGAAGAAAATCGCTTCAGCTGTTTGGGCTGCAGGTCGAGGTACAGACAGACAGACGGACAGACAGAATTGCCAGACCCACTTTTTTCGCGTTCTCTATCATCGTAATGTTAGGGAAAATTATTATCGCGATTTTTTTTTTCACGAATCCTAATTTTGCCCCATACTACGTACATACATACATCGCAAGTAAAAATTGGCACAACTGGATCACACAAACTTGCACTCGTAGCTAACAACTTTAAAGTAGCTAGAAATTGATGATTTATAAGTAACCCAACTTACAAAATTGCTTTCGATTTCAGAAATTAAAGTGTCATTCGTTTCTTTAGTGACCCAGAAACCCTGCTGATAGGAAGCCAAATCGGTATAGGAGTCAAAGGTGATATAACTGATCCATTAGACTTTCAATTAGCAATAACATCAGCGTTACATTGCGATGAACTGATGTTTCTTTATGTTTCTTTAATCATATCCAATAGTGATCCAAAGAAATATTAATGCAATCCTTAAAGTTAGTATATTGCGCGGGTTGCTATAGTCTTTATATAAGCAGATATGGAAAGTCTTATATTGCAAACGCCATGACTCCATTTTGTCGCCATTTGCAATTCAAGTAAAACGTGTTATCTGATTGTAATTATTAATTTGTAATAATGCGAATGAGCGCACGTTTTTTTAGTTTTGCAAAAATGTGGGCATCTTTATTTTTTGCATAAATAATTATGTGCAATGAAAGTATTAGGCTCTTATATTAATTCACGTGCGGCAGGCGAAAACGCTTTCAATAGATTTTTTTTTGATAAATTATAAGTTATGAAATTCTTTGAGAAACTTTACTCAATTAGCACTGCTTGAGAACTCTCTTAGAATGTTCTTCATAGCAACTGAATTTTCTTCGTTAAGGTGCTATAGGAGTTAAAAAGTTCTCCTTTTTAACTCTATAGAGTACTAGAGAGATTAAATCAGTGCAATAAACGATTATAAATAGCTTCTATGGATGAATATAGGAGTAAAATTGTTAGTTGGGAACGTATTTGTTCCAAAATATTATATCATTAAAAAAAAAATTAAAAAATTATTACTGTAATTTACTGTAAAAGTGATATTTTAATGGCTTAAAAAGTAAGTTTATTATTTAAATTTCTTCAACTTCATTATTTTATAAAAGTTAGAGCCCAAAATAAAGTATGCCATCTGATATGTTTGTTATATGAATTTATGAAACAAAAAAAAATTAAAACTCGTTTGAGCGTTTTTTTTTTAAATTAATGTCTTATTACAATTTTTTCCACATTTTCAAAAATAAAATCTGGTACGGCACCATTTAGTACTTAATAAAACATAATTTTACACAAAAACTAACAAAAAATTTCAATAACCCGTTTTCAAGGTATTGCATTTTCAAAAAAAACAATTCAATATTTTTTTAAGAATCCAATTTATTTTAATTTGTAAAGTATTAAAAATTGTTTGAATTGTGGAGGAGCTCTCGTTTAAGAAATTTTGGTTGAGATCGCAGTAGCCGTCAACGAGAAATTTGAAAGTCAAAAAATCGTTTCTATGACTTGTACCATTAATAACCGTTATTGGTCAAAATATTCAACATACCTTTAATAGTAAATGCGCATATTTTCATCAAAATTCTTGGAGCTGTTTTCGAGAAAAATAAGTTTTTTCTTAACAGTTTTCCAACATTTGTATGTAAGGTATTTTGAATTTAGAAACATGGTTATTTTCAAGTTTTCTACAAAATATTAAAAAATTATTTTACACCTAGTTTTAAAAATATTGGCCAATTCGTTTTCAAAATATTTATTTAATATTTTTGAAAATAAATTTTGATTTTTTTTTAAATTTTCAATTTTTTTTTTTAATTTTGGTTCACAATAATGTTTATACTTTTGAGAAGATTTACGATAAGAAAAATTTACAATTTCAACTTGACTATTTTTGAGAAAATCAAAAACGGAAAAACGGTTGTACTGATGGAGGTACCAAAAATAACCAATTTTTGAAAATAAAAAAAATTATTAAAAATTAGCATTTTCTTATTTTATTTATTTGAATAATTTTTAACAAAATCCTCGGAGCTGTTTTTGAGAAAAGTATTATTTTCCTTTTTGGAGAAAAAATGTATGGTCTTTAAAAAAAACATGTGGGGATATAAGTCAAAAAAACACTATGTACCAAGTTTAAAGAAAATCCCTCCAGTCGATTAGGCTGTAAGGGTGGGGAGAGACAGACAGAATTGCGGGATCCACAATTTTTTCGCGTTCTCTATCATCTTAATGTAAGGGAAAATTATTATCTCGAGTTAGATTTTTTTTTACGAATGCATAACTTGCCATATAGTACCTACAGACATATGTATGTACAGTACATATACAAATATTTATATATCGCAAGTAACACATCGCAGCGGACACATCCCTTGAATGTATCGAGTGTTGCTCTAGGTTATAAAATACATACATTTTATGTTCTTTTATACGGTCACTCCCCTGATCGGTCACAAACAAGAATATCAGCAGTAATATATGTTAAAGTTACAAATTTGTAAAAGTTTTCGAATACAAAAAAAAAAAAAAAATATATATTTTTTCCGAACAATTTAAAAAAACACATTTTCAAAAATGTTTCTTTAAAGGTAAAATGGCCCCCTCGCTAAAAATCGTTCAATCGAACAGAACTAGAAGGTTTTGTGAACACAAATCTGTAGTTTATCTGCCACCACCGATATACGAAATGTTAGCAACATCAAGATATTATTTGAAATTTGACAGATGACACTGTCTCTAGCCATCTCCAAAAGTAGAAACAATAAAATTAAAAAAAAACTTTGTTGACAAAAAACTGGGCACGAGTGCGATAACTTAGGCGCCAAGAAATAATAAGGGTTTTTTGTAGAACAGCCAAATATAAGCATTTTTTTTTACTATGGGAGGGGGGGGGGGGGGGTCTAACTCTCTCCGTTTGGACGGGAGGGGCGATTTAAAAAAAATTTAAAAAATAACGGTAATAATTACAATTAAGTTTTATACCTTGTCTTAAAGCAAATACTTTGTACTATTAGCTAGTTTTTAAATCAATTTAAATCTATGCATAGTTTCAAAAAAAAACGGGCTTTAAACTCAAAATTTGAGAAAAAAATCATAAAAAAAAGTTTTTAGTGTAATTTTTCAAAACAGTAAAATAATATATTATTTTTTTTCTGGAATTCGTTGCTCTAATTAATTTTTCATTAAAAAATTAAAACTAGATAATTTCATGTTCTCTACTTTTTGAGAAAATTGAAAATTACCAAACCTACTTTTTTAAAATTCTTTTAATTTCAGTAAATTTACTTGGTCTTACATTTTTAGACAGCGCTCTATTAATTTTTCCAATTTTTTGTATTTTTATTGTCCTAGTGCATCAACAGTATGATAGAGAAGGGGGCCATGCTGCACCCCCTGCAACCCCCCTTCTTGGCCCAGTATAGGATTTGGGATGGGTGCAAGTTTGGGTGCACAGTTTCTTATGGATTACAAATTTTCCATACAAAAACCTCCAAGCAATCACATTCCTCGTAGTAAAAAAAGTAGTAGTTAATTTTCTCAAAAACTAGTTTTCACTTTTTAATGAAGAATTAATTAGAGCAACGAATTTCAGAAAGAAAAAAAAAAATAATATATAATTTTACTGTTTTGAAAAATTACAATTAAAACTTTTTCTTTATCTTTTTTTCCCCAAATTTTGAGTTTAAAACCCGTTTTTTTCGAAACTGTGCATAGATTTCCCTTAACTTAAAAACTAGCTAATAGTAAAAAGTTTTGGCTTTGGAACAAGGTATAAAACTTAATTGCAAGTATTACCGTTATTTTTTAATATTTTTTTTTCATTTTTAGTACCTTTTTATGAAATTGCCCCTCCCGCCCAAACGGGGGAAGATAGACCCCCTTCCATATTAAAAAATTCTTGTATTGAACTGTTCTATACAAAACAGTTATCAATTCTTGGCGCCTTAGTTATTGTACTTTCCCCAAAAACTGTATGCAAAACTGTGAATTTTGGAGAAAGCAGTCAATGCATGTAATGTAAGTATGAAGTACATATTTCTTTTAAATTTACCGAAATTCGTTGGCCTTGAACTATTTCTGTCTGTTCAGAAATTAAACTTACATAAAAAATCCTAAACGGGCAAAATGGCCCACTTACTACTCGGCTAAAATGGCAGAGTGTGCCTTTTTATACTTACCCTTACATTTTCATTTTCTTTATAGTAAAATATTTGGAAAATATGAACGATCTACAAAGAGGCAGTCCTGGACTGAGGACGCAATAGAGCCCTAAATGCATCCAAATGCATCGGTGTTTTAGTTTTGTTTGTTTTTATTTTACTTATGTACCTATGTATAATTAATAATGAGTTGTTGATTTTATTTTTTTTGTTGAGTATTGTTTATGATTATTTTACTTTCAATTTTGATTTGTTTTAAATAAAGTTTAAATTAAATAGAAAATGCTTTTTGGTTTACCTGCCGTTATGGATTACTTGCAGGGGTAAAATTGCGTACTAGTATTCCATTTTACCCGGGCAATTTTGATCGTTGGAATTTGGGGACATTTTGAAAATTAAGTACTTTAATTACTTTTTGGAACTTTTTATACTCGTAAAGCAAAAAAATGTAAGCGTTATGAATTAAACTTTGAAAAGAATATAACATTTCAGTTTTAATGTCACTGTAGCTACCAACTAAAACGTAGCTGTGTTAACTTGGCCCCAAAAATTATCAGATTTGTTTTTATTATTCAATGACTAGTCTTCATCAACTTTTTTTGACCTCGCCGAATATTCGAAAAATCGATTTTGTAAATTGGGGGCCAAAAGAACACCTCCCCAACAAATCGATTTTTTCAAAGGAGAGTGCCCAAAAAAAACCCAGAGTCGATAAGAAAAAAACATATATGGATTGAAAGGGCATTGACTGTAGATATCAAATATGAAATTATTTTCTTTAAAAGTTATCCCCGGGACTTGCTATGACAATTTATTTATTTTTAATAGCAAGGTGCTTTTTCATGTATACAACATTGGTGAGGGCATCGGTACAGAATAGAACAGGTATTGATTAAAAATCATACCTATATCCACTTGATACATGGTAACACGCAAAAGTTTCGTAAAACAAAGTTTTTATTAAGACAAGGCTTCGAAAACTATTTTTCGAAAAAAATGGTTTTCATAAGGCAATGCTCGAAAATACTAGGTTTCGAAAGAAAAATGTTAACAAGCGTGGCCGACGCTATATTTTTTTTTGGAATTTGAGGCAGCGACAGTATAGGAAGGTATAGGAGGAAATACATGTGCCTTGAATAATTCATTCTTTTAATGCGAAAATATGTTAACTGTTATAAATAGGTACATTACTATGCTCATCAATATATTAATAGTTCTCTTATGCAAGAAATCAATTAACAAATTCCGTATTAAATTATGAAAACAAAACGTTTTGGAATTTAACCACTGCCGTCAAACAATTTTAATAACATGAATCAACCACAATATGATAATGTGTCACTTTTTACTTTTTTTACATGAAGAAACACTGTGTTTTTAAAAATTCAGTCCCGGGGATAACTTTTTAAGAAAAAGATTTTACATTTGTTATCTACAATTAATGTCCTTTCAAATGAAAGAATGAATGAATCAATTCGGGGTTTGATGCACTGCGACCTTTGATCTATTGTGCCCCCATCTAGAGCTCAATGAGATTGCTCACTTAAAGCTCATCCTCCAATTTTAGTTCTTTTATAAATTAAAGTATTTGGAGTATTTTCAGTGAGGGTAGGTCCCTCTCCTCTATCTGGTAATTTCCCAGATATCTGTGCCTTTGATACACAAGTGCATTGCATTTGCCTAATATATGGTCAGGTGTTTCCTCCTGAATGTTGCAGAATCTATAAGTTGCACTGCCAAGAATACTGAGATGTCTTTTTAGTTTGCAGTGTCCAGTGAGTAAACCCGTTATTATTCTTAGGCTGTTCCTGCTGAGATTTATGCAGGCTTTGTAGCGTTCTTGGTTGTAGTTCCCAAGTAATAATTTGGCTTGCCTCAGTTTTGGGAGTTCTTTCCAAATTTTGGATCTTTTTGCCTCATCTTCTGATTTGATCTTGTTTTTGATCACATTTTCAATTAATCCGCAATAGGGCGGAACAGTCCGCGGTATCGCTGCCAGTTTTATGCAATCCGGTTTGCATTGATACAAATAGCATATCCACTAAATATGAAGCAGTATAAAACACTTTACGAAAATCGTTGAACAAATCTCGTTCTAAAATAATTTGTTTTATAACATTTTAATGATTTTGACAAATATTATACAGGCAACGATATACGTTGTTTTTTTTAGCTTCTCGTATACAACGTATTCGACTTGAAGAACAACGATTTTCATACAATACGAGTTCAAGTTCGAGTACGAGTACGAGACAAAATACGACTTGCGGAATATGGGTGATTTTTGTTTTTAATTTTAAAAGATTAAAAAAATCAAATTTAAAAAAAAAATTGTGTTCTTTTCAATAGTATAATCTTTTCTTGTTGAGTAAGTATAATTCTTAAGGGTGGTCGTTGAATATAAAACATGTTTTATAAGATTCCCATCTGTCAAAATTAAAAAAAATAGTTTTTTAAAAGTTAGAGCGATTTAAGAATTTAAGAGAAAACAATTTACAAAGCATGTTAAAACAGCAAATGTGAACATTTTTGATTTAATATTGATTTTCCTAATTGTTTGAATGAACAACACCAACACCCACTATTTATTTTCTTCTTTAAAAAATACACTGAGGGAAGGAATCGTTTGCGGCAAACGTTAAAATTGCCCAAACGACTTTTTCGTTTGCCAGCCAGTTTTGACAGTTCGTTTGCAGCAAACTCTTCGTTTGAGACAAACAATTCATACTGTTGTAGCAAAATTCTATCGTTTGTTTCAAACGAATAGAGTGTTTGTGTCAAACGAATGTAGTGTTTCTGCCAGACGAATAATTGTGTTTTGTAAACATATTTACTGTTTGTGGCAAACGGATGGTGCTTTTAGAGTAAACGTTAATACTTTAACGACAAGCGAATGGGTCAATTGTTATAGAAGATCAAAGTGGTTATGACAAATGAATATAACACGTTTGTTGCTAATGACTTGTACGTTTGTCACAATCAATACAGTGACTGCTGGTTTTCCCTTAATTCTGAAATTATATTATTTTATTTTAATTGAAAAAAATGTCAAGCTATACTTACCTGGATTTGAGCTGGTATCCTTCCATATCGAGAGCGAGCATGCATCCACTGAGCTTATTTGCAACATAAAATCCTCCGGCAAAATGTTAATCAGTTGAAAACTTCACACGTTTTCCTTTTATTTAGTTGAGCAGAGGAAATGTACTGATTAAGATATGTGGTTTAGACAATTTAATTTTTTTTAATTATTTTAACTATGATTAATTATTTTAACTATGACGATGACGACCGAAGTATTTAAAATATTGGGTCAGTTTTTGTTTTAAACTATTACTACGTAGATGTGCTCCTAGGACTGAATCAAAACTTTTAAGAAAATCGTTTTGTTTAACACAATAATTGTTTTTATGCGTTGTTAATTAATTATATATTGATGGAAACTCAACATGTGCTTTAAATAAGTATTCAATGTTTATATTTTTATCATTTTAACTTCATTATTACAAAGAAAAAAAAAAAAAAGAAAAACAGTTGGGCACCACCAGGGATCGAACCGGCAACCCTCCGGTTTATGCTATACCTGAAGTAAAGTTTTGCATTCTCCAGTATTATGGATTTAGTACGATACTAAAAAGATGTGATTTTAACTTTAGTAAAATGTAAGGGGAAAGTACGATGCTAAACTCATTTAAAATTAGCAAAACACAATTTTTAACCTAGTATCATACTTAAATTTATTTAACATCGTACTTAATCATCTAAAATTTTGCGCCATTGTTTTTCGAAATGAACAACGGAGATGTAGGTAATTTTTATTAATTTTTAAAATTGAACTTTTATTTTGAATGTAATTATTTTAACAATTATTTTTAATGCAAAGATTTTTAAACTAGCATTTATTTTATTTTTTAATGCAAATATTTTCAAATTTTGACTTTGCTATTTTTTAAAGCAACAAATTTTCAATTATGAATCGCATTCTTTTTAAATGCAACATATTTTCAATTGAAATTTGATTTTTTGTACAAAAAGTGCTGAACTTCCAATCAATACCAAATTGATAAAGCAAAACAAGTATTGCAACGTACCCAATACTTGCCCTGTAGATTACCTGAAATTGGTTAGATAGGAATTAAACAATTAAAATACTTTTTCCAAATAGGAAATTTATTGCTGCAAGCGACTTTCTTTTAAAGAAACCTAAAATCAAAAATTTTTTCGCCTCAAAAGCATTAAATGTATACCATAAGCATTAAGTTAATTTGTTAAAATAAGATTTAAAAATATATACCCTGCAATCAATCAATCGTTTGCTACAAATTAGTTTACTTTCTACGAATTAACCATTCGTCCCAAATGTTCGATTCATTAGTTGCAAACAATTGTAATTTACATTGTAAACGTAAAACTTTTTGCAGCAAACTGCATTTCAAAAACTTAATTCATTCGTTTGCCATAAACAATTACACTTGCTTGCAAACATCATCATTACCGCAAATTGAGCTCCGAACGAATGGGTTATTTGTTATATGTTTGATGCTATGGAATTACTTTCTGTGGCGACTGTAATACAATTGCTACAAATGAAATACGTTTGCAGGGATTGTATAACATTTCCAGCAAATGTATTACAATTACAGCAAACGAAATTCGTTACTCGCAAACGCAAAAAAAAATATTAATTTTCTGAGTGTATATTCAAATTTTAAATGCAATATTTTTTGAATATCTTTAAAGTACCAAACCGCACAGTTAAGAGATAAGCCAAAAACGAGATAATCGGAAATATCCCAAAACAAGAAAAACCCGGCAATTTGCTCAAAAACTCAAAAATTTTATTTCCGTTCTTCGAATTTTTTGACAAACAGCTGCGTTAACAGTGTTATTGAAACTCATCTACAGATTAAATGAACAAAATTAAATCAAATGCAGCCATATTCGAAAAATATTGCAAATCTCGCAAATAATCCTCAATATTTTATACCACTCAAAATTTTTAGAGCTGAATTTTTCAAAAAAAATCACACAAACTCGTTTTATGGCAGTTCAGTGACATTGAAAACCAATATTTGCTCTAATATACAGGGTGTCCTGTAAGTAATGGATAACCCTGAAATGCCGCATAGTAGACTTTATGACCGTCCTGAAAACTGATAAAAAAAAGTTCTATCCCAACCACAAGAAAAGTTATATGCATTTTTTTGTTCAGTGCATTATTTTTTTTTCTTACTTTACATTTTTGAATACCACGACTACAAGTGAATGAGTTCCATCATTTTTTTTTTGCAGGAATATTTTACATTACTTGTGCCAACACATAAGTAGAAGAAAATTATTATAACTGTTGGACTTCTTAGAGAAAAAAATTATTTAACATTGAATTTCAATGCAAAATGCGAAAACAAAAAATTTTTGAAAAAGTTAAATCATAGCTGGTATAAAAAAAATGTATGAACACCTGAGTGGCCAACTATTTTAAAAATATGCGCGTTAAATGCAGATTTCAAAATGGTATTACTTTTTTTTATATCTAGAGTCAATAGCAAGTTATTGGTAAAAATCTGCAATACTAGAGTAAATTTAGCAAAAACAAAAGTTTTCAAAATTAGCACAGTAAACGTGAAAATAGTACCAAGCGTTGAACATAGCAAGCGTTGATTTATTGGCTGTTTCTACGATGTTGTCCCAATGATAAATTCAAGCTTTCAACTTCTAGGGCCGAATGCATTATTGATAAAAATGTCAAAAAAGTGCAAAAAACGGTTACATTTTCAAGCTTGTTTTGAATTTATCCTGTTCTATTGGGCTTTAACAAACCCGTCAAATATTTTGTTGGTTGCTATTAGTTTATTTGTTATTTTCTCTAAACAAAAAGTTTTAGAGCCAGCTTTTAATCACATGATCACTTAGTTAGAAAACTAAAACAAAAATAGATAATTTTTTAATTTTTTTTTTATTTAAAGCAAATGCTCGAACTGTTTTCCACCCACTCTTATACAGGTTCTGCACCTCCGAATAAATGAACGTCTTAGTGAACGTGCAAAGTTTTGCTCAGAAATTTGTAATGCAGCTGCCTCCACACGATTTCTTAGCTCCTCTCAAGACCTGATCGGCTTGCTGTATACGATTTCCTTAATGCATCCCCAATAAAAAAAATCAAGTGGATTTAGGTCTGGTGAACGGGGTGGCCATAAAATTGGTCCCAGACGTCCTATCCATCTGCCTGGATATCTGGCATTTAAATATGCCCGCACAGGCACAGCATAGTGTGCTGGACAACCATTATTTTGAAGCCAATGGGATTCCTTTAGTTCTTGAGGCACTTCTTCCAGCAAGGTTGGGAGATCATTTTGGAGGAACTCCAAATAACCTTGGCCAGTTAAAATCCCTGGCAACTCAAAGGGTCCAATTATTTTCCCATTGAGAATCCCAGTCCAATAGTTTATTTTGAATTGGTACTGGGACCTGTCTTCCCTCATGATGTTTGGGTTTTGTAGTGCCCAGAAGTGGAGATTATGGAGATTAGTGTAGCCATCTCTTTTAAATGTCGACTCATCGCTCCAAAGAGTTTTGTCAAAAAACTGCGGACCTTTTTGAATTTTCATTATCATTTGTCGACAAAAACTCATTCTCGTTTCAAAATCTAGCGGCTAGAGAGTTTGCACCCGTGTTAGGTGAAAGGGATGATATTTATATTTACTTAGCACATTATGCGCAGTCGTCTTTCCGATCCCAGTGCGTCGTGCTATTGCTCGGATTGATACTGTAGGATCTCGGTCAAGTTCCGCAAGCACTAAGTCTTCGGTATCTCCTCGAGGGGGTCGTCCCACGCCAGCACCACCAACACCACTACCAGGCAGTCTTCCTTCCGAGAAACAGCTATGGACTCTAATAAACACTCGATAATCCGGCTGACGTGCGTTAGGGTACCTTTCCCTATACAGAGTCGCAGCTTCGTTTGCGTTGCCTCTGCACTCTCCATAAATGAAACGCATGTTTGCATATTCTTGTGCAGAATACAGAATACGTGGCATCGAAAAAGTTCAATCAAACGTCTTAATTATCAAAAAGCAGGTTCAGGAAAACAGCTATTTAGACCGTTAATTTTTCTGAAAAATGAACAATAAAAACGATATAAATAAGTGTTCGTCGTGGTCTTAATCTTATGAATTAAGATCATATTACAAAAACTTTAATTCAAAATTTAAAAAACTAACGATTTTATGCGTTCTCACTTTCTCAGGATCTTACAATTTACTATTCAAAAAACACAATTAAAATTGAATCAGAAGACTTTTTGTTTGGAGAAAATAACAAATAAAAAATAGCAACCAACAAAATATTTGATGGGTTTGTTAAAGCCCAATAGAACAGGTAAAATTCAAAACAAGCTCGAAAATGTTACCGTTTTTTGCACTTTTTTGACATTTTTATCAATAATGCATTCGGCCCTAGAAGTTGAAAGCTTGGATTTATCATTGGGACAACATCGTAGAAACAGCCAATAAATCAACGCTTGCTATGTTCAACGCTTGGTACTATTTTCACGTTTACTGTGCTAATTTTGAAAACTTTTGTTTTTGCTAAATTTACTCTAGTATTGCAGATTTTTACCAATAACTTGCTATTGACTCTAGATATAAAAAAAAGTAATACCATTTTGAAATCTGCATTTAACGCGCATATTTTTAAAATAGTTGGCCACTCAGGTGTTCATACATTTTTTTTATACCAGCTATGATTTAACTTTTTCAAAAATTATTTGTTTTCACATTTTGCATTGAAATTCAATGTTAAATAATTTTTTTCTCTAAGAAGTCCAACAGTTATAATAATTTTCTTCTACTTATGTGTTGGCACAAGTAATGTAAAATATTCCTGCAAAAAAAAATGATGGATCTCATTCACTTGTAGTCGTGGTATTCAAAAATGTAAAGTAAGAAAAAAAAAATAATGCACCGAACAAAAAAATGCATATAACTTTTCTTGTGGTTGGGATAGAACTTTTTTTTATCAGTTTTCAGGACGGTCATAAAGTCTACTATGCGGCATTTCAGGGTTATCCATTACTTACGGGACACCCTGTATAGACAGTAAAAATAATAAAATCGAAAAAAATATATAGCTATGTTTAGTTTTAAATTATTAGTTTACAAAATTACTTGTAAGACTTTGAAGGCAGCCCCTCCCTGGCTTCGGGCATGTAAAAACCACACCCAATTTGAAACATATAAATCCAATCGATTAGGTTTTAGCTCGTTGTACCTACATCAGGACGCACGGACAAACAGACCGACTGACCGCTTGTCGAAATGTTACTTGATTTTATTATTAATTACGAAATTAAAGAAAAAAATTGATCTAATTATTCATAATCGATACAAAAAGATTATTCTTATCTTGAAAATTATTAATTTTGGAAAATAAGTTTCCAATTATCCAGACAATTGTTTAAAGAAATAAAGTAACTCTCAAGTCATACATATTTTATCGGTACAACGAACAATTTTTAAAGAGGCTATTAAACTACTTGTTTATCCCAATTCCCAATGACATGATATTATTATTAGGAGACCAAAACGAGTTGTCATTGCCCCATTTATTTGTAGTAAAGTCGAGGTGGCGAAAATGGGATTGGCCCCAAAAAGGCAAATTGAAATTAAAAGTAATTTAAATTACCAGCAAAAAATCCAATTAGCTATTATAGCTAAGGTTGATACCTTCATTTTTAACACATCAAGAAATCATAGTTTCTTACTTATTCTCTTATTGTGTTTGCTACCGGAAAGACTATACACACTAAAATGATTAAATTATCGAAACACAAACAATAAAAAACAAATGAGGTCTTTCAAATAACAATCAAGTCCAACCAACAAATAAATTGAGTCGATCCCACTTCAAAGTGGGAACATTTCATAGGTGAATATAATCTATTAAGGTCCTATTCCTTACCCCCACCTCTTGATAAAAAAAAAACTAAAAGAAAAACAAAATCGTTCAAAATTACAAATTAAATACAAAACTATAAAATATACGATCTCCCACTATATATAAAAGTTAATTTACTAAATTAATTCAACTCATTAGATAACCGACAACGAAGACCTATAATACGTTACAGTCGAATTAAAAACACATTTAACCCAAAACTTAGGCTTGATTGGCGCAAATTACAAGTTACCTAGTCTGCGTCTCTGCTTTCGTTCACGGACGGATGTTGCATCACTTGCCTTCAAAATTGAGCAATAAAAGCGGAACATCATAATGATTGTTGTTTGATTTCCTTATACATATACCTGAGCGGGGTATACCTACCTGTTTAACTGAGATACCAAATGACTTCCTGCGTGTGATCTGGCGTCATTAAAGAAGCCAACAACTTGTTCGTTTTATTAAATTTACTTATTTACTGAGCGACTTCCATGGCGACATGACTCAATTAAACGGTCTTTTTTTCGTATAATATTTTAGAAACTCACTGTACCTATAAACAAAGTGTAACTACTATGTAAATTAAGGTCAACTCAATAATTCTCAGATTGTTAATAAGTAGGTACGAAATGACTAAGGAAGCCTTATTCCCTATAAGTTCTATATTTTTTTGTCCTTCAGAAATGTGGTTACCGTTTATTTTATGACATAGCTTGTTTATAAACGGATCAAGTACGAGTGGTTGTACATATTTGTAATAGTCATCGATTGATGTGTTCGTGCTTTAGCGCACCTACCCCTAAAAAGGGTTTTCCTTTTTTATTTTATTTTATTTTTCTGGCCATAAGTCCAAGTGGTATTGTTGACTCCGTGACAAAGTTGGCCCTCCTTGCACCTGGCAATCATTTTACATTCGAACGAGTTTAATTCACACTAATGCGAACATAATTCAACCCATTAATGTAATCACATTTATTGGGGTCTCTGGTTCTTTGGAAACATCACCTCGACTGTCCCTTGTCCCGTAGCTCGGCATCGCGTCGTCGTTATCGGAGTGGGAGTACTTTAACTGGAGGACAATAAGTGGACAAGTGTTCGATACACAGCCAAACAACAAAAAAATTAAAACGAAAAGGACAAATAATCCACTTTAAAGGTACACGAATGTCCTTTCTATTCAATGGAATCAGTTAAGGGAAACAAGTTTATATTATATGCGAATGAAAACACCTTGCCTTTCAATATTCGACATTGGAAAGGCAACACACAATGTAATTAATAAGTGGTAGGTTTGGTGACTGACTACATCAATTTTTGTGTTGCCACACATTGGCAAAACGACTCTGCGACTACTCATGCACATTTCATTTGCTTATATTAGTTTTTGGTGTTTTGATGAATGATAACAAATGCTTGTAGATAACGCGCATCCACCATACCATACGGCATAGCGAGTATTATTGATTCAGGAGATTATAAATTTTAATTATTGAATAATCAAAACCAAACGCAAAAAGTCTTTATTTTTATATTTTATTAAAACTGTACTGGGGCCTAACTCTGGGCCCCTACTATGAAACTCGATTCTACTATTGATTCTATTTGAAAGTTATTTGAGATTCTAACTTCAAATGGTGATTTATATGAAAGTAGAATCGAACGACGGTAGTGCCAATCTATTTGCCAAGAAATTTCCTATTTTCAAACGATTCTCGCATTATGTTTGACATAACTCAAACGAGTCTCGCATTACGTTTGCCATAACCCAACAAAAAAAAAAACATGACAAATGATATAAACAAAAAAAAAACTTTGGAAACCGAATTAAACGTGAAACAATAAAATAATAACAAATAAACAGTGTCGCAATTTGGTAGGAGTCGGACGAAAATCCTAAACAAATTGAACGAAGCATTGTTAAAAACTTATGGTAGATGTGGTGCATTTATTTGTTTAAATGTTTGGATTTTTGTCTGGCTGGTTTTCCAATAGGGATGGGTTGATTTTGACAGCTCGAGGTGGCCATATTGTTTCTTTTACTTTCTGTCAAAATGTCGTTTCTTTTAATCAGTCACTAAAGACAACAGCGTCGAGCAACACGTGCAAATGATAAAACTTTATTATCAAAATTTTGGTCGAAAAATCATCTTTAGCGATGAGAGCCATTTTTGGATGAATGGTTACGTGAATAAGCATAATTGGTGTGGATTTTGAGCTGGAGCCGTCATCGGTCCGTACTTTTTCGAAAATGATGCTGGCCAGGCCATCACCGTTAACGGCGATCGCTATAGGTCGGTGATCACCAACTCCTTGTGGCCTGAATTGGATGATATGGACACCGAAGACATATGGTTTCAACAGGATGGCGCTACGTGCCACACAGCTCAAGACACAATCGATATTCTGCACAAGCGGTTTCATGGCATGGTTATCTCGAGCCGAGGCGTCGTGAATTGGCCACCAAGATCGTGTGATTTGACCCCTTTGTAATTTTTCTTTTGGGGCTTTCTTAAGTCGCTGGTCTATGTGAATAAGCCGCAAACCACCGCTGCCCTCAAAGACAACTTAATCGATGCCATCGGTCAAATTCAGCCTGATTTATGCGCCAAAGTCATCGAAAACTGGACTTTTCGAATCTGCGCCACCCAGCGAAGCCGCGGCGGCCATTTGAGAGATGTTGTATTTTACACATAATGTCAGTGATAGGGCTCCAAAATAAAGATAAAACCTTATGGATATCTCATATACAACTTGTTTTATTAAATTTTAAAATCGACCCGCCCTCAATGGAAAAGCCTTTATACATAAGGCAAGTTTGCCATATATTGTATATGATAAAATTAGTCTAAGAGCCAGCAGCAGATTTTGGTCGTGAAAGGAAACCAAAAGATATGAATAGTATACGTAGTCCTGGTGAAGGTGATAACTGATAACGAATACGTTCGTCTGCCAGCATGATGTAGTGGCCCCGTTACCACGTAAAAGTGCATCAAAAGTACAACTTTTCTGAAAATTGAAATCGGGTGGGTGTAATACAACTTGACGCCATGAACTCCTTGATTACAAAACTGGTTTCGACAGACGTGAAGCGGGCCCCAAAACCCAGACAGACATTCCCGAAAATGCGTTTTAAGCCTTTGGGAAACCACCTGAAATGGATCACAACTTTTAGCCATGGACTCCCTGAGTGTGAATATGTACGTGAAAGACGTCTAAGTGGCCCCAAAACCCCCGACATACGCGATTAAAGTCACAGATTTTTTATTGAAATTTTTAGATAATTGATGTATGCTACCAAAATGTATAGCAATCGGAAGGTCTTGACTACCAGAGTATACATGTTTAAAAAAAGGAGTTTATAGTGGCACACAATAATAATATTTAAAGGCGAGTTATATCGTGGATTTCAATAGTTTGGCGTAACACAAAACGTATGTCAGTTAAATTTTTTGACTCAGGGAGTCAAGCCCTATAAATTGAGATGCATTTCAAGAGATTTGTATTGATAATCTTATTAATAAACTAGTAATAACATCCGCGACTTTTATCGCGCTTTTCAGCAGTATGGCGTTACTCAAAACGTCTGTCAGTTACATTTTGCAACTCAGGGCGTCAAGCCCTTTAAATTGAGATGCATTTCAAGATATTTGTATCTTTAATCTTTTTAATCTTTGATCTTTTTGTAGTAGCCCGTAGCGTCTGGGTTCGCTTCCCAGCCTCGTCCACCTAAAAACTAAAAAGTTTTTTTTCAGGACTACTGCCTCTTGCGAGGAATTGACAAATCCTCCAAGAGTATCACTTGTCACGAATAAGTGCTTCTCGTCTAGCCGTTCGGATTCGGCATAAAATTGTAGGTCCCTTCCATTCCTGTCGAAAGGCGCACACAGGAATGGTTGCGAGTTGTTAGTCACTAGGCCCTGGTTCTTCATGAGCCGTTATGCCACCCGATGTATGTATGTAATCTTTTTGATAAACTAGTAATTACATCCGCGACTTTTATCGCGCTTTTCAGTTGTTTGGGGCCACTGAAACATCTGTCACTTACATTTTAATTTTTTTTTGGTCAAGACCTTTTGATTGGGATACATTTCAAGTAGTTTCCCCCAAAATCCTCTTAATAAAAAAATAAAAGAAAAAATCCGCGATTTATTTGGCTGTTGGGTGCCACTATAAACTCCTTTTTTTTATACATTAATACTCTGGTAGTCAAGACCTTCCGATTGCGATACATTTTGGTAGCATACATCAATTATCTAAAAATTTCAATAAAAAATCCGCGACCTTAATCGCGTCTGTCGGGGGTTTTGGGGCCACTTAGATTTCTGTCACGTGCATATTCACACTCAGGGAGTCCATTGCTAAAAGTTGTGATCCATTTCAGGTGGTTTCCAAAAAGCCTAAAAACTCCAACAAAATCGCGTTTTCGGGGACGTCTGTCTGGGTTTTGGGGCCAGCTACACATCTGTCGAAACCAGTTTTGTAATCAGGGAGTTCATGGCGTCAAGTTGTATTACATTTGAAATGGTTTCCCACCCGATTTCAATTTTCAGAAAACTTGTACTCTTGATGCACTTTTACGTGGTAACGGGGCCACTATAATCTGGCAGACGAACGCATCGTTATCACCTTCACCAGGACTACCTATACTACTAAAATCTTTTGGTTTCCTTTCACGACCAAAAATCTGGTACCAGCTCTCGGTCTAAATATAATAGCACCTTTGACATTAACTGTAGCAAAACGCAGTACCAATTTTGCTCTAAGAAAATAAAAAGAAAAGTTGGCAGTACTAGAGCTATTCGATTTTCGTTTTTAGAACTGTTTTATAGAATAACAGGGTTCCGATTTGGCGAACTCGAACAGTTTCACTTTAGAATCGAGTTTCATAGAAGGGCCCCTGTTCGAAAGTTAAAAACTGGGGGCTAACTATGTAACTCGATTCTATAATAAAAATGTTCGAATTTGCAAAATCGGAACTATGTAGTTCTTTTAGAACGTTTTAATACACGATAATCGAACACACTAGTAGTGCCAACTATGTACTTTCGCAAAATTAGGGAACTGCCTTACTCGAAAATGAATGTGAAAACAAATCGAAATCGCAAATAATCACTCGACAGCAAATGTGTTTGCGAGCAGATGAAAGTAAGTATTATGTTTCTAAAAATGTAAGTAAATATTTATTACAAATTGATTTATTTATTGCTACATACATATTTAATTAACTAATTTGGCATTCTATATATTCTAGCAACATCAAAATCGTCTAATACGAAGTAATCCCAATTGTTTGCAGTATATGACAAATCCCCCAGATTTGTCTCTTAAACCCAAGGACACAGTTTGTTGTGTGAGCCCCGTATTCTTGTCTCCACGAATCTGATGTTAGCATCCTCGTTTTTCCAAGAATTTACAGAGCTTAATGATATTCGGCACAGAAATTAGCTTTCGACGAATGCTCAGTTCGCTTGATATACATAGATATGTAAATTATCTAAAATATAAATACATAAATAAAGATAATAGATGACAGCCTTTAATTCTATTTTAATTTGTATTAATATTTATTTTCACAAACCTTTTATCACTTATCTCTAATTTGTTAGAAGAATTACAGTCCATGTTGATAACTTTTTGATTATTAAAAAAAAAATAAAAATAGGTCCGTTCCTTTACTTTAACTTTCTGTGATCTTCTGTGCATTTGTGTGATTTTCAGTCCAAAGCCGTTCCCGTACTCAATAATTTGACAGTTTTTTTTTTACAAAAAACAACGCTCACGAGAGAGTAAATAATTTCCCCTACCTGTGATTTTCAGTCCGAGAAATTTCTTCGGACTGAAAATCACAGCACAGCAAAATGTCAACTTGAGAGCAAAAGAATGAAAGCCAAACATCGTGCCTTACTTGTCAAGCACATTAGGTAATACGGAATTTGGTTGAATTTGCGTTTCCGTACTTTGACACAGTTATGATATTTTTGAGAATATATCAACGTTGCTCTCCAAGATCTGACAGTTTGTGATTTTCTGTGCACAAAGTAAAGGATCGGACCTAATAATTTCAAAAACTTCAAATTTTTTTCTTTTTTTTAATTTATCTGACAACCTTAAAGCGAGACTTGTTTAACGGTGTTCACATTGGACTGACTCTTCCGACTATTTTTGACTTCTCTAAAATTAATCTCCCTCCCACTTTATCGTTAGAAAGTGCGAAAAGTAGTAAATCTTTAGAATATTTAAAAATTTGTTGATTTTTTTTGACGTTTTCTTTTGAAAATTCGGAGGAGTCAGTCCAATGTGAACACCGTCTTTGAAAGAAGAACATTTTAAGAAAAGGAATTGGCATTACTTTCATTCGATTCAACTTTAATACAAAGTACAAATTGAAAGTAGGATCGCAAATAGGTTTCGAGTAGAATTGAAAGTAGAACTGAAATACATATACCCTGATTCGAAAGTTAAAACTGTTCTAAAATTGTTTCCAATTCTACACTCTGTATAACTTTCGAATCAAAAGGAAATGTTGCATGAAGAGTTTGCATTTTTCGAATAAATGATTCGAAACTCCAACTGTTCTTTTTTTTGTCAAAAATGACATTCTTAATTTAAAGAAAAACGAGTCTGTAGTCGCCCCACACTTGTTACTTTTCATTGGTGCATTTGAAGACCTTAGTGGTGGGTGGTAGAGTATATATTACATAATTATATATTATATAATATAATAACTGGGTTTTGGATAATCAGTATATAGGTAGGTATAGATATAGAGATTAGAGATTCAGGGCAAACTGTGACATTACCTATATTTTATACTTTTTTCCTAACTCTTCTCGGTATAGAGGTATTAATTATTTAAGCCAATTATTTCAAAACAGACTATTGGCTAAAAAAATACCAAAAATCAAGGGAGTGTAATTAAAAAAAAAAACATGGTTTCAAAGAATATTTTGATGGTAAGAATTTTTCGAATTAAAACATTTTTGAAAAGTTTTTTCTTGCAACATTTTTATTTTAGCTTTTTAAAGGGTGGTTTTAAAAATCTCAAAATTACACAACATTTAGGTGGTATAGCCATATATTTTTGGTAGAAATTTGAAATCACTATCATTGTTTGTTTTTCAAAATATTTGAGTTGAAAAACATTTGTTAAGAATTTTTAATAGTTTTTGTTCCAGTTTTTTTGCTCTATAAAAAAAACTGTTTATTGAATGTTCTTAAAAAAATTATCAGTTGTTGACTACGAAATTATATGTAAAATACAATAGACTGGGTTCGGAATCATTTTTTCTTCTTGAAATATTTGAGACGAAAATTATTTTTCAACAGTTTTTCTTAGTTTAAAAAAAAGTGTCTGTTGAATTTTTTTTTTATATTTACCAATTTGGTATTGTGTAATTGTGTGTAAATTAAAATTAGTCTAGAATTAGAATATCTTATTCCGTTCTCGAGATATTCCAGATAAATGACATTTTACAGCTCCTTTTTAAATTGCTGTAGTAAAAAAAACGGTTTATTGAATTTGTTAGAAAACCTTTTCAGCACGTTATGACAATATTATCTGTAAGATAAAATTCATCCGAGGTCGATATCTTTCTTCATTCTCTAAATATGGTGGACGAAAATACAGACATCTTGCTAAAAACGACGGATTCTGATTCTCGAGGTCTCAAAACGTGAAGATATGTCAAAATTTTCAATTCGATAAATCGCACCAATTACAATAACTTCCAATGTGAAATTAAAAAAACAATAATAGTAAGTTTGATAATTTACATTTATTTGTTGATAAATTGAATTTGTTATATTAAATTGAAATTGTTGCTGTTTTATATTGTTCATCCGGAAGCCTCCTCAAAGAAATGTTTTGCTTTTGTCCGGAGATTTCACATCATCGCAAAATTTGACGTTCGTTAGGCGGACAGAATACATTTATTTCGTTGTCCTAGAAGATTTTTTTTTTTTTTTTTTTTTTTTTATATTAAGCGCGTGCAAAAGGGGTTGTGACTACCTTTAAGATGATATACACAGCACGAGCGATTAGGTAGATTGGAGGGGATTTAAAAGGAGATACCGATGCACATTGGTTTTGAACGTCTGTAGATCACAATGGGAGGGGAAAATTGAGCTAGGTAGAGCATTCCACATTCGAGTAGTGAGACTAAAGAAAGAATCTCTGTACTTAACAGTACGTCCGAAATTGGGCTCAAGGCTAAACTGATGGGCATTCCTAGAAGTGCGAGTATTACGGTTGAATTGTTTAAGGGGGGGAATGCAACAGGCTATTTCACTAGAACATTGTTTATGGAAATAACGGTAAAATAACGAAAGACATGAAACATTTCGACGGTGCTCAAGAGATGAGAATGTTTCCGTTATAGTTCTTTCACCTATCATTTTAAGAGCTCTCTTTTCAATTCTATCCAATAAACTCAAGTGGGTTATTGGAGCACCTGCCCAAATGTGAGAGTTATACTCAAGTTTTGGACGAATAAACGCTTTGTAGATCACAGCTAGATCAGAAGGGGAGAAAAATTTCTTGCATGTACGGAGAAAACCTAATCACTTAGCAGCATTTTTGGCGATGTCGAATATGTGGTCGTTCCATAAAAGGTGGTCTGTGAAACACATACCGAGGACTGAAAGCTTTTCGGTTTCCTCAATGCAAGTGCCACTCATGGATAGTGGCATGGGTTTCTTTTTAACGACAGTAGACAGCATTGAGTTTTTGAAGCATTAAATTCTACACGATTTTTTATTCCCCATTGGACAGTGCTGTCGAGATCAG
The DNA here is from genome assembly GCA_949320155.1 of Melangyna quadrimaculata. NCBI lineage: Eukaryota > Metazoa > Arthropoda > Insecta > Diptera > Syrphidae > Melangyna > Melangyna quadrimaculata. Next base: position 92,109,261 of record OX439484.1, read on the forward strand.
AATTTAATGAGCTTATCATACGCTGCCGTTCAAGTTCCACATCCGAAGGACATGGATGTGAATCTAAGAACGAATATGAAAAGCTGAGGGACTGTCGTCAGCGAAACAATTTAATGGATTAGAAGTTTCAGATAAAAGATCGTTTATGAATATAAGGAAGAGAGTCGGAGACAAAACGGAGAAGATAGATAGAAAAATACTAAATAGGTATAAATTATTAATTATGTTATCTAAAAAAACTGCTTCCATTACAATATAGTATCTTCTTTGGGATATACCCATTACCCAACCAACTGGAATATGTGAACTATTTGAAATATAAAAAAGATAAAATTTCACAAAATATCTTCTTACCGTCTCTCTACAAATTCTCCAAGATAGATACCATTTCAAATTCAGATTTTCCACCAAATAAAACTTTATCTCAAAGTTTTGCCAATGAATATTATTGATTATCAGTGCCTTGCGCTTGTCAAAAAGATTTGATGTTTTTAAGAGATTCTTTAAGCTTACAAGAATCTCGTCCTCCTCTTAGCCGGTGAGTGGTTCCAAACATTCCATAGAATGAAGATACTTTTTGGAACTATGTAGTTTGAATTTTTGTTAGCCACTTGAAGTTCTTTGTTCTGACACAAAAGGGAATGTGGATGACGGGTCATCCTGGTGAAGAATCACGTTGCCCGTCAATTCTCCATACTTTTTCTTTGTTTTTAACTTTTTTGTGTAACGTTTTGCTTTTCTCTTTTTAACTTGAGTTACTATTTTATTTCAAGACTCGGATTCTAAATTGGCAAATGCATTTTCTAGACTTTTATTTTACATTAAGATATTTCAGAAACTGCACAGGATACAAATTTGGGACTTTGAGTATATGGCGGTGCAGTTACAGGTACCGTTTTAAGGGATGTTATAATCGTTTAAATGTTCCATTTAATTTGTGAGATCTGCATCGTGGGAATAATTGATGCTAAAATAATAGGTAGGTATAAGAACTTATGATAAGAGTAATAAACAACAATAAACAACAGAGAGTTAAAGATCAAATACATAATGTACATAGGTCAGGATCGATTCACTGGGCTGGCATTTTATGAACAAATATTGTTTACATATTTTTTTAAAATACTCACAGATTAGCTTTCAGCAGAACATATCTTGATGGTAATACGATGTCGAATGAAATTTCAGAAATTCGAATGTATGTATGTACATATTTAGCAACGAAAATATAGTTGTCAAGCATGAAATTTCCGATTTTCGAGCAAATGAATCTAGATAAATGAAATTCGGATTTCAATTTTTGATTTTCAAATAACACAGTACCTACATATTTTTCGAATTCGAACGATTTGACTTTAGAATCGAATCACAGAAATTGTTCAAAATTGGTGAAGAAATTTGAAAATAAAAAATTCTATGACAGGTACCATTCATAACCGTTATTGATATTTTTTTTTTTACCAAAATATTTAGCTTACCTCAAAAAGTATTTGATATTTTTTTTTATCAAAATCATTAAAGCCGTTTTTGAGATAAATATCTATTTGTGTTTTGGTTGTATGGCAGGTACAGTTTGTTTTCGAGCTAAAAATATGTCCAAAGATTGAAGAAAATCGCTTCAGCCGTTTTGGGCTGCAGATAAACAGACAAACGGATAGAAAGTAATTGTGATACCCACTTTTTCGCCCACTCGTAATGTTAACGAAAATTATTATCTAGCTCGATTTTTTTTTAACGAATCCTATATCTGGAATTTGCGATTGTCTCAGAATAAAATAAAACAAGTGCGCAGTGTAAGTCCCACCCAGTATTTTTTCTAATTTTCTTAATACATGAAAAATTACCTATAATTGTTCAATATTTGTTTTATATGACAACAACAAACTTGCAAACAAAAAGTGGTAAACAAATATGCTCGAAGAAAAAAAGGTACGCATACGCCACAGTGTAAAATTTTATTAAATTCGTAATGGCAACCAACAATTGCAAGAGTACTTTTGGAAATAAGTTTCGTGATAATTGCAATATGTTCTAATAAGTTCCATTAACCTATCTAATTGATATACAGTCAACGCCGCTTATAGCTATCGCCAAGGGACCATGCCATTTGTGGTCGCAATAGCCGGCGGCGGTCGTTATACTCGACTTATCGAGAAAATTATTGATAAGAAAAAAACAGAAGTACATAAGTATGCACTTTTAAAAAGAAAGGAATTTGTGTATATTCGAACACGTTCAGTTTTTGTCAGTTACCTTTTTCATCATGCCGCCGCGCCGTTTTGTAAGCGGCGGAACTGAAGTATTATTTGATTGAAATTCGTCTTTATATGCAACTAGTCCCTTAAGACGACGATTTCAGGGCGTACTGTAAACTAAAATTAATTGTATGAAAACCAACCAAATGAAGGAAAAGTGCTAGTTAAAAGCGACTTGTCTTTATAAGCAACGTCGTTATAGGTGCACTGCAGACTGTACTTTGTAATCTAATATACCTTCTATAGCTTACACGAGAAACTCTTTTAAAGTAAATGTATCTTAATAAACTATCATTACAAATTTTTCTTGTTAAAAAAATATATCGCAATGAGCAAATTTCTAAAAATCGTGATAATTATCAAGGAATTCATTGATTTGTAATTGAGACCTGCAGTTTTATTGTATTTGTACACTTGAAAATTAAGTCAAACAAAACGAAAGCCTAATAGGAATACACAAACATGCAGATGAATATAGATTGTTTTACATAACAAATATAATAGAAAAGTTATACCCTCATAAAACGAAAAACACTTATCGCCTATGGGAACCCAGAATTAGTCCAACAAAACAAAAATTCAATCAACATAAATTTAAATACAGCGAGCATAAAACCGCACTTTGGCACCCTTAATCAAATAAATACCCAATCGAAATGGTAAAATAAACAAAATTTCCCAAACTAACACGGTGCGATGATGACTGACAAACTATAACACCTTCCGGATCTTGAACTTAATTAATTGCCACAGAAATTCCATATTCACTCTGGCAATCATTGTGCGGCACCACCATGCCACGGTCACGGTGCGGTATAGTGGTGCGGTGAAGTTGGAATTTTCGGTCGTAGGAAAGCGTCAGGGTGCGATGATTTTGATGAAATTATAATTTCATCCCCCAAAAAGCCGCCCGCCCACCTTCATCACACTGACACTAGAATACTATGGCACTGGCACTCACTGTGGGCAAAGTAAAAGAAGAGGTAATCGAGTTGTGACAACTGACGAACGAGCCGGTGTGTCCCCACGACATAAAGCAATTTGACAAAAAAACACCCCCCAGTAGCAATAACTGTAGTATACGGTATACGCGATGCGGTTATCGTCAAGCACCCTTTCCGTTTGAATGACACAATTTATATTAATTGGCTCGAATGCAAATCCGAGAGTTCCATCAGCGGCTTTCAAGTGTCAGTTCCTTACACTTTCACCATCACAAGAAGAAAGGGGTGCGAATTGTGGCATTTGTAAAATCACCGTAATTACAATTGTATAGCTATAAATATTGGCTTGCAGTGTTAATACCATGTTGGGGGGTCGTAATTGCTTACGGGGGTTGGTTGGGTGAATATTGTTTTTGAAACGATTTTGCAAATTATTATCAACAAAAACATCATGTCTGTACCTTAATAATTGTATAGGGGTGTGTTCTACATCGACTTTATGTATAGCTACTCAACCCTCTATATCTCAATCCATTTGGGCTGCTGGACCACCTCTTTATGATGGATAAATATGGATCCTGATGGTATTTATTTGTGAATACTCTTCGTGCGAGTTTGTTGTTGGAGAAGCTTTTATGATGGTAATTATTATGATGATGATGGTATTAAACGCTTTGACGCCTTTTCTGTTGATTGGACTATGAAATTTGCCTGCTTCTATATAGTTTGGAGAATTAGTTTGGGAAGGGATCTAGATATATTGAATGAGTTATAATCGTTTTTTGAGTAATTGTTCAAAATATTTGATTGAAGTCAGGTAGATAAAGGGAGAAATGAAAAGTACAGTACAGTATAAAAAAAACTCCAAAACAAAAATGTATTTTAAATAACCTGAGCCTGCATGACATTGCTCTGTTGTCTGATTTCTTTAAAAATATAGAAAAGTTTTGAAGAAAAACAACAATGTAAAAATTATTAAAAAAAAATAACCATATCCACTGCAAACCATTTTTTGGAATATTGAAGAATTTAATATTATTTTTTTTTTTAATGATAGTTTGCATTCAAATCTTACAAATCTTAATCAGGTGTTGATAGCAATCACAAAACATTCTATTGAAGGCAAGGTAGCTTCTGTTAGAAAGTATTTTTTTTGTAGCTAAAATAGTTTCCTACTAGGAAGTATTTTCCTTAATATTTTTTTCAAATTTGTATGCATTGTGATCCTATAAACAATTTAATTTGTATTAATATCGTCTGGATAGTTTTTTAAATCAGCAAGTTTTTACGTAGTTATTTTCGAAATATTTATTTTTCAAACAAAAAATGTAGTCCTCTATTAAATCAAAAAATATTCGTTTTTAAAATATTGATATATAGATATGCTTTCAAAAGTATCCAAAGGCACCTGCAAACAAATTTAATTAAATCAGTTTAAGCGTTTCAGAGGAATTCGAAGATTAAAAACTACAATTCTGATGCGTTCCACGTTATTAAGAGTTCTTTGGAAAATAAAATCCATGACTGGATTGCGGCATTTGATTAAAACCTCGATTTTTTATTCAAAAGAAATCAATACTTGCCCTATAGTCGTAGAAAAAGTAAAAATGTTATCTGTGAATATTTATATTAATTCATCGAAATTCAACAGAAATTTGATGTGCCATACAATTAATTCACACGTACCTGCACGATCAAAGCACCAATATTTGCAATGATTTAATAATTTTATTTTTTCAATACAATTATTTGGCATTTATATTAAAGACATATACTAGTAGGTTGCAAGTCGCTAAAGGCACCCGTCGAACTGTTATGTTATTTCATGTGAGTTAGGGCTGAACGTAAATATGTATACAATTTAGTTGACAACCTCACCCTTCACTTACAAAAAAAAATAACCCAATTTATGCCTATTTAAGACCTTTCTTCTGACATTAAGTACATTTTTTTTTTTGTAAAAAAGTTAATTTTTTTTTTTTAAAGTTTAATTTTTTTTTGTTAAAACGTAAATTTTTTATTTAATTAATTTTTTTTTGTTCTAAAAAAGTTTATTTATTTTTAGTAAAAAAAGTATTTTTTTTGTAAAAAAGTAATTTTTGTATTTTATGGCTTTGCAGCGTGTCGTGTGGGTTTTAACCACACATCCAAAGGTATTTGAGATATCTCCAAAAAAGTCCTTCCAACCCCCATTTTGACGACAAATTGCGCTTTGGACCGCTATAACTTAGGAACGAATTGACGTACAGAGGTCGTTAATATGTCATTCTCTAGACAATTGAACTGTCTAAAAGTCGATTAAGGATCATTTTGTGAAAAAAGAACTTCTCGGTAGGTATTGAATAAAATCAGAAAAAAATCAATATTTTCAAAATGGCAGCATTTCCCTACCAGTACCATCACTCCAAAACTTGGTTTCTTAATATAGAATTTAGTGCGTACTTAAGATGTTATGATTACCCTTCCATTATAATTTTTTAAGACAACACGAGCGTTTAGTAAGTTTTGAGAAAATTTAAAAGGAGATGGACCAATGGACATTGGTTTTGAATGTTTGAATACCACAATGGGCGGGAAAAACGGAGCCGGGTAAAGCATTCCACACTATCGTGTAGTGCGACTGAAGAAACAATTTTTTTACTTTACAGTACGTCCAAAATTGACTCAAGGGTAAACTGATGGTCATTTCTAGATGTACGAGTATTACGGTTGAATTTTTTTAAGAGAGGAAGGCTGGGTTTAAGGGATGAGGTGATGGGACATGCCTAACGAAATAGCGCAAGCTTTCGTCAAATAAAATTTAAAATAACCCCCAAACTTGAATAGAAGAGAAGTTTTTTTTTTGTAGTCTTTTTTTGACAGACATTTGTAAAAGAATTGGTCTTTAATTTGTATAATTTAAAATCACGTAGGATTGACAAAAAGGTGAAATATATACATTAAGATATGTATTTATATTATTTCGGTATTATGTACTTATTTTATAATGTAATTTACAGAAAAATAAATTGAGCTTAAACCAAAACTGCTCTATTTATTTTGAAGGAATCCTATCGTCAGCCTGTCGCCCACACACAAGAACAAAGTTTAAAAAAATAGCGATAAAATAATGAAAGGAATGAAACATTACAGGCGGTGTTCAAAAGAGGCGATTGCTTCTGTTATAGTTCTATCACCTATAATTTTCAAAGCTATCTCTTTTGTATTCTATCCAATAATCTCAAGTGGGTTTTTGGAGCACCTACCCAAACATGAGAATTATACTCAAGTTTTGGACGAATAAAGGCTTTGTAGATCACAGCCACAAGGGGATCGGAAGGAGACACAAATTTATTGCTTCTTCAGAAAAAAACTAAATACTTAGCATTAGCAAATATGTGCTCCTGCTCATTCCACAAAAGGTGGTCTATGACACACATACCGAGAGCTGAAAGCTGTTCAGTTTCCTCAATGCAAGTGCCACTCATGGAAAGCGGTATTTGGGGTGCGGTCCGTTTTAATGACATTAGACAGAATGCTACGTAGTTTTTGATTCCCCATCATTGGACAATGCTTGCGAGATGAGAATTCAATGAACTAATCATACGCTGCCGTTGAAATTCCACATCTGCAGGACATGGATGTAAGAAAAAAATGGATAAAATGGTAAACTAATAAAAAAAAAATACTCAGTTGAAATATTGGTAATTAATGAAATAATTTCATTGACTCAACAAAAAATTTCGAAAATGACTTATACGCTGTCTAATGACTGTCTTCGACTATCACACTGGAGGTCTGGGTTCACTTCCCAGCCTCGTCCACCCAAAAAAAATGGATAAAATGGTAAACTAATAAAAAAAAAAAATACTCAATTGAAATATTGGTAATTAATGAAATAAATTCATTGACTCAACAAAAAATTTCGAAAATGACTTATACGCTGTCTAATGACTGTCTTCGACTATCACACTGGAGGTCTGGGTTCACTTCCCAGCCTCGTCCACCAAAAAAAAAAATTTGTTTTCAGTGCTATTGCCTCTTGCGAGGAATTGACAAATCCTCCAAGAGTACCACTTGTCATGAATAAGTGCTTCTCGTCTAGCCGTTCGGATTAGGCATAAAAATGTAGGTCACTTCCATTCCTGTCGACAGGCGCACAAAGGAATGGTTGCGAGTTATTAGTCACTAGGCCCTGGTTCTTCACGAGCCGTTGCGCCACCCAATTTATTTATATTTTTTTATAATGAAAATATATCACTGATTTAGTAAGGTATATAGATATTTCCTTATAAGCAATCAGTTATTGATTAATAGCTTCCAGTCGACAATTTTTTGTCAGATTATGAAAGTCGATCTTTTGCAATTCGTCCTTTTATAGTTTCTCAAATACTAAAATACATATTCACTAAAAAACATAGAAATAGACTAAATTGTACCTTTTAACGTAACCCGCGGAAAAATGCTAAGTTTCTGTCTAAATTGGACAAGGCCCTGATAAGTTTTCAGTGGGGAAAATCTAGGCCAGAAAACTTGTCAAATACTTGTCAAGAGTAAACTTTTCAAGAACTCGTGAGGCTCTCCCTAGTTAAAACTTATTGGACATGTTTTGCAATCCCATCAGAAATGTCTCTTGTATTCCAAATTCAAAAAATTTACTATGTAGGTACTATGGGGCTGGTTTCGGATTCGTAAAAAAACCGAACTCGAGATAATAACATTGGTTTTTCAAATTTCGAGTTTAGAAATTAATTTCTCAAAAACTATCGATTAAAAATAATGTATTTAAAAAGAAAATTTAGGAATGGGTTTCTGGGTTTAAGATAAGCTATTGGAGAATATTTTAGGTATTACCTTTGTTTTTCAATAGTGCTGTTTCTACTTTAAGTCATTTTTTTAAGCAAATTGTCCCTTCCATTTTAACGGGGGTATATAGAGTTGTTGGGTTGATTGTTCTATTTTTGGTGCCCAATTTACATGCTTAAGTGTTTTGATGCATTAACGTTAACCATTGTTTATTTGCCATTATACTTTTTATATTAAATACTAGCCGACCCGTGCTCGCGTTGCTTTGCAAAAAAATTGAAGGAGATTGTTGACGTTTGTATACCTTTCCAGCTATGTATTTTTTTTTATTTTGAAGCTTCCAGATATACAATGTTTTGGCAGTGTATCCATTTTGTAATATGTGAAGCGTTTTTTGGGAGTGAATTCATTTAAATTTATTCATATCATTGTCCCTTTTAAAATATTCGCCAAACACCATTCAATTGCTTCAATATTAATTGTATCTCTTTCTTTTAATACACAAGACGGCGGGTTACAATGGCACATTGAATATAGTGTTTGACTGCTAACCTGGATGTGTGGGTTCGAGCCTCAGTCTAGGTAGCATTCTTTTCTATAATCCCCAATTTCAACAGGATGCTACCCGTGGAATTTCATGAGATAATTAACATTTAATTCTCAATCCACTGTGCCAACAAAAATCTTTCCTTTCCTTCTATTCCTTCTAACTAGTGCCGTGCATTGCATTTAAAAGACCTGAGGTCTTACAGGCATATAGTTACAACGATTAGTGGTTTAGTTTGACGTTTAGAAGCTATGATACAGAGATATATTGCTATTTTTTTTTTTAATGTAGCAATAAAAAAAATTCGTAAGAATGTTGAGTTTATCAAAAAAATCTTATTTTTTTAAATATCAAACCGTAAGTAACCGTAGTAGGAGTGTATATTTGGGACAAACTCTTATAAAAAGGACACAAAAATTAAAAACAAAATAATATTCTGAAAAATTAAACAAAATAAAAAATAAGAAATAGCTTAAAACTATCGCATAGACATAAAGAAAATTATAAAATTTGTTTCACGTGAATCAGTTAAATACTTTATGAGTTATGCGCGAAGGAACAAAATAATTGTTTCGTCTTTATAAAATAGTTAAGATTAAGATTAAAGGATGATGGGCAAATTGGTCATTGATCCAACAGAATTAAAATATATCTCAAATGAAAGGTATTGTTGAATACTTTATTTCATTATATGGCGGCAAGAACCAAAACCACCGGAGAACAGAGACGATATGGCAACTTGAATATGAGTATTTCAAACACCATATTTCAGTTTTTTTTTCGAAATAACTACTCATAACTTTATAATAATATATAATAATATAAAGACCGCAGGACAATAATATTAGTTAAATATGAAAGGTAATTGGTTCATCTTTCAAATAATAGCAAAGGTGTTATGTTACCTTCAATACATTTTAAGATATTAAGTTTTAAAGTCTTGATTAAAACCTTTTTAAGCACTGCCTTTGCGCACCAATATCTTAAACAACTCAGTGCTGACGTATACTTTTTTTAGCGCTATCGAAAACTATTTTCACAGCCTTTAATTAAATATGTAAAAAAGTGTCCTTTGCTCAATAAATACCTGCTTTAAAACAAGAATTGCTTCAGAAGATACCTTATGATTATAGACCGGTAAAAGTAGATTCTGAGTTAAAAACAAAATAATTATACAGTCTGAAGACTGGTATCGACGTATTATTTCCTCTATATAAAATGTACCTAATTAATTTTAATTAATTAAATACAAACACACTCTGACTCGGTCGATTAAGCCATAATTTATTTAAAAATCGAAAAAAACGTTTACCGAACCGGAGTGTACAAATTAAGTTTTTATGTTTGATGGCCATAAATATTTTTGTTTGCAATCGCCAACTTCTAGCTCAAATATCTCAGACTTCCCATGTACGATTTTGAAAATATTGCACTTATATAACAAGCTCAACACAACCTTTCATTTGATACCAAATTCATTGGTGTTGGTCTAAGGACCAGATTTCATACAAATCATCCTTTGGTTATATTAAATTTCTTATCGCTTAATTTTTAAATACTGTATTTTGGAAACCATTGAGTCTACAGAGATGGTTTTGGGCTAAAGTTGAGGCAAATTAAGTTATTTTAAAATCATGAAACAATGTTTTTATTTCATATTAATTCTTAAGGAATAAAATCAGCAATAACTGAAAAAAGCGCGATAAAATCACAATTTTTCTGATTTTTGCCCATGAAGTTGTCGCCGCTCGAGTAAAGTAAAAAATTAGAACTACTAAATTTGATTTATACGTGGGTGTATATACTTACTGTAGGTACCAATAATGACTATGAAGAAAAAATATACGAGTTACTATTAAAAATACATATAATAAATATTTTGGTAAATATTTCTAACGGTTATTAACGATACCTGTCATAGAATTGATTTTTTTATATTTAAATTTCTCGTTAACGACCCAACCGATTTCAACTAATATAATATGTAGGTTAAAGATTTTTTGATATCAATTAGTGCAAATCTATATTTCCAAAGCAGCTATGTGTGTAAATATATCGCATCCTTTATAAAATGCATCAATTTTAATTAGTTCTGCCATCGGATACATCTCACCTGCTTTAAGTTTGTGGATTTTGGTGATTGAGCTAGAAATAGGGATGTATTCCTCAGCAAAATGAATATGAAAATCCATCCAATATTGCAGATGACTTAACTTTCAATCGTTGATTATTTGCTCCTGATGATGCTTCTATACAAACTGAATGCTACCTTTAATGAATGTGAACATAAACATAAGCGCGGTGCCGGCAATGCAAATTATCAAATTTCTGATGCACACAAAGACGCGATTATGCGATGCAGCTCCTGCGTTAAAATTCTTGCAGATCTCTTCCTCTCTACTCATCATATCAAGTAGCAAGTTGGCAAATTGGAAATTGCAATCATTTCCGTAATTCGATTCGGGCGGTCGGCAGTAGCGGTGGCGGCGCCAGGCCGACAATCGATTTGGCGGAAAATTTCACATCAAAAATTGGCAACGACCAACGCACTACGCAACAGTGTGGTCGATTTGATATCTGTTTTCGATTATCATGAAACCATCAGTGATGATGACGACGACGACGTCGACGAGGACAGGGCATATAAAATCCAATTCTGCTAAAATCTCGATTTTCTCTGATGGAGCTGTCTGACACTGAATCCATCAGATCCAGGTATAATTTCTATACTAGAAACGGAGGCCGAGGCATGTATATCACTTATAGCTTATATGCTGGTTTGTTTCATGGAGAATGAATATAGAAGATGGTCCAATCTGTGATGTGTACTTGGTGTTGCATTGTTACGTGTGCTTTTGTGCGGTTTGAGCCAATACTTTTAATCAGACTAATTTCTTAGTTTGCTAAAAGCAACCTGAGATTTGTTGATGATACCTTTGACTTTATCAGCAGTTGTACACTTAAGTTCGGCAAGGGGGCAAAGGGGTCATATTAACTTATTATTTAATGACCATTTCAGATATAAGAGATTTTCACTTAAATTCATGCAAATAATACACAGGAGCAAATTTAGTTTGAACTGCTGTGACAAGCAAGGTCTTGTATCTGATAAAACTAACTGCTTCTGATCTTTGAAATTGCGAGAACAATTTGTTTTGATCGCAAGGATTCTAAAAGGAAAACATTATTTAAGTTTATTTCTCGGCTCGGCATGATCCCTTTCGGTTAACAAATTCCAAGTCTTTGCTACTAAAAAAGTCATCGAATAAATGTCATTCCCTCTTCAAATTGCCCTTCAACTTTCGTATCACTTTGACACCGCCCTTACTGTTAAACTACTTGTCATTTGCAATCGATTAACAAACGAAACATCTTTACATTCAATTTTGAGTGTGTCAAACAAAGGACTCGGATGTCGTTTATTCCAAACTTCAGATAATAATAGCAGTAGATTAAATAAATCTGAAATAAAAGTAGCAATATTCATATAACAAACATGTCACCCTTGTAATAATAACAACAACTCAACAACCCTATGCATCTCTGAACGTATACTCTGTTGAATAAGGGATGCGCTGCATTTTAAACAGAGTGCCTTAGCATCAGCATTGGATTTAATCCGATTCTCAACACAAAAGGAAGTTGAAATTTGTCACGTTACTGGACTTATGGCAGCAGAAAAATATTTAGGTATTGTGTAGTTTTCCACACAAATTAGCTTTGAAGCAATGCTGAAAAGAAAGACATCATTATTAACAGTATGTTGACTGTTGGACATATTTGTAGTAGCGCGCTTGCTTAGGGATGAAAAATTTACAAAAAAAAAACTAATTGTTTTTTTTGACAGTTCACCATACTTACAAAAGAGGGAAGCAATGTTCTGAATATAAAGGTATTTCGTTATCAATAATTCTGATATGTTTTATGAAAATTTAAAATTTCAACTATAAGATACTTAGAACTTATTTACCAATTAACAAATTCATGCATAATAGATATATGTTACAGCTAAGCTCTTAAATAAGAAAATTCTAGAATTTTAGAAGGTAAAACCTAGAATTTTGTAAGCGTTGTTGGTAAAAGTTCGTTGTCTTTTTTTTTATAATTAATTCAGGGCAGTTTTTGTGGGACAAATTGGGTGGCACGCTTCCCAGGTTCCATGGAATATAACAATCTCTTTGCACCCTCTATCCCACTTACACAACTCTGTTGCCCCACAGGGTATGTTGTTAAATCGACAGCCAGCCGCCACTCACTTACTTTTCTTTAGATGGCACTCACAGCCCATGATGGGCTTCGGCCTCAACTAACAAACCCCTCCAGCCAGCTCTGTCCCTAGCTAGCCGTTACGCACACCGAGTTTTTTGATGTCGTCCTCCACTTGTGTGCGCCACCTGTTACGGGTTCTTCCTCTGCTACGTACACCATCGGGGTTGGATTCGAAGATTTGTCGGGCAGGTGCGGTGCTGTCCATACGCTCCACGTGTCCCAACCATCTCAACCGCTGTATTTTTACCTTTTTGACTAGGTCACCACGCTGTATAGCCCGTATAGCTCGTCGCCTTGCCTCAATCCTTTCTTAACATCAATGGATTCGGTGTGTTCTTACTGATTTTGACGGACCAGATAGATTTCTCAATCGTCATATCCCGCACAAGCGGATGAGTTTGGCAGAGATGCCGAGATATGACATGGCTCTGGATAATTCGTCCCTTTTCACGCTATCATACGCGACTTTAAAATCGATAAGGTGGTGTGTATCGTTTTGGAATTCCTTGGGTTTTTCTAAAATCTGTCGGACTATGAACATTTGATCGATGCGACGGTTGACTTGCCTGGCCTAAAACCACACTGATAGGGGCCGATCAGATCGTTGAAACAAGGTTTTAAGCGGTCACACAGGATAGCCGAGAAGATTTTATAAGCGACGTTTAGGAAACTAATTCCTCTGTAGTTGGTGCATTTCAGAGCATCTCCTTTTTTTATGGATGTGGCACACTATACCGAGGTTCTATTCATCGGGCATACTTTCCTCCGACCAAATTTTGCAGATGAGTTGGTATATGCTCCTAACCAATTCATCTCCCGCTGATTTGAATCCGCACCAGCAGCCTTGTACGACTTAAGTTTGGATATCGCCAGCCGCACTTTGTTGGCCATCATCGTCCAAGTTGAATGGAGTGTTCTGCCTCCTAGCGGTATCTTGGCTGTCTTCACCGTTAAGCAGTCAAGAGAAGAAGTGTTCTTTTCAGATCCTCAGCACTGACTGTGTTTCTAATACCATATTTCCACTCTCATCTCGACAGGCTTCCGTTCTAGATTTGTATCCTTGGGTGGATCGTTTCAAACTTCGATAAAATTTTCGAACATCACCCCTGCCACTGCAACCCTCAAATAGACTCCACCTCCCGCTTCTCGTGCTCTCTCTCTTTCCTCCTGAGAAGTCGGCGTTCCTCTTCCCTTTTCAGCCCGTAGAGCTCCCGGGCTACTCTCTCAGCAGCTCTTGTTCGAGTCTGCAGCATTGCCTGGTAGGCTTCGTCCTTAGCTGCATGCGCCAGCCGGCACTCTTCATCGAACCAAGGGTTTCGTTGTGGTCGCCTAGTGAAACCCAGGACATCAGAGGCAGCACTTCTGATAGCTTGTTGACACTGTTTCCACTGGTCCTCTGCACTTGATGCTGGTGGCGGACATCCTGAGAGATTAAGAGTAACGTGGTCGGCAAACGTTCTGGCGGTCTCTTGTGATTTAAGCTTCTCGACATGGTACCTTTTCACAGCATCTACTCTCCGTTATGCAGTCATGGATATCCGCATACGTAGTCTAGCTACCACCAGGTAGTGATCCGAGTCGATGTTGGCCCCTCGGAACGTTCGGACGTCGAAGATAGTGGAAGGATGTCTCGCGTCTATTGCAACGTGGTCTATTTGGTTGACGGTTCGTTGATCACGCGGCCGCCAATGTCAACAGTTTTCTTGCACAATATAGTAGCTCGCTTACCAAATGCATTATGGTAAAAGTACGAAAGATTAATATTTTAATTCATAGATCATCTTTCTAAGCGAAGTCTGAAGTGTTATATATCGACTGACGGCAACGTTCTTTAAAATTAATTTATCCATATCAAAGAGCCCAGCCAAGTTCTGACAGTACACCCTTTTTACATTATCAAACTCAGGTGATTTTCGACCCCCCTCTAACTTCAGTACCAATAGTCAGAAACTTCAAACTCGCAGGATTTGCTAAGCTCACCAGGTTTAGGCAACTCACCAAATTTCAATTCTTTAGCATTAGTCGTTCCCAAAGTATAAGACTGCAAAAATCGCAAAAACCGTAACTGACTGACTCACTTACTCACTGATAGGTCATCAAAATTATGAAGCTCTTCCCGACATCGTAGAATCTTGTTATTTCACACAACGGAAAAAATCGAAAATTTAAGAGTTTCCATTCAGAGGGCGTGGTACCCGCCCATTTTCATAGAATTGATATAAATTATTTGGAGCAATTCTGATTGTCGTTAGGTTAGGTTGAAGTGGCTGCCAGCATGAACTGACACACTTAGTCCATAAGTTGGTTTGAGATCTTACATTCGGTGGGCGTGGCATCCGCCCATTTTCGCAGAATTGATATCATTATCTGGAGCACTTCTGGTTGTCGTTAGGTTAGGTTGAAGTGGCTGCCAGCATGAACTGACACACTCAGTCCATAAGTTGGTCTATTGTGATACCACGTGAATCTTGAGAGATTTTCTCCCCACTCGTTAAAACCAGTTGGAGCTTCCAATGAAGCGTGCGAGACTACTTATGTCTGTGCTTGTCAGATCACTTGGATCATTGAAGAAGAAGTCTCCGACATGGATTCTATGTCTTTGGGATAGGGCAGAGCTTGTGCAGAGAAGATGAGGAACAGATTCTTCCTCCTTTTCGTCCATACAGCTTCTACAAAAGTCGTTTGCAAAAACTCCAAGCCGCTTTGCGTACTTGCCTATAAGACAGTGCCCGGTTATGACACCAATTACGGAGCTGATATGCAATTTGTTCAAAGATATCAAACACTTAGAGCAACTCACATCTAGCGTAGGCCAGATCGATTTCGTCGCCAGGCAAGTGCAGTAATTTTAACTTAAATTGAGATGGTTTACTAGTCAAGTTTTAATTTCAAAATTGAATAATTAGGTAATAAAAGAAAACTTTCCAAGTAAACCAACTCAATTTAAGTCAGTAATCATTAAATAACAGATTTCTCTGATAATTTTGAGGTCCTTCCTTATTACCAGGGAGAGGATTTTACTGACCTACAAAATTCAAAAAAAGGCAAACAAAAATTCATAAAAAGGCAAAAAAAAAGGCATTTATTAAATAAAGAGAATATAAACATAACTTAACGTCTAATTATAATAGCATTGAACTACCAACAGCTTTTTGAAGTTCTCAGGTAACAAACTTCTACGATTGTCTCTTAGAAGAGTCGTAAATGGGCTAAAGGACCTTTCTACTTGAGCAGGAACGAGTGGAGCTCATTTTAAACTCTCTAGTCTCTACATCATACACTTTAACGTTTTCGAAAAGTGTGGAGTTGACGTTGCCATTTATTACAGCATTTGCTCAACAGTTGTAAGTCCACGATTTACATTAAAAACAGTTGTGAACTTTTTCAACACTTCATTTGCAATTATTGGCCCTTTCGATTTTTTCAAATTTGCATTGATATTTGTAGTGCAAGGAAATGCACGATCATTCATAGAGAAATGCAAAGATTTAGTTTTTATGAGTAAAAAAAAAACAAAAAAAGGACAAGAAATTTTATTGAGAAAAGATCATAGTAACTCTATCTACAGTCTACACTACCTGCTTTCTTTTTCTTGTATGTTGAGGGCAAGCAAATTTGTTTTCTGTGTTAGCAAAATCCTTTCCCTGCTTATTGCTGTACTTAAAATATTTGATATTTAACATTAATAAACTTAGAACTTGGCGTACTTTTAGGTCTCATTACTTTTTACGGCTGACTTGTTACTCAAAGGTTTTTGTATGTGGAAGAACTTGGCTACTTTTTAACATTTATGTTTTTGTTGCGATTTTCATATTTCATATTATTTAATGTCAGAATAGTGCACGTATTTTTGTTTATATCTTGAAGCATTGAGTCATAAGAAATTGAGAATTGCAGAAAAGTCATATAAAAAACTATCGAGCATATAATAGGTACTCTTTTCAACTAAAATAGCCATCACAGATTCATAAATATTCCAAGTCGTATATATAAATACATCTTAATAATTTTGACTTAACCATCAAATGATAAAATAGCCTGCGTGACCGTTTTTTTATTAGATATTTTATTTATGTAAGTAACCGAGACAAATGTACTAAAAGTGTCACCACATTCAATCCACCAATCCACCCTTCTCTCGGTGATCCACGTAATATAACGCCCAAACACAATACAACAAGAAAACAAACATAAAACCCAATAATGTACACTTTCGTTAGGAATAATATTTGATAGACCGTTTCACCCGAAATCTGAACTGAATTATTATGATGGGATTTGGTGATAAAAAAAGGTCATTGGTAATGTTACATGGATTCGCTCATGCAAGAAATTTTGATTTCTGAATTAGAGAAAGGGACTTATAGAGTGTTTAACGTTTTGAATAGAAAAAAAAATGAGTTTCCAAAATACTGGAAACTGATTCTTTTAAAAACTCTTCGATAACAAAAAAGAACAAAAACTATCAATCCATCGATTAAATAAATTTCGGGAGCATTACTTTACCCTTAGAACAGCTAAACCATCTTATACAAAATCAAAGTAAAAATAAAGCTTATTCATGCATGAAACAAACCCCGCTCTTAGCTCGAATAATCATAATAATAAATAGCTAAGCAGCTTAGCTTTACCCAGGACTCTCTGTCTATTTATTGGCCTTCTTTTTTGTATTCATATTAAAATAGTCCATATAACAGAGCGCACTGAAAAAAGGATATTGCGAAAATCTGAGCTGAATGAAGCTAACCCATTGCCATCATAGTTGGTGAACGATAAAGACGGATTTTATGTGAATCTTATTTGCAGATTCTCCTCTCTCAATTCACACTTGAGATCTTCATCACAATGTAATACGCAATCGGTGTATGAAGGACCTTTTCACACATATCCTTGATGAATAATGGAGCATAAAGATGTGCGAAAGCAAAAGCAAAGCCCAGGGACTTAAAAGGAGCAAACATGATTTTTATTTTATACTGTATAATAATATGACTTAAGCGAATAATGGTTGGGATTTGGGTTGATATGGGTTCACACAGGATGGGGTTGGGAATGGGTGTTTTTTTTTTTGTGGGGTCTATTTGAGCTTAGTGCGACGTCGTCGACGCAACGACCGCCGCTGCCGACACCCAAAGTTGGGTGACGACTGTCATGCTGGCTGCCACTCGACTCCATTACGACGACCTTTGTATGTTTGCATGCTCATTTTGTACGCGCATAGAACTTCGAATGGAAAAAGGAAGCTAATTTATCATTTCAGTAAGGGACATTAAACCACTTGACTTCCTGGCACGTGGCAAGTTCAAGACTGTATCTACTCGTTGACATATACCTATGTACGTGGTTGAAAAAGGCGTCTGAAAAGCGATGACAAAGCGAAGCTTCAATTTTTGTTAATTAATCGGAACCACACAAATTAACCGAGGACAATGCGATACACACTTTTGCTATACATAGTTTTCAACACAAATGAATAGGAATCGAGGATTTCAATTAGTTCTATTTATTTGTATTGTATTTGTATAAAAGAAAACAATGGAAATAAGGGAGTTGATGTTTGTTTCCGCAATAACATGCATTATGTACTCAGAGTTTATTTTCTTTTGTTCAACAATAGATGAGTTAGATAATAGAAACTTCTAAAAGTAAGTATTCAGATCGAAGATTTTCAAAAACGGACGAACTTCAAGTTGGGAAGTTCTTGTAATGTTTTCAACACCACCTTACAACATTATGTAAAACTATTTTTTTTCGCAAGTTACTGCCTACGGTCATTGCCGTATTCTTAATTTGAAAATTAAGGTCGCAAGGAAAGGTTGTCCATCAAAAAATTCTTCCAGTGTAATTAACCCGTGCCTTTAAAGACTTATTTTGTATATACAAAGGAGAATGGGCATTTTGGTCTACGTATTGCCCACGAATGAGATTTATATCGTTGATCAGCTTAGCCCTAGTACATCATTTTTTTGTATGCACACAAAGCTGTTAACCATGGAGTTTAGGCAGTAGGTATATGGCAACAATTAGATCAAAAATAATTACAATAGTGTTTCATTAAAATGACAGTATATTGGTCACTTTCGATGAACTGAATAGACTTTGTGAAAAATCTAATTCGAGGTAATACTTTTCCGCAACATTACGATAATAAACAATGCGAAAAAAGTGGGTCTCGCAATTCTGTATGTCTGTCTCTCCTGGTCCCTACAGAGGGATTTGCTTCAAACTTGGCATAAAGTGTTTTTTGACTAATATGTCCACTAGAGTGTCCGTTATTTCCAAAAATCTTTTTTTTTGGATAGCACACCCCGTCAAACGAAAGTTTATGCCGAAAGATAAAATTATTCACCAAAAAAAATTTTTCCTAGGTCATTAACCCGGTCCTCTAAAGTCTAAGGTCATAGTTTTCCCATACAAATTTGTATTGGAATTTTGCACTTTTCACATTTTATTTTTTGCTCTGGAACTATAACAGTTATTCTAAATTTTGTTGGGAATTTTGATTGATTTATCGGTCCTTTAAGCCCGTAGCGTAATGGTTAGTGCGTTCGACTGTCACGCTGGAGGTCTGGGTTCGCTTCCCAGCCTCGTCCGCCTAAAAACTAAAAAGTGTTTTTCAGGGCTAGTGCCTCTTGCGAGCAATTGACAAATCCTCCAAGAGTATCACTTGTCACGAATAAGTGCTTGTTGTCTAGCCACATCCATTCCTGTCGACAGGCGCACACAGGAATGTTTGCGAGTTGTAAGTCACTAGGCCCTTGTGCCGTTGTGCCACCCGATTTACTTATTTGTTTTTTTTTTTAAACTGCATTTAAAAATATATAAAAAAAAATTTAAATTATAGTTTATTTCGATTTCTTAATTTAATAAACAGATTAATTTTATATATTTTTCTCTTATTTTTGTTTCTCGATCTTCAGCAGTTTTTGCTGTTTTTTTAATGATTATCATATAATAAAAAGTTTTTTTTTTAAATTGCATTAAGAAAAGTAATGAAAACAAATTATAAATAATTTATTTCGATTTTTCAAAATATTAAATATTTTAATTTTTGTATGTATTTAATTTTTTTTTTCTTATTTAATTTTTGAATGTGGGTTTTAAACAAGATATTGGGCAAAACAAATCATTTAAAAAAACTTTATTTTGTAGAATATTTGAAAAAAAACATGTTTCTAAATTCAAAAATAACGGTATCTTCCATACAAATGTTGAAAAACTGTCAAGAAAAAAATTATTTTTCTCGAAAACGGCTCCAAGAATTTTGATAAAAAGATGTGCGTCTACTACTAAAGGTATAGTCAATATTTTGATAAAAAAAATTACCAATAATGGTTATTAACGGTACCTGTGATAGAACCGATTTTTTGGTTTTCAAACTTATCGTTAACAGCTACACCGATCTCAACCAAAATTTGTATACAAAAGCTCCTTCACAATTCAAACAGTTTTGCATATACATATTTTCAAAAAAAAAAACAATAATTTTTGCATTTAAAAATATTTAAATTTTTTTTTGAAAATTCAGTATCAGGAAAACGGGCTCATGAATATTTTTGTTTTATTTTGTATAAAGCTGTATTTTATTTAATATTAAAAGTTGGCATACCAGAATTTATTTTTGAAAATATGCCAAAAATTTTATATGTAAAAAATAATTTTTAAGATAACCTCTCTAAGGATTTTTGATTTTCTTTTTTTTATAAATTCATATTTATCAAACAAATCAGATGGCATGCTTTATTTTGAGCTCTTACTTTTTAAGCCATTAAAATCACAAATTAATAGTAACTTATAGTAATAATTTAGTTTAAATTGTTTTTAATTTTTTTTTGTTATGATATTATGAAACCGATACATTATGGATTAATTTCTAGCTACGATAAAGATATTAGCTACGAGAGCAAGTTTGTGCGATCCAGTCGTGCCCATTATTTTTGTTCGATTTAGCGAATTTTTTGGGAATAATTGTGCGTCTAGTGCCCACAGAGATATTTAACTTTGGAAAGCTTTGTTCAATAGCATCATTTTTTAATATGGAAACAGAATTGTAAGGCATGGGGTTTGGGTTTGGGCAGTATATTACAAAATACTAGCATCGCCAGTGGCCGAATATTCGGCCAGCGAAACAGATACAAAATTCATGGATAAATCATGAATTATCTTTTTACTAATTTATGTAGGTTCCATGACAATTTTAAAAATGTTAGAAAAGCAAAACTAATTTAAAAAAACCAAACAAGTACACAGATATGTTAATTTCTGTAGCATTCGTTAAAATTTTGTCTTGAACTTTAAAACAATAAGAAAAAAATAAGCCTCAGTTAGTTATTTTCGTTCATTATCTATTCAACAGTAAACCTTTATTCATCTAACACATATATTACACTACTTATTCTCTTAGGCCCGTTTGCTAATACGAAACATAATAAATGTTTAAGTTCAACATAAGCCCTTATGTTCTACTTTTTCCTATTTCCTAAGCATAAACTGTCACATAAGTTCTTGTGTTGAACTTAAATGCTTAAATTTTGTATAAGCTGGCCTTGGTTAACCAAATTTTGTTCTAATTGAATTATCAAATTTTGAATTTCTAAATTAAATTGGAGATTTCATACACTCTAGCGTATACGTACTTTTTTAAATTTTTAAATTAAATAAAGGACTGTAGAGCTTTAAAATAAAAAAAAAAGTATGAAAATATCCACTTTTGTAAAAATAATATCATCAAAAAGAAGCATTTTCTTTTTATAATTATGTACCTATTTGAATTTGTCTTAAGAAAATCTTTGGAGCCATTTTTGAAAAAAAAAAATATTTTCATTTTTGGCTAAAAAAAAATAGTAGCGCAGGCGTGGGCACATATAACTCAAAAAAACAAGAGGAAGAAAACCTATTCAGCCATTTCCATTTCCTTTTTGTCTGGATTTGGGATTTCGGGATTTAAGGAAATTTTGATTTCCCATGATTTTAGGTCATCAGCAACCTAACTGCAACGTCATTTTGATAAATCCTAATGCAAAACACCCTCTTTATGACCAATTTATATGACCGTAAAATTAAAGGCCAAGAATTTGGCAATGTGGTAAAGCGACTCATTAATGTTTTCTGTTTTTTTTAAACGTCTACTTTTTTTCTTCTCCCGTAAAAATGCAACAGTGAAAAAAAACGCAAAAATCATCCCATTTTTCCGACATTTTCCTTTATAACTTTGGAAATATGCAACTTTGGAAAAAACCATCCACTATATTCTGGTTTGTTATAAAAGACCACATTAGTTTAAAATTAATGTATGTTATATTTGAGTTGCTATCTAACCATGAGTAAAAACAAAAATTCTGAATAACTAAGTAATTTTAAAGCGCTCAAAAAATAGGTCAAAAATTGTCCAATTGTGCTCAAAATTTGGAATCAAATAGTCTAGATAAGATGAAATTCGAAAATTCGATCAAAATCGGACAAATTGTTTTGGCAAGAAACATGATGTTAACTAAGAGCAACAAGCAATGTTTGCATTATTGCTGTGGTCAAAGTAGGACACTTAAGTTGGCACTGAATTTTGTACACGTATTTGAAGCCTTAACTATGATAAAATATAGTTTTAATATTTATATCTTTTTTTAAGCAACTTAAGTAGCGATTTTAAAAGTTACGAAAATTGTTCACTTGGCATGTAAATATGTAATTTCGTGAGCATTTTCGAAACTTTTAAATTCACTACCAAAGTTGCTTTAAAAAAGATATAAATATTGTAACTATATTTTATCATAGTTAAGGGTTCCAAGTACGTGTACAAAAATCAGTGCCAACTCTAGACTTATTGATTCCAAATTTTTAGCACAATTGGACAATTTTTGACCTATTTTTTGAGCGCTTCAAAATTACTTAGTTTTTCAGAATTTTTGTTTTTACTCATGGCAACTCAAATATAACATACATGAATTTTAAACTAATGTGGTCTTATAGAAAATTTTATAGCAAACAGGTTTATAGTGGACGGTTTTTTCCTAAGTTGCAAATTTCCAAAGTTATAAAGGAAAATGTCGGCAAAAATGGGATGATTTTTACTTTTTTGCACTGTTTCATTTTTCAAAGTTGCAAACTTAGCTACAAACTACTCTAACATACCCCAACAACATACCAAAAATGCAGGACTACTTCGCGCTTTGGGAATTTAGCCTTTTTTTTGTAATTATTGACTGGGTTATGTATTTTTAAATCATTCACGTTTTTTTTTTTAATATGTATTTTCTTTCAGATTTTGTAGCTGGTTGCCAAGAAAGTCAAAAACAAAATACGACAGAATTTAGTTCAATAATATTTGGCTGATTCTTCAAATGATGGAATTTTCTATGGCTACGCTGATATTTTTAAAAACGGTTCAACCAATCAATCTGATAACAGCAGTCAATCTAGTCGATACCCACATTGGCAGAAAAATTATTATGATCTGATACATTTTCATTACTCTAAAAATTCTTCAAAGTGCGTAATTCTCAGTCCCCTGAAGTGTCGCCAGCTTGTTTTACAAGAGAAGAAAAAAAACTTTTTTATACTAAAGTGAACATCAAGTTAATAACCTTGAATAATAAACCTTTATAATAAAGTAAACAAATTTTGTATATAAATTTATTTTACTAATTAAAAAAAATCATTAAACTTTGTCCCCACACTTTCTTATCAGTCCCCTGGTAGATTGAAACAGTCAAAAATTTCGATGTATCGATCGAAGTTTACCGCTAACACATAATAGTGAAAGTTCACTGCGTCCCGTTATGTAGATTATGTCAGTTGTAAGGAAGATATTTGTGATAGATTTACGCACAAACTTTGTATGAAAACAGGCATATATTTTAAAGTTATTATATAGGCCTAGTGAAACCACATTATAAACAATTTTTTTTCTTATGTCAAATAAAACGTTACCATGTTTTTGGCACAAAAACTATGAAATCTCAGTCCTCTGGCCTAAATCCCCTACCAATCTTAACTAATATATAAAAGTCTTTTTTTGTTTTCTTGTCAGTTAGGATGTATGGGTGTCCAAACTAACAACAAAACAATCAAAATACTAACTGCTAACCGATAGATAGCTTCTGAAAAAAAAAATTAATTTAATTTTTTTTTAGAAATCTTTAACAATAATAAAAAATGTTGCCTATATGAAATTTGTTTTTTTGGTTTTTTATTGATATCTTTTTTAATAACAGTCGTAGAGGTTTGCAATGTACTAATGAATTATATCTATATGTCCTTGTATAAAATTATATTCCTATTGTACCGTTGAGCTGAGAAATTGACAATATAATATTGTTCACACATATAACTTAATAACATGTGGGTGTGTGCATGGATTGATTTAGTTTTTTCTTATATTTAATCTCAATAGAATGGCCATTAATTTGATACTTCCTTTTTTAATCTACCTCCTATATTAGCGTCTTAATTTATTTTTTTTTAATTCATAAAAAATCGAATAAAATCCATAGAAATGCCCCGCTTTGTTCATTGTCAACAATCGTCTACCAGTGGAGAGCACCATTATCTCAATTGAATTTCTAATTGGAGTTCTTTTAATATAAAAAATCATAACTTCATTTCTACTCAGACGTTTATTAAAGTTTTGATCTCAGAATTTAGCTATGAGATGTGGCTAAATTTGTGTATAATAACTATTGAGGGGGGGGTGAAAAATTTCATACTAAAAGGGTGTGTAAATGACCCGTCAAATTTATATTACATATATTATTCTTCTATAAATATGTGAATTATTTTGTATTTCTAAATCTAAAGGGAAAAAAAGAAGGGGTAATTAAATAAATAAATCACAATAAAAGCTACATTAAGACAACTTTAGAGGTTTCAAAATTGGGCAAAACTTAATAGTTCATAATAAATGATACATGAAATTTCGATAGAAATTTATAGCTTAAATTTTTGTGTAAAAACTATTGCAAAATATTAAAAAAATGTGTACTAAAAATGCGTTTTAATGAAAAATCCACTTATTTTTTCGTACTTTAAATTCAAAAGTTTAAAATTAAAATTTATATATTTAAAAAAAACAAAGGATGCACATTTATAGGTGTAACTTTCTTCTACAATTATGTGATGTATTTAGTACATGTATTTGTAAATCTAACGGGAAAAAATAAGGGGCAATTTAATAAAATAAATCACAAAAAAGCTCCATTTAGCCAAATTAAGAGGTTTCCAACTTGAGCAATACTTAATAGTTCATAACAAATGATACATGAATTTGAGGTAAAAATTTATAATATAAATTTCTGTGTAAAAGTTTTAGCAAAATCTAAAAAAAAATTCATACTAAAAATGTGATTTAGTGAAAAATCAATTCAATTTTTGGTACTTTAAATGCAAAAGTTACTAAAAAATGGATGAATTTTGAAAAACAAAACCGACACACCAATTGCTCTATTCCTCTTCTTAAATATTGCTAATAAATATTAAGTGATCATTTCAACAAAAGCCACTCCAGAATTAGCTTTATTGATTTATTTACCAAAAAAAAAAAAATGCAAAATGGATCATGGATACAAAACATAACTGTGCGTTGCTCACTAGCTTCACAAAATAATTTCAAATATTAAAATTTTACATCAGAAATATTTTTTACAGATAAAATCCATAAAAAAATTCAAAATTGTCAATTTATCTGCATAAAATGGGATATAAATCGGAAAGTACTCATCCGAATTTCAAAATTTAGATGTCTTTGGAAAGGTCGTTGTCTCACCATTTAAATACATTCAAAATATTAATAGACAACCATATAATTTAAAAGACTGATTCGATTAAACAGATGGCAGGATTATGAACATGTCCAGAAACAATCCAATGGAGTCCAAAAAATCTATGTCCTGTCCACATGCAGCGACCGACATGGCGAAAAATATAACTTTTTGAACAAGACATGAGCGTTGTACAAAGCTTAGGTATGAGATTTGACGTTTCAAGTGCGTATGAGTTTTTTGCCTGGTTTTTGTTGAATGTGTAAGTGAATGTTAGAATGTTGGAAAATATAATAAGTAGTGATGAAAGGCTAATGAATGGCATGATATAATTCTGAAGTAAGTAAAAATGCGCTGGTTGTTGATTGGATTGTGGTGGAAGGTAAAACCTTAACCAATCATGTTTGATTTACATGGTCGGTGAAAATTTAGTTATGTTGGAATCAACAGGGCGAATACTTTCACAATCTCCCAAATCAGTGAGAAACATTCGCTCCATAAAGTTAATCATTCACAATGATAAAAATGGTAACAGCAATGCTATAAGAGCAAAAACTGCCGTATTACAGCTCCCCTCTTCTGTGCGTTGCAGGTCGTGTGTCGAAATTTCAAAATCTAAGGGCACCAATCGATTAAGAAGAGTGTTATTACCTAATGTCTCGGCCAACACTTTAGCACCAACAGAAAATAAAAAAATTCACTTTTCAATTGACAGGTGTCGAAATGTCAAGATCTGAAGGTGGTCAAGGATTTAGGAGGTGGATTTTGCACTCTAATTCCAGTGGAAATTAAAAAAATCGCACTGGACAGTTGACAGTGATGGTGGTGAATTGTCAAAAATCCGAAAAATCACACCTTTTGCTTTGACAGTTGATAGTTGGGGCGAGATAGCAAACCACACAAATTTTTCAAATATTTTCCTACAAGTAGGTGTCTTTAGCAAAGATATTTAGAAGTACGTGAATATATAGCTTAGCTTTTATATAAATAATAATTAACACTTGCACAAAATTTCTATCCTTTGAAAATTGAGAACATGAATGATGTTGAAAATTTATGTCGGGAATAAGTTTTTCTGGGGAATTGGGCGGTCAATTCATTGAATTCATTTCAGAGATATTCACGTTAGCAGAAATATTTTCAATGAAAACTATTTTCCACGGGAATTTTTTTTTCAAATTTAATTAACAAACTATCCTTTAACAAAAGGGACCCGGGCAACGCCGGGTGTTTCCGCTAGTTTTTTTTATAAACTGTTGTAAAGTGAGGCTATTTTTATTATATTAATTCATTTTTTTATTAATTTATTTAACGTTCCTAGATAAGAAACTATTTACCACAAAACATAATTATTTACCATAATTTTAATAACTTTTTATTAGAAACAATTGAGATAAGACTGAAGTCTAAAATATAATGTTAGGTACGTGCATACAAAATTACTCTGGCTACTTTTAGGCATTTTATCTTAAAGCGTCGCGTCCTGCCGAAATTATCATAATTTTATTAAATAATTTGTAGAATCACACATTTAACGTTTTTCTTTTAAATGTATCTGTTTTCATGGAATGTATTATACCTTGACCAAAACAAATCAAAACTATTTAAATAAAAAACAGTTATTTTTTAAATTAAAATGACAGCTCGCGACATTTAAGGAGAATTTAAACGTCAAATAATGCAAACCTCGTGATTTTACAAGTCACCTAACAACTCACGTCATATTCCAACCTAAACATTCAAAATATCAAATAAAAAAAAGCAAATTGAATACCTAGCCCTCCCCTTCCATAGAAAATCATTAGAAAAAAATTAAATACAATATCAGGTGAATAAACAACCCCAATCATTTCCAAATTATTTAATATCGCGTGATGAATATTACGGTAATTTTCTGAATGAGAAATAAACCTCTATTGCTCTACTTGAATCTTTTCATTTAATACCCTCCCTCCATATCTATACTGTGGCGACTGGCAGTAGGCAGTTTGACCAATTATTTAATAACTGTCATCGATTACGCATTCCAGAATCACTACAGTTGCGATGAAATGCCATGTGAGTGGTTATAAAGGATTTTTTTTTATTAATTCAGGGAGATGACACATTAATTCCCTTATAGTAGTAGTTATAGCCACAAATTGTTGTTGGTATCCTAGGTAGGTCTAGGTATTGCTGATGACCACTTGGCTTGGCGTCCACTTCAAGTGGAAATAAAAAATAATAATAGAACGTTGACATGCGATTGCATTGAAGTGCATTCGCAATGCGTTCCTTTGTTGACTTTAAAAGCATTCGTCCTCCAGCAAAACTAAGCGATTTCCTGCGTGGAGGGTTGTTGGCCATTGCAGAGGTGTTTATGCTTTCAATAATTGATGAAAATGCTTCTTTTTAAATTGCTGAAGTTTATGTGATTTATCGATATTTTTACAGGTGTTCTTTTAATATTTTTGGAGTAACAATGGGAAATATACTTTT
The DNA here is from genome assembly GCA_949320155.1 of Melangyna quadrimaculata. Classification (NCBI taxonomy): domain Eukaryota; kingdom Metazoa; phylum Arthropoda; class Insecta; order Diptera; family Syrphidae; genus Melangyna; species Melangyna quadrimaculata. Next base: position 92,137,291 of record OX439484.1, read on the forward strand.
AGAAGGTTGTATACAGATACAGAGAAACTCAATTCATATTAACGGTTTTTTTTTCTTTGTTTACAATAACCAATCAAAGATTTTTTTCAAATTATTTTTTTTTTCAAAAAAATATGCTCTTGCAACATAACATATCTAACAACAGCAGAGACAGGAAGGATAAGGAATCGTTGATTAATGGACAGTTAGGAGATGAGAAAGAAGCAGACCTTATCCCGAAATGTCCTGCTGCGGGACCAAAATCAGTTGCAACTGATTTATTTCATTTATTTATTTTATTCATCAATGGATTTACAATCTGCTGATTTCAAAAATTATGAACTTAATATTTAATTATTATTATTCATTTATTTACAATATTTACATTATGCTTGCTCAACTTAAGAGTGAAAAAGATTTTGAACAATATTTTTAAAAATATGCCGACTCATCGATAGATTGACTTCACGTAGTGAGTGGGAACGTAGAAGAGATCATTTCTATTTCTTCGATTTCTTTCTGGCACATATAAGGATATAAGGGCAAGTAGTTCTTCAGATTTAATACAACCACTTAATAAATCTTTTATAAAAATAACGCATTGAGCCTGTTTGCGGCTTTTAATAGTTTTCAAATCTAATAACGCACATCTTGACAAAAAATCAGGCATTCCGTCGGACCAGATCAGGTTCCTTAACGCAACACGCGTGAACCTTCATTGTATTCTTTCTATTCTTGTAACAGCATTTTCATAAAGTGGTGCCCACACGACAGAGCAATACTCTAAGATGGGCAGTACCAATGCCAAACAAATTGCCTTTAAGGTATACGCATCTTTGAAAAAACCTGAATTTCGTTTAAGAAAACCTAACATAGAATTTGATTTTGATATAATATAATCAACGTGTGACGAAAAAGTGAATTTGGTGTCAAATATAACGCTGAAATCTTTCACTTCACTGACTTTTGACAAAGCTTAGTTTCCAAACTTATAAGTAAAAGCCACCGGTGACATAGTTCTGTAAGCACTGAAAACTTTTCAGTTAGATATGTTAAGCTCGAGATGGTTGTATGTACACCTATTCAAGAAGAAATCGATATCTTTTTGAACGTTTAAACAATCATAGTTGGATGAAATTTGACTATACAATTTAACATCATCCGCAAACATCAAACAATCCGAGAATTGAACTGTGTTAGGAATATCATTTACGAACAAATCGAATAAAAGTGGTCCCAAATGACTACCTTGAGGAAGCCCTGATTCCACCTCTATAAAATTTGATGTTAATCCATCAATCTGCACGACCTGCTTTCTGCTTGACAAATAGGAACTCAACCATAATTCAAAATTTGATCCCTAACTTTTTTAGTTTTTGTAATAATAATCCATGGTGAACTCTGTCAAAAGCCTTAACAAAATCTGTGTATAAGACATCGACCTGTTTTCGGTTTTCCAAGGATTTTATACAGAATTGGGAGAAAAGGCATAAATTAGTCAAAGTTGAGCGGCCACTAACAAAACCATGCTGTTTTGATGATAAAGATTCTTTAACTGAAAAAAATATCCTCTGAGTTACTAACTTTTCAAATAGCTTTGGCACTGCAGAGAGTTTTGATATTGGTCTATAATTTTTAACCAGGTGTTTAAGGCCACTTTTGTAAATTGGATTTACAAAAGATATTTTCCAATCATCAATGAAAACGCCAGTTGATAATAATTTATTAAAAATTATTTCGAATGCGTTGCATAGTGACGATGCGCATTTTGACAATAAGATTGGGGGAATTTTATCCACTCCAGCCTTTTTAGTTGAATCGAGTTAATTAAGCCATCAAAAACATCTTTTTCTGAGAAATATTTTAAATTGAAATCAGTAATGGGAGAAATATGTGAATATAGATCTTTTATAATGGATATAATATCTGTATTATAATTAGCTTGGAAGTATTTAGCAAAAAGATTGAATGTCGTACGATTTTTCATTTTCAAGTTCCATCGCAATTGGCAAGAAAGAAGATTTTTGTTTGAAATTTAAAAAGACCCAAAAAGATTTGCTGTTCCTTTTGATATTACTTTCGACACTACTAATGTACTGATGATATAAAAATTTATTCAAAAAATCAAACTCTTTTCGAAGTTGAAAAAACCGAGCACGATCCTCAGGCTTACCTGAAGTTTCCGAAAGTTTAAATGCCTTATTTTTAACGTTTTCTTTAATTTGTTAACCGTTTATTAAACCATGGGGGTTTAAAAGAAGATCTTTTATTGAAAACCGGGACAAACTGTTCAATGCCATTAAAAATAACGTCTTTAAAAGTGACATACATATCATCTGAAGATCTACTGCAAAGTCTATGTTCCCAGTCAATTGAATTATAAGAAAGTATTTAATCCTATGAAGTCGGCCTTTTTGAAATAAAAGTTTAAACAATTTTCATTTGAACATTCTTGGCTGAATTCGTAAAATTCAAAAATAAAATAAACTGCTTTATGATGAATTTAATTATTTACTAAGGGAAACCCTGATTCATACAGATAGTATTTCGTATCATTATTCCAAAAAATAAGATCAAGTGTTCTACCTAATACATTTTTAATATGATTTATTTGATATAAACCTAGAGCGGCTAAGGAGTCAACAACTTCAGTCTCAATGTCTGTCGTGACATTAAATGGGACTAGGGTTGTTCTTCGACCATAAAACACCATTCTATGTCTCCAATGTTAAAGTCACCCAACACACACGGAAACTGATCAATTAATAAATCCTTCACCACCAAGTTTATGTTTGACATAAGTTGAGCATACAATAGAAAACTACTATGTGGCTTTATATAACTTACAATAAAACAAATGTCATTAATATTAGTTTTGATATACACACAAAGTTGTTCGAAAAATGGTGAATTCGTAGGTAAATCGCACTGCCGGCTTATAAATGCAGAACGAACAGCAATTAAAACACCGCCTCCTCGTTCCACTTAATTTTGACGGACGAAGTGACGATAAAATAGCACATTTTAAGTGTGCGCTACTATCTTTTTTGATGGTTGAAGAACTTTTTAATTTGAACCCCAATAGGCCAAATAGTTGGATCAAGTGCATGATCGAAAGCATGGGCTGGAATTCCGAGTTTAAAGTTAATGAAACGAAGCGACGAGACATAAGCATCAATTTTGATCAATTTATTGCACTGAAGCACATTTTTTGGAAGATTTAGTCTGTTTGCGGCATGAGAAACAATATCATCTTCGCATACACTTATATTCAAACGAGAGAGATGTAAGAAGCGGAGTCTGACGGCAAAGATGTTTCGGCAGAAGCATAACTGATCGACAGTACTCGACTACGGTTTTTACTATGATCTATCTACGATTGCGAAGATGAGAATATTATATTATATATGTATGTATATAGTCGAGTCAAAATAGACAACAAAAATGCCAAAGAAAGGAAAAAATTAGTTCGAGGCTGAAATTTGGTATGATCATTGGTAATGGTACTCTTTTTATAAACTGATAGAGTTCCTCATCGATCCGATGACCGCTAGGTCAGTGACAAGGGGTCAAAGGTCATGAAACTAAGTTTTTTGAAAATTACTCGAAAACGGTTTGGTTAAGAAACATTTTGTCTGTAGCATTTATCGTTAAAAAGTTACAGCAGTTCAAAGAATCACACGGGTGGTAAAATTAAATAATTTTAATTTTTGGGCTCAAAATTGACCATGAAAGGCATGAACATGTGTTTTTGTTTTTTAGATAACTCAAAAATGGTTTGTTCTAGAGAAAAAAAATTGTTGCACAAACTTGTAGCTGAGGTGATTTTCCACTGATATGGTCAAAGAAATCTTGTTAAAAAGTTACAGCAAATCATTACAGCACCAGTGGTGCAAAATGCACCACACTTGTATTCACCCAACCAGCAGCTGTATTAGTGTATACCTAATTCCATTGTATCCGTTACGTTAAATAAGGCCGACAGAGTTAAGTCTGGTTGTGCTCCTCTTTGTTGGCGGACTCGTGCGCAGTTTTATATGAATATTAAGTGAAAAAAAAATAAGGTGAGTTTATTTTTTTTATATTTAAGTGAAAACTAAGGTTTTCTTCAATAAAGTTTCATAAAACTGTTAATTAAGACTTTTGTTTATATCTTAAAAGAAAAAGTTTATAGCTTAGTTGCATTTTGTATGAACTATTTTATTTTTAAACAAAAATTCCGTGTTGGTACGCAATGCACCACGAAAGCATAGTGTAAAATGCACCATGGTGCATTGTGCACCTTGAAGATTTGAATGTAGACTAATGGCTAAAACAGATGTGCAGCCAGTCTGCACGCATCTATGCATGCAGAGCTGCACACGAAACACATGTGCATAGTTTCTGACATTCATGATGCATAGTTAAGTCAAACAAATACATGAAAGCACAGCGTTGCCGATGTGACACAATAGTGTTAGAACGAGGTTTTCTTCGTTGGACGATAGCAGGATGGCAACGCCGCGCTGGCTTCATGGATTCTTAAAAAAAAATCACCAACACAAACAATTTTTTTTAATGAATGGCAGGTGATGTCAATATAAGTAATGCCAAATACCAATTATTTAAGATTTTTTTCTTTGCTGTTGTGGCTGCAATGAGCCACAGAAACCAGTTGTGAACCGCAAACAAGGACTTCACTCGAAAGACCAGATGCGAGCAGCTCTTTGGTCAGAGAGGAAGATATAAAATATTTTTTCAAAGATCTTATTGTATCGGGTCGGGACCAACTAAACGGTAGCAATAATTATGTAAATAGCCGAATCTCTATCCCCCAGTTTGCAGTGGGAGTTTAAACTTAAGAACAGCTGATTCTTAAACTGATTTTAAATTTTTGGTTTGACTCGTTCATTTCACAGTGAAATCTGAAGTTCAGTTCACTTAAACTTCGTTTAACTAGATTTTATGAAAAAGAGTTGGCAGCATTGCACGTTTTTGCTTCGCAAACGTATTGCAAACACTGCGTATAGCTTTCCTTGTCTATTCTTTCTCTTTCTGAAGCAAAGAACAAGAGCAACAAATAAATTCAACGTTGAACTTAGGTTTAAACGGGAAAATGCTGTAGTTTAACTTAACTACAAATTGAACTCAGTTCAAGCTTTGAAAATTGGTTTTTATTCTTTAAATTAATGCTTGGTGCATTAAGTACCTTCCTGGTGCATTCTGCACATATGACTGGTGCATTTGGTACATATAATGGTGCACAATGCATCATTTCTCATTTTTTCGAAAAATTAATTCTCACTTAAAAAATTTAAAAGTTATCAAAAATTTAACTGTTTACTAACTTTCATAACTAAACTGTTAAAAGGATATAAAAATCCCAGCCAAACAGGGTTAAATTTAAAAATGTTATGATCATTTGTAAAGAAGGTGGTGCATCTATACCAACGTCACCCTTTGCCACGCAAATTTATTTAATTTTAATTTTTGGGGCCGAAATATTTTTAACCAATTAGAAAAGGTGATGATTTGTTTGGCATTAAACTTTTTTAACGGAGATATTAAGAAAACAAGTAAAATGGAGGCTAGCCAAAAACTAAGCTAATGTTTTGATTATCGAAATGGTCATAGAGAGTGCTGAGAAACGCACGTGTATTGTTGTAGGAGAGGATGTCGACTTAGTATAGCAATACTTATAAAGGGTCCACGATCTCACGTTTTTTTCAACTAGTGCTTATTTCGTGAATGGTAACACTTACCTCATGTCTGATTTGACAGATAATTAGTTTTATCCTTCCGCTGAACGAATATGGTTGTGTATACGCTTGAACAACGCTGGGAAGTATTGCGACATTACTTTGCCGATTTTGCCAAAAAAATCATCTTTTCAGATGAAGCTCATTTTGATCTTGGCGGGTATGTAAACAAGCTAAATTGTCGCATTTGGGGCACAGAAAACCCGCACGCATACATTGAAAAGCCGATACACCCAAAACTAGTCACTGTTTGGTGCGGATTTTGGTCCAGAGGCATAATTGGTCCATTTTTCTTTAACTGAGCAAGGAGTGGCCTTTACAGTCAATGGCGATCGTTATGGGTATGTTGAACGAATTTTTGTTCACAAAAATTGAAGAGGAGGATATTGGCAACATTTGGACGGCGCTACGTGCCACACAGCCGAAGCTACCTCGATGTTGATGATGCATTTTCAAAAAAAAAAGTTATTTGGCGGAGACAAAAAGATTTACATTCAAAAACAGGTAAAGGTAAACTTGAATCTAAATTATATTTTACTCAAAGTTAAGCCACTTTCACAAAATGTCAATCCCACTTCTTATTTTTGCATGCATTTACTGGTTGTGATTCAACTTCTGCTCTCTAACAACAAAGGCAAATTAAAATTCTTCAAGCAATTCAATTCTTCAATCAATTCTTCATTCATTCAATTCTTCAAGAAAAGAGTGACGATCTCATAAAATATGCCAAAGTGTTTTCCAGAGGCAAATGTCCTCCCAATATTCTTTTTGAAAACGGTATGCGTCTATTTCTAGCATTTATCAAAGCCCCTGCGAAAGAAGATGGTATCAATGCACTAAGATGTTCCACATTTGTTCGATTCACCAGTCTCAACAAGGCTGTACAATTATCTTCCATTCCTCCAACATCTGCTGCTGCTCAAACACACCTTTTTAAAGTTTACTTTTAAGTTCAAACATGACTGAAAGCTGGGCATGGGTATTGAGAAATAATGTTTTAGTGCCTGTTACCACTCTGTTCCAACCAGCACCTGATGAACTTCTTAGAACAAACTTTTGCAACTGTAGTAAAGGTTGCGGTTCTAATTGTGTTTGTTTAAAAGCGAAATGTTCTAGAGTTTGTGGTCAATGTCATGGACAGACTGTACAAATATAAATAAAAATAAATCGGGTGGCACAACGGTTCATGAAGAACCAGGGCCTAGTGACTAACAACTCGCAACCATTCCTGTGTGCGCCTTTCGACAGGAATGGAAGGGACCTACAATTTTATGCCGAATCCGAACGGCTAGACGAGAAGCACTTATTCGTGACAAGTAATACTCTTGGAGGATTTGTCAATTCCTCACAAGAGGCAGTAGCCCTGAAAAAAAACCTTTTTAGTTTTTAGGTAGACGAGGCTGGGAAGCGATCCCAGACCGCCAGCGTGACAGTTGAACGCACTAACCATTACAGGCAGACTGTACAAACTCAATTAAAATTGATCCGTATGAAGAGCACAGTAATGGTGTTTGAAATACTATACCTTCTTAACGGTAAATGCGGACAAAATGTATACAGTAATTTTTTGGGAAATTCCTTCAGCTACAAGTTTGTAGTACAAATTTTATTTCTAAACTAAACAGTTTTCGAGTAATTCTCACGCCTCTAACCGCTTGTAATTGACCTAGCGGTCCTCGGATCGATGAGGAACTTTCTCAGTCTATAAGGAGTATGTATATGTATTCTCACTATTATTAGCCAAAAAAAAGTTATGAGCATTTTAGTAAAAAAAAAATCAATGATTTTTTTAATTTTTTTAGGGTGGTTTTTGTTGCATTTTTCTGTTAAATTTTTTTATTATAATTTTTTTTAACAGTCAATTATGATAGAAAATCTAATTTCCTAAAAAAAGAGTTTTGAGATAAATTCTCAAATTCGGCTTAGTTTGGCGAGTTATACCAAAAACATTGAAAAATTACCAGTGTGACGATTCTCTCAGAAATGCATGGGTGAATTTCGGCGAGTTTTCTGTTTTGAGCAAGCTTAAGTTAAGACAAACTTAACTTAATAGATATAGATAGATAGATAGATAGATATTCAAAAATAAAAACCCTCGAACGCAATTGTTCCTTTCTTCCTCTTATTTTCCGGTATATTTACTAGCCTATATGGGGTTGTTCTCTACTTAACCCAAAATATAAAAATAAAATTTAAAAGGGCTTGGCGCAATAACATAAGTATGGTGCTCGTGTGTAGTTCAATTTTAAATTTTGTCTGACTAAAAGCAATCAATTAAATTTTATCTATTATAGGATTCCTTACGTCCCTTGTTTTAGTGGACACTTTGTGGCAGAATCGAAAAAAGTTGGTATCTGTTTTTATTACCAATTAAATGCTAATTTGTTGCTCAATCCAAAAATTTCTAGCTCACTTAGTTTTTAAGTTATTGAAAATTCCGCTAAAATAAGTCTGAAGTTAGCGGAAGAAAACTAAAATAATGGGAATTTAGAAGTAAATTTTGTACCCAAATTTGTAGCTTTTTAAATGCTCTTCAGTTCTGAAAAATTAATTCCGTACCTATAATAGTTTTTTAAATAATCCAATTCCCGCTAAAATAATTCTGAAGTTAGTGGACGAACATCAGAGAAGCTTGAAATTGTGGCAAACAAAAATTGATTTTTTTCATTTTCTTAGATTTTAGAAGGTCCATTTTTTGTTAACCTTTGCCAGCGGAAACTTAAATATTAAATAAACCGTAAGAGCTACAAATTCGTAGTTTGCGCAACCAATCATTATTTCAAAAGCTGCAAATGCTGGCAAAAGAAAAAAATTGAAAATATCATAAGATTTTGTCCGCCAGCTTCAGCGGACTAGAAGTGCACTTCTTAAACTTAAAATTCAAATAAAAAGCTACCTTTAAGATATAAGAAATTACATTTTGGGCAACAAATTAGCATTTAAAAAGCTACAATTTTAGACATCAAAAAAATTATTATTTTCGAATGTTCGTCCTCTAACTTCAGACTTATTTTAGCGGGAATTTGATTATTTAAAAAGAACTATTATAGGTACGGAATTATTTTTTTTAGAACTGAAGAGCATTTAAAAAGCTTAAAATTTGGGTACCAAGGGTACCAAAAGATGATGTGCAAATTAATCCACCAGAATTAAAATATATATCAAATGAAAGGTCTTGTCTATTTGTTTATTTCATTATATGGCGGGAAGAACCAAAACCACTAGAGAACAGAGATATAGCCACTTGAATATGAGTATTCCAAACACCATATTTGTGTTTTTTTCGAAATAAATGTTCATAACTTTTTATATAAAGAACGTAGGAAAACGACATTGGTATTTAATAAACGGTTGTTTTCCCATCTATCAAATAATAGGAAAGTAATTATGCTACGTTTTATAAACTTTGAGATATTAAGTTTTAAAGTCTTGAATAAAAACTTTTTAGCACTGGCTTTACATACCAATATCTTAAAAACTTCAGTAGTGACGTATACTTTTTTAGCATATGGCAGCAGAAATATTGATGGCCATCAAACATAAAAACTTAAACGATACACTCCGGTTCGGTAGATGTTTTTTTTTTTAGATTTTTAAATAAATAATGATCTAGTCGGCTGAACCAGAGTGTGTTTGCATTTAATTAATTTAAATTAATTAGGCAGATTAAAATGTAGAGTGAAAATATACATCGAAACCAGTCTTAAACCTCTAAAATTCCTTTGTGTTTAACATTGAATCTACTTTTCCCGGTCTATAAGCATTATAAGGTGTCTTTTGAAGCAATCTTTGATTATAAGCAGGTATTTATTGAGGAAAGGACACTTTATGATGTATTAATATAAAGGTCATAAAAATAGCTTCTCGATGGTGCTAACATGTATACGTCACCACTGAATTTTTTAAGATATTGGTGTGTAAACCCAGTGCTAAAAAAGTTTTTATTCAAGACCTTAAAATTTAATATCTCAAAGTGTATAAAACGTAGCTTAATAACTTTACTAATATTTGAAAGATGAGACAACGACACTAAAATTATTTTCCTTAGTCTTTAATATAAAAAGTTATGAACAGTTATTTCGAAAAAAAAACTGAAATATGGTGTTTGCAATCGCCAACTTCAATCTCAAATATCTCGGATTTCCCATGTACGATCTTGAAAATATTGCACTTATGTAAGAAGCTCAACATTTCCTTTCATTTGACACCAATTTCTGGTCTAATGACCAAATTTTTTTAGATTTCGTCCGCTAACTTCAGAATTATTTGAGCGGAATTTTCAATAACTTAAAAACTAAGCGAGCTTAAAATGTTTGGATTGAGCAACAAATTACTATTTAATTGGCTTTAAAACAGGATACCAACTTTTTTTCGATTCCGCCAAAATAAGGGACGTGGAATCTTTGTTAGAAATATTATTTTTTGAATTGGCGATGGCGTTTTTCAGTTAAACAGAAACTCATAGCGTAGTAGCCCGTAGCGTAATGGTTAGTACGTTCGACTGTCACGCTGGAGGTCTGGGATCACTTCCCAGCCTCGTCCACCTAAAAAACTAAAAAGTTTTTTTTCAGGGCTACTGCGTCTTGCGAGGAATTGACAAATCCTCCAAGAGTATCACTTGTCACGAATAAGTGCTTCTCGTCTAGCCGTTCGGATTCGGCATAAAAATTGTAGGTCCCTTCCATTCCTGTCGAAAGGCGCACACAGGAATGGTTACGAGTTGTTAGTCACTAGGCCCTGGTTCTTCATGAGCCGTTGTGCCACCCGATTTATTTATTTTATTTTTAAGAAACTCATAAAAACTGGTTTAGTTGCTCAAAAAGTCAATCTGAAAGTCATTTAGGTAAAAGTACCACTGAGAATATTTTTGGTCCAGCATGCTAAAAAAAAGGTTTTAATCATTACGAACATCCTTTAATACATATACATTTCCTCCTTCTCATTTATCCCCATAACTTTTGCAATTTGTCATTCCTCTTCCATTTGGGTTAATTTGAAATAATTTAAGTCACATTAGAGGACCACTTACAGAAAATAATACTGTTATTATAGTCACCCTCTGCAGCAGGGAATAATCAGGATTTCGATTGAATACTTTATATGTATACGGTATTAACGCAGCACTAAAAATCATCCCCCGAAACAATACCCAACAACAACAAAAAAGAAATACAATTGAGAAAATACCAATCAAAATGAATCAAAATGCCTTTTGTAAAGATTTCCCTTCACCAACCCAACATACCTTCAACTAGTATCATCTGTAAAGAGCTTACTTGTATGTACATATTTTCTACGTTAAGTTAGGGGTGTTGAAAAGAAATCTTCTTTGTGGCAGAGGCATGATGCATGATATGCGTATGCGTAGTGTGAGAGTAAAAGTTTGAAAATAACTCTTGAAATTTATTTTCAAGGACTATACCACACAAACAATGTTCCGAACCAAAAAATGAACATTCTTGCAACTTGAACCTACATACGTTTCATCGATACTCTGGAGTGTCTGCGATTATAAATCGAAGGTTACCTTCAAGAGGATTTTTGCGAAGCCTTTTGTAGGTCTTACAAATTATGTGTATAGTAACGGAGATGTTCATATTTAGAAAGATTTTTCTCACAGTTTCTCAGGGCGTAGTTAGGTACGTACGTAGTTTTTTAAAAACGAATTAATATTTTAAATGAAAAACTTTCGCACGGTCCTTTATAATACAAAACAGTTATTAATAATTAAAAACTGAAGACTGTACCTATGCCTATATATGCTTAATTTTAGTAGAATACTATTTTGTTTCCTTTGAAATAAATGAAGCATATGCAAGCTGATTGATGTTAAAAAGGATAAAATTAATATAATGTAGCTACAAGGCTGTTATATGCTCCCTCATGTACTATACCCTACCCAATTTACCTACTTACGAATAAACTCTCGACTAATAGAGTAATTTAATAATCATCAAAATCATTTTGAATAAATAATACATTTTGAATAAATCCTTCCGAGTGGCTGGCCGCAGACACCCTTGATAATGATTGTAATTTCTCTTATTGGTTGCAACTGTCACTAGGATTTGCTTTTTTTTTGTGTTCTCTAATAAAAGAAACATTGTCCTCATTCCTGAACGTTGAACATGCAGTTGGGTATATATCTTCTGGGCATATGGTAATTGGATCAAGTTAATTTACAACTGGTTTTGTTACCCACCACTCGAAAAGTATTCTATTACAGGGTGGTTTAAACTGGCTACTTTATAAAGTAAATTTTCAATAGTTCCTCTATAAGTACCCACTGACAATGGGAGATTAAATTCAACACATTTCTCTTCTTGTTTAATTTTTAGAATAATATGTATACTTTCGAAAATTCGGTATGCGTGGTAGTCGCGAGTTGAGAAGTTCATAATAAATATACTAATTAATTAGCATAGGTACAATTCTGGGTATTATAACACTGGATTTGAAATAATATGTACACTCCGCGCCACTTGAACAGAAACAAACTTTTTTTTTACTATCAGAGCGTACATCGCGGCGCTTTGGTAAATTGATACATTCAGCTTTTGGTTTCAGTTCCTAAGAGAGAAATCTATTGCGAATAAAACTGCAGGGACAGAATAATTCAGGAAATACCATCAGGTTATTTTGTACCACTTTTCTAATTACTTCATAAAATACACTGTTTTTTTTGCGCCACTTGAATAGAAACAGTGTGCGTTTTGTCTCTATAGATTACAGTAAGAAGAAAAAATATTGTTATAGTAATAGTAGGGTAGATTAAAAATAATAATTGTTTGATCAAAGAAAAGATGGGCCGCGGACCCTGCAGAAAAAGCCAAAATAGAAGTACACGCGGAAATCAAGCTTCACCTTCGCACAGTTGCCAAAAAAATAAGTAGAAGTGTGGAAATTGTTTGGTCTAACCATAGAAATAAAGAAAACTATGGACAAATATGTAAGGTAGGCAATCAAGAGCCACAACAAAGCAGACCGAAGGAAGATAATTAGACTGGCTTAAAATTCAAGCGGCTCTGCTGCTAAAATCAAGGCTAAGAATGGTATTACAGCGAGTATTAACACTATTAGACGTGTTATTCGTGGGTCACAACATTTAAAACGCCTAAAATTGAAGAAAAAACCAACGTTAAATCCAATACAAAGACAGAATATAATAGATTTTTGCAGGAAGAATATGACGTGGAAGGAAGATTGGACAAAAGTGGTATTTTCTAACGAAAAAAATTCAATTATGATGGCCCGGACGGATATAATTACTATTTTCATGTTATAAGGGAGGAACCCAGGTTTCCGGAGCGCCACCATAGCCGAGAAGGCGGTGTAATAGTGTGGGGTGCGATTTTCTGGTTTTGAACAATTGTTCTTGACTTTACCACATTGCAAATGACGGCAAACTCCTACAAGGAAATACTGCAAGAAGCTTTCCCTAAGTTAACCGATGTCTTTGGACCAATACCATTGACATTTCAACAAGAAAACGTGCCAATCCTCAACTCAAGGATCATTAACAGTTGGATATCCGAGAAAAATGTTACCTTATTTCAATGGCCACCGTATTCTCCGGACCTAAATATTATTGAAAACGTATGAGGATGGATGGTTGATGTTCAAAAGGGTAGTTATGTGCATTCAAGAAGACACAAGCGTCCACAGGTTTTTCTCAAAACCCACCTCTGTCTACTAACTCCTACTCTCACCTCCACGTGGTGAACATCGGGTGTCTAGTACCTCAGCTGGAGACGGGGTTTAAATCCCCGTGGAAAGCTGTTGGGGACAGCCAACGAGAGAGGGGGGGGAGGAGTGTTCCCACTAAGGCACTTCTCCTTTCATCGAGGCGGCAGCGGACGAATTCTCTAGATGGAATCAACGGTGGCGTCTACAGTTCCAGTTAGGTTGAACTACTTAGTGAACACCTTATATGGGCTACTACGACATATTTGTAGCTCAGGCCTATAAGGAGCGGTTTATCCGGCTCCCTACCCTTGGAGTTATACGAAGGGTCTGCTAGGGTGCTTTGAGAGGAAGATTCTTCGTGTGATTTTCGGTCCGGTGTGTATCGAAGGAGTATGGAGGAGAAGATTCAACGACGAGCTATACGGGCTATACAGCGACGTTGACCTGGTCAAAAAGCTGAAAATACAGCGGCTGAGATGGCTGGGGCACGTGGAGCGTATGGACAGCAACGCACCTGCCCGACAAGTCTTCGAATCCAACCCCGATGGGGTACGCAGCAGAGGAAGAACCCGTAACAGGTGGCGCAATCAAGTGAATGACGACATCAAAGCACTCGGTGTGCGCAACTGGAAGCGGCTAGCTAGGGACAGAGCTGGCTGGAGGGGCTTGTTAGTTGAGGCCGAAGCCCATCCTGGGCTGTGAGCGCCATCAAAAGTAAGTAAGTATGGATGGTTCGTATAGTTTACAATATGAGGACAAGGAATCACTTATTGCTGCAATCAAAGAAGCATGAAGTGCAATTTCTTTAAATTATATAAAATAACTGCATGATTCAATCTCCAACTGGGTTTTTCAAGTTATTTCAAATAAAGGTGGTAGTAAACAAATTAAAATATGATTACAAATAGAAAACTACCCACTTTTACTGCACTTTTCAAGTGGCGCAAAAAAAAAAAACAGTTTTTTAAATGAAGTAATTAGAAAAGTGGTAAAAAATACCTTAATGGTATTTTCCTGGATTATTCTGTCTCTGCAGTTTTATTCACAACAGATCCCTCTTATAGAACTAAAAACAAAAGGTGAATTTATAAATTTACCAAAGCGCTACACACTCAGACAGTTAACAAAAAGTTTGTTTCTATTCAAGTGGAGCGGAGTGTTTTGAGATATTAGCGTTAGAAAATGAAATGAAATTTTGTTTTCATTTTTATTTTTCTATTAAAGCTAGACAAACCTTCATGAAAAACTAGCTCTCTAATAATTATCTTACATCTAACGAATGCACGTTCATCGTTCAGGCTTCAAGAAGGCGCTCTCTAGGTGATTAACCTAAGGTGTGGAAAAAAGCTAGGCAACAAATGAAAATTTTTATTTTTGACCGTCTCCATTATTTTGTTTCTTTAAATTAAATACAAATTATCTGAAAATATTTAGAGGTCGCTACCGAGTATCACTTGTCACGAATAAGTGCTTCTCGTCTAGCCGTTCGGATTCGGCATAAAATTGTAGGTCCCTTCCATTCCTGTAGATAGGCGCACACAGGAATGGTTGCCAGTTGTTAGTCACTAGGCCCTGGTTCTTCATGAGCCGTTGTGCCACCCGATTTATTTATTTTTTTTTTTACCGAAATTTTAATATTACAGGGTGATCCACCATAGTAAATTTGTGAAACTAATTATAAAAACCGAAAAAGAAAGTTTTGGTAACAGAATTTATTTTTTTTTTTATTTAATAAACATACAAACATAAAATATAAACATAAATGATTTTTTCATTTCATGAGCTTTACTCCTCTCTGAGCGATGTCGTTGGCTACTCTTATATTGCGTACTAAATGTTTAACTTCATTGTAGGCCTTGTCTTCGGGCCACTCATCCACTATCTTTAGTCAAGAACTTCGACGAAAATCCAGTGATATTAAAGAACCGCCGCGTATTTGAGCTTACGAAATCTTCCAACCCTTTAAACTGAATACTAGCAATATCCACTGTTATTCGCTTTAAGGAATTCTCTACTTCTTCTGTTTCGTGGGCGGAAACCATCTTCTTTTTGTTTCATTGGAAACTCCTTCACCGAAATCCAAAAGCCAAAAGTTCTTCCAACTAGTACCAGAGATACCCCAGGAACTTTTGGAGAGCAACTTTTGAAATAACTTCATTTATTTTGTTGTAGTTTTTAAGATTTTTGAGTAGTTCCAGATGATTTCGTGGAGCTGACGTCGAATCAGAAGAAGTCATCCAGGCTCCTACATAGATTCTTACAACAAAAAGGCAAATATCACGAATTCCTCGTTCTTCCCTCTTTGTTAGCTTGAACTGACTGCGAAGCATCCCTATTTTGAGGCATTAGATAGCTATCAACGTCCATCTAGCACGGTGTAGTCCAGCTAGAGCTTTAAATGACATAACTCCTCCCAAGAATATAACTGTTAGTTCCAGAAGTTCCTTGTAGTCGTCTCGTGGCTGGAACTTTTGGCGCTGAGATGTAGAAAAGACAATCATTTCTTCTTTGATTTCAATAATAGCGGCTGCGAAAATTTCATTGGACAAGGCTAATTTTTGTCGATGTTGGGCCAATGCTTTTTGAATCTTTTAAAAATTAGATTTTCTGGATCCGTTGATGGTCCTAGTGATCTCATGACCACTGCTTCCAACAGGATCTCATGAATGTGGTGAGGAGAGTGCATACCCCATTTCTCCTTCCCGTATTGACTGATATTGAGTCTAAACCTAAGCACTTAACTTTATCTCCAATGGCCCATGCCCATGCAATAGCTACCTCATAAACTCCATTTGCGACAGACCCACCTACCTGTACCAGAAATTGATTTCGGTACTGCGAGAAGTAGTAGTTTACTGTCCCAATGAATTGTCAATGGAAATTCTGGCATAAATTCCGCTTTCAAATTTTCAGCAATCTTTTGACGGTACTTTGCAGGATCTAGTTGCCTCCTCCTCTTTAAATTTGTTTTTTTTTTTCAAACACAATTCTTTTTTTGCTAAAACTAGATCAACACCACCCATCTTCCCATGACGTCCTTTTTCCCGTGGAGCCTATCAGGCAATATCAAATAAATCGTCAAGTACTTCCTTCCAGTCATCTTCTTTTTTTTTGCAATCCCTCTGACCGCTTCACCTTGTTCTCTTTATTCTTTTTTAACCTCTCCCATTCTTTGAAAATCGCTTCCAATTTATTAGCAACGTGATCATTCCGTTTTGTTGGTTATTTCAAATGTCTGTAACATTTTTTACGGTTGAAAGAGATGCTTCTTTACCATTTTGTTTTAAAATTTATTTATAGTGAAAGAACAAGGCCATAACTTCCTTCCTGGAAGATAAAATTCTTTCGCTAAAACATGTTGAAGAAATGATAGTTGACCAATCAACCAAATTTCGGTTTTCCTCCTAGTTGTTACGTTTGCTCATTTTAATATATTTTCTTGACCAGAGCTACAACTACCTGTCTCCATGTTAACTGGGCTGACCAGGTAAATTTTCAAAGCCAGGTAGCGACCCCTAAGGGGAGGGGCTTTTTTCTAAAAAAATCGACTTACGAAAGAAAACGAATTATTAAAAAACAACGCTAACGCACTGACAATGCCATAGGTACCTTTTTGAAGATCCAAAAATTCCTTCTTTTATTTTATTTTTAAACAAAGTTGTTTTAATTAATAAAATATTTTTTTTTAAATGAATTCAAACTCAAAAATAAAAATATTTTCAAAACCTTATTTGTAAGTACTATTTTTGTTTTTAAAATTTAATGCTCTTATCAATTGATTAGGTCAAATACTTAAAAATGGATGATTCTAGTACCTACTCTAACCTTTAAATAAATATTAAAAAACGAATAGACCACCAACTTGTTATTAAAAACAAGAAAAAAAAAGCTGATGATAAATCAAACGGTTGTTGAATGGTTACTTAGCCCGATTAGTCTTATTATTTGTTTTACGAGAAAGTTGATTCATTAGTGTTTGACTTAAAATTGTTAAGAGCATAGAATTTTGAAAACCAAAATTACACTTAATTACGTACATTTTTGAAAAAAAATCTGTTTAAATTTTTTTTTCAAAAATTTGAGATTGAACATTATTTTTTAAAAACCTTTTCTTAAATCAAATTTATGAAAACATAAAATAAGAACAAAAACTGACTTTACAAAAAAGTATATTATATTATTGTCAGTATTAACATTGGCGCAAAACTATAGTCACCTCCTATTAAATAGGTTAAGTACATACTAGGTAAAACCATTTTAATTTTAAAAACAGGTACTAATTTTGTATTAAATTATAAACATTTTTTAACCTATCTAACACTAGTGTAACCCTTAAGTCCTACCCCCCAGTTAATTTTTGTCGAACAGACCCTAAAATGAACAGTTTGGGGAAGAAAATACAGTTTGAGGAGTATAGTTTTTTAAAAACAAACGAAAGAAGACAATAGACAGATTGGGAAAACTTTAATTGTCAAAAGTTATTTATAGTTAAGTTGCATTTTTTTTATATGAAGATAAAGTGAGGTAGGTAGAGGGTAGTGACGAAAGTGCTCGGCAAAAATCCTCGTATCAAACCCTCCTAGTGGGTGCCGGGCGGTAATGATCACGAAAGCTAATCTTGTGCGATGTCAAGATGGGGATCAGCTAAGGTCAGGTCGAATTGTTGTAGTGTTCCTTTATTTCTCAATAGTTCAACACTCAGCAATGCTATTTGACCATAGATACGGGGTCTCTAACTTTTAGTGGTGGTGTGAGCGTTTTCATAATCCGTGCCGAAGAAATGGTAGGCTGGGGAGTAAACCAGTCTGTAACGAGCTCTTTCGGACGCCTTGGGAGGGTCCGTCATATTCTTTGCCTTACCCCGGTATATCGGCTCTGGCGACCTAGTCGTGGGAATCAAATCTTTTTGCTTTACACTATGGACGATACTGACAATACAGACGTAGAACCATCTGCCGACACAGAGGATGAACTCTTGGCCTCTAGCCAAGAAACCCTTAAGGGTAGCTCAGTGAGCACCGGAACTTTCGGTACTCATGGGCCACCCGGACCTTCAGGAAGCACAGGCAGTACTAGACATAGTACCTCTGTACCTTCCAAACCCACCAATAAATCCCGCAAAACCAAAAGACAATCAGCGAGCGCCCTTCTCAAGGCCCAGTTCAAGAGAGCTACATACTTTCTTGACAAATTAGCCAAGAATGAGGAAGCTGGAACGGTCCATGAGAGGGAAGAAAACGCCCTCAAGCGGAATAGGTTTCAGGAAGAGACCACACAATCGCAGAAGAAGAGTAGGCTAGACAACCCTAGTAGGAGTGAACAAATGCCACCTCTCAGAGCAGCGCAACCGCATGCTCCGGAAGTTGTCAGAGACGATCTCCAGGTATCGATTGTGGATGAGCTCTCCACAAACAACCAAGGTCTGTTGGCTGTGTGGAACCTCATCGAGGCCAAGCTCTCAGAGATAGTGTTTTTATACACTTTATCGGAAAGTGAGGGTCCCTATCCAGGTTTCGACTCTAGTGAGGTGCTCAGGGGATATAGGGTAATTAAGTGTGAGGACGGGTTCTTTAGGGATTTCCTTAGTAAAAGCGTTGCTAAGATCAGCAATGACTGGGAGGGCTTGAAGCTCAACCTTATCCCAGCTAAGGATATCCCTACACAACCAATGGCTCGCATTTGGTTGCCCCTCATGGGCATCAAGCCGAGCGGACAAGAGCTGATCCGCGGACTTCAGAGGCTAAATCCGCTGGTTCCTATGCATGACTGAGCTGTCATTAAGGCAGAGGAATCACAGAAGAACAGCGGATCTTATCTTCTGAGGATCAGCGAAGAAAGCCGGGGAGCTTTCGAGAAGGCCGATTTCAAGCTGAAGTTTGGCATACGTAATATCCGCATTAAAATCTTGCATAGTCAGGGAGAAGACCCCGTCAAAGCTGATGACAAAGTCGAGATCGACGAAGTTGTTGGTGATGTCGTTGTCCCTACCGAGCCGCGGGGCCCTGACTGTGCAGGCTGCTCACAAAATTCAAAACGCAGTGCGAGTCGTACAGATTAATCTAAAGCACTCTAAATGTGCCTCGGATAATCTACGTCGACGACGTAGCGGTCATTCAAGAACCATGAGGGAATGGACTCAGAGTAAGAGGCCTCCAAGATCACCAATACGACCTGTTTTATAAAATCGCAAGCCCAGACCAAGGTAAGCCTAGAACTTGTATTTTAGCTAAAAAATACTTAAAAGCTTTTTTGTGTCCAAATCTTAGCAATCCTGATCTAACAGTTGTAAGGTTGGAGGATGAAAATGCAGACGGCTTATTGTTGGCCTCAGCGTACTCGACCCATGACAGGCAGTCACCGCCAGAAGAGTTGAAGCTAAAGCCAAAGGGACTAACCTTGTGATTGGTTATGATGCTAATGCACGACATAGCTTATGGGGTAGTTCAGAGAGCAATGAACGAGGTGAGTCTCTTTTTGATTTTATTATTGAAAATAACCTGACGGTCTGCAACAGAGGTAGCACTCCCACTTTTGTATTTCCGAGCTCGGATAGTCATGAAGGCTGGGAGGACGTACTGGATGTTACGATCGTAAATAACAAAATGAATCCAATATTCCAATGAAGGGTATCCCTTCTGAAATCTTTTTCGGACCATAGATGGATACTCTTCAACATTAATTTCAAAACCGAAAATAAATCCCCTTATAGAAATCCCAAAAGAATAGACTGGAAGAAATTCAGTCAAGTTGTAAAATCTTAACTGGGCAATATACCGAACCTAAGTCCGGACTTGGTGATAGATCTTGAGTCAAAGGTGAAATCCTTTGAGGCATCAATGAGCACTGCTTTTAAGGTCTCCTGTCCAATAAAATATAACCGTAAAACACTACCCCCTTGGTGGAATGAAGACCTATCTAATCTTAGGAAAATGACTAGAACAATCTTTAATATCTGCCACAAACATAAGTTTTATCAACCCTATAAAGACTGTCTCAAGGTTTACAAGCGAGCTCTCGTATCAGCCAAGCAAAAAGGCTGGAGAGAATTCTGTCAGTCAATTGAAAATATAAAAGATTCCGCAAGGCTCGGTAAAATTCTATCTAAGGAACAATGTAATCCATTATTCTTGAAAAAGCCTGATGGTTCCTGGACAGTCTCTCCAGCTGAGTCTTTGGAGCTATTAATGATGACGCACTTCTCGGGCTGCAAGAACAGTAGGTTAGCGACGCTGGAACCTTAGGACATGTCTTCAGCTCGAGTAGAGCATATCAACACCGTTATAACAAAAGAAAAAATTGCTTGGGCAATTAATACATTCTCACCGTATAAGTCTCCAGGCCTGGACGGCATACTGCCAATTATGCTCCAGAAACTGCAAGAGATAGCAGTTCCCCGGCTGGAAACAATTTTTAAAGGATGTTTATCTCTTAACTATGTTCCCGAGTCCTGGAGACATGTAAGAGTGGTTTTTATCCCGAAAGTCGGTAGGCGAGGCCATGAATCTACGAAGGATTTCCGTCCAATTAGTCTAACCTCTTTTGTGCTTAAAACCTTAGAGCGCATCCTCGACATCCATATTAGAGACATCCTGGATAGATGTCCACTTGAAAGCTCTCAACACGCATACCTTAAAAGCAAATCCACTGAAACGGCCCTGCATGAGGTTGTGCGCACTACTGAGAAAAAAAAAACTATAAAGAATATACTCTTCCCACTTTCTTAGATGTTGAAGGGGCTTTCAACAACGTGCTTACTGAATCCATTCTAGAGTCTTTAGTTGATTTTGGTATAGAAGACTACATAAGGGAATGGATAATATCCATGCTCAGAGACAGACGGATTCAAGCTACGTTGGGTAATACAAACTCGACCAATCATGTAAGTAGAGGTACACCCCAGGGTGGGGTTCTGTCCCCTCTTCTATGGATTTTAATCATGAATAAAATTCTTGTTAAGTTGGAAAAATGTGAAATAAAGGCGATGGCATATGCTGATGATTTGGTGATATTAGTGTCAGGGAAGTTAACTCCTGTGTAAAGTGAGATCACGGAAATGGCTTTAAGGAAGGTCAGCAACTGGCCCACGAGCTGTGGACTAGGAGTTAACCAAAGCAAAACTGAACTGATGCTATTAACTACCAAGACTAAGATACACCCCTTCACTCTACCCCGACTCAACGACCAAACACTCACTCTCCTCTAAAGCTAAATATTTAGGGACTATTCTCGACCCCAAATTAAATTGGGAGTTGCACATTGAAGAATGGGTCAAGAGGGCTTGCATAGCATTCTATGCCCGTAGTAAAACTTTTGGTAAAAAGTGGGGGCTTCAGTCAAAGATGATCCTGTGGACGTACACAGCCGTGGTACGACCGATCCTCACATACGGTTCGATGGTGGCCTGCACTTAACAAAAAATATAACATCGATAGACTTAGGAAGGTTCAAAGAACTGCTAGCATTGGCACGACAGGGGCTATAAGATCCTGCCCGACTGATGCTTTAAGTGTTTTTCTGCACCTTCTACCACTTGATTTACATATTAAATATCTAGTATCTTGCAGCGCTTTAAGACTTAAAGAATCAAACTCTTGGTTTGCCAAGCCCTATGGTCACAGCAATATCACAGACTTGATTCCAATGGAAACGTTTTCGACTCCCACTGACTACTGCACCCCTAAAATGAGTATCAGTAAGGATTTCAAAGTTAAATTTCCATCCAGGAAGGATTGGAATGATAACGTCGTGACGAAAGATTTCGACACAACTATCTTTACTGATGGCTCAAAGATGGAGTGTGGCGTTGGTGCAGGGATCTTCTCTGAGTCTCTAAATGTATCTAGGTCCTTTCGGTTACCTGACCTTGCTAGCGTCTTTCAAGCTGAATTGCTGGCAATCAGGGAAGCTTGCAAGTTACTAAAAGCAAATCCAAACCAGAACCGTAATGCAACTACTATTACAGACAGTCAAGCGGCTGTTAACGCCATTAATTCAGCTACAGCATCCTCCAAACTGGTCCAGCAATGCCGGGATGAGCTTGCGGGTCTGAACACTGACCTCAATGTCACTCTTATCTGGGTCCCGGGTCACAGTGGCATTGAGGGCAATGAACGGGCTGACGAGCTGGCCAGGCAAGGTTCAACCCTTCATGGCTCACTTGCGGAAACAGTGAACATTCCGCTTGGAGTTATGAAGGGCAAAAGTCTCTCAATTTATCTATTAGCAAACCGTAGGTGGAGCAGTTTATCAAACTGTATTATATCTAGGAAGATTTGGCCCACCTATGACAAGAACCGAACAATTGATCCAGGAGCAGACCCAGGCAAGACATAGCCAGGGTAGTTGCAACCTGTAGTGAACACTGGCCAATAGGAGAGCATGCAGCGAAGCTGGGCATACCTCACAATACTCACTATCGGAGCTGTGAGGACCAGCAGGAAAAGGAAACAGTAGTTCATTACCTCTGCAAATGCCCTGCTCTGGCCAAAGCTAGAAAACAGTCACTCGGAAGAGCATTCTTTGACGACATTAACGGACTTTCTGAAATGAAGATCAAAGACTTGATTTCTTTTCTCAACGCGATGAAATGGCTCTAGGACAAATTTCGGCTACTTCTGCATTATACCTTCCGTCGATTCCCTATGATCACAAGATAGTGGACTAGGTTTCTGGTGGGGGTTTGCGGTGCACAGCGGCCGGATGATCATCCAATCAGATTAGTGGACGCTCCAGTGCCAGCCAACGAACTGCCTAGTGGGCTAACTGTGGATGGTGCGGGTTCGGGTGCTGATCTGGTTGAGTGAGTGATCCACTTTCTAATGATTGTGCTAAAAGCTACAACAAAATCCTATTCTAAACTCAAATAAAAAGGGACGATATCCTAAGGATATGCCCATATTCTCTCTCTTCAATTCCATCCACAGGTTCAAACGAGTTATGATATCAAAACGGCGCACTTCAGCGCTAATTGGGCTATGGGCTAGACTGCCCGTGGCCGCCATTTCTACCTTACTACCCTAGGGACGAAAGTGAGAAGACCAGAGTGATCTTTTGAAATCAGCATCGAGAGTAAAATTCTTCTTTTATACATTTTGGGAATTCAGAAATCACTTGAAGACATTTTAGAATGCCATGCGACTAACAAACATATAGGTACTTTTTGGGCTGGCCACGAGAGGAGACTCTGTGAGACTTTTGTACTTCTCGTCTCGGTCTCGTTAAAATCGAAAATTTTCAGTCTCGTCTCGGTCTCGTGTCGGTCTCGTAAAATTAAGTCTCGTCTCGGTCTCGTCTCCGAAAAATACGATTTCCAGACAAACTGTTGATTAACGAAATGTTTTCGATTATCGTTTGAATATGTGCAGAAGAAAATAAATATTTAACTGAAATTGGATTTTTTAATTTATTAGACTCTCTGTAAATTTCGGTCCAAATTTACAGTCTCGTCTCGATCTCGTCTCGGTTGCTTTAAAGACAGTCTCGTCTCGTCTCGACCGAGATCGAGACCGAGACTTTTCTCGTCTCGTGGCCAGCCCTAGGTACTTTGGCTCAACTGAACCCCATTTTAAAAGATAAAAGGTACTTTCCTCGGTATTAAATATATCACAAGCTGCTAACGATAAAGTGAGCTTTATTACGACTATAATTGTCAAAATACTGATTTTGATTTCAGTATCTACTAAAATCATTTTAAAGTGTACTTTATGTGACTATAATTTTGCGCCATTGTTTTTAAATAATTTAACTTAACTTTAGTTTATTTTTTTAGTATTTTTTTTTTTCAAAAATACCCAACATGGGAAATAAATTTACCTAAAGTTATTGTGTGTATCATTTTTGTTTAAACCAAAGCTATCATTTTTATTAAAATTTTAAATCAATTCATTTTAGAGATTTTTACTTGCGATATACGTAGTATAGGGCAAGTTTAGGATTCATGCAAAAAAAAATTTCGAGATAATAATTTTCCCTAACATTACGATGATAGAGAACGCCAAAAAAGTGGGTCTCGCAATTCTGTCTGTCTGTCTGTCCGTCTGTCTGTATGTACCTCGACCTGCTGCCTAAATGGCTGAAGCGATTTTCTTCAAACTCTGGACTTGTGGTTGTTATGGGATTCCCTAGAGGGGAAATTGAACTTTTTGTTTAGTTAAAAAAATAACGGTACCTGTCATACAACCAATAAACAAAAATTGATTTGTTTCAAAGACGGCTCTAACGATTTTGAAAAAAGAAAAAAAATTACGAGCTACTATAATTTCTACAATTAATATTTTGATAGAAAACAAATTTTTTTATATCGGTTTATAACGCGTACCTGTCACTACACTGATTTCAACCAACATTTTTGTGTAAGAGGTACTTAACAATTTTAATAATTTTGCTTATAAAATTTGTCAAAAAAATAATTTTTGGATTTTTAAAAAAATATTGAATTTTTTTTTTTTGAAAATTCAATATATTGAAAACCGGTCAATGAATATTTTTTTAATTTTGTGTAAAATTGTATTTTATTGAATTCTAAAACTTGGCATACCAAATTTTATTTTTAAAAATGTTCAAGAATTTTTATATATAAAAAATTAATTTTTAAGAATTATTCATTCATATTTATCAAACAAATCAGATGTAATACTTTTTTTTGAGCTCTATCTGCTTAAGCTATTTAAAAATAAATTTAAAGTAATTTTTAGTAATAATTTACGAGGTACTAATATTATTAAAATAAATATTTTGATAGAAAAAAAAAATTTATAACGGTTATTAACGGTACCTGTCATACAACCGATTTTTTGGATTTTAAATTTCTCGTTAACTTCTACACCGATTTCAACAAAAAATTTTATACAAAAAGTTCGCTTACAATTTTAACAATTTTGCATATAAAAAAATTCGAAAAAAAATTATTTTTGGATTTTTAAAAAAATATTGATTTTTTTTTTTTGAAAATTCAATATCTTGAAAACGGGCTAATGAGTTTTTTTTTTTGATTTTGTGAAAAATTGTATTTTTATTAAGTTCTAAGAGTTGGCATACCAAATTTTTTTTTTTTTTTAAATTTCAAGAATTTTTACATATAAAAAATTTATTTAAAAAAAACGGCTCTAACGATTTTTGAATTTTTTTTCATAAATTCATATTTATTAAACAAATCAGATGGTATACTTTTTTTTGAGCTCTTGTATAGTCATATTTTTGAAAAATTAAAATAATTGAATTCATTTTTATTTTGATAATTTCAATAAAATAATCTACTGACTTAGCTTCTTTGCGTTCGACGATCTTATTTATTTTTCTTCGCCTGGAAAGAAACCAGATGCTTTTTATATATCCTTGATTTTGATAATTTTAAGAATGACATATGAGGCTGTGAATGCAAAAGTAGCGTAACTCTATTTTCAAAAATTAGCTTATTTTGTCTCTCTTTTCTTTTTTGTCTTAGGGAGATCAATAATTTTGAAGACTGTTTACATTTTTGAATATGCGATCTTTCCAAAAAAAATATAACATTACTATTTTAAAATCATATTTGCTTGTTTTAGTCGATTTAAAGCTTATTACAAAAAGTGGGTTATGGCACTTTTGCACTCAGCCTCATGTAAAAATCTATAACAATTTTTAAATTCCTCAGCTATTTTGAACTCATACGGATCACTTCCAAGTATCATTGAATACACCATCCCAAAATTCCGTTTCGACAAAAACTTGCAAGTTTGCCATACCTTTCAGATCCACATGGGACGTGACGTTCTTGGAAGACGAATCGATTCATTTTTATACGGCGCGGCGGTTCAAAAAACGATGATGGGGTTGGTGGAAGCCTGTTTTCAGATATACTAAATTTAAGTCCCTCATTTCGTCTTCCTGACCATTGTAGCATGTTCCAGGCGGAACTTTTGGCGATTAAGGAAGTTTTATCTGGGCTCAAGTAAATCGTGATATCGATCTCAGATATTCGTGTCTTCTCAGATAGCCAAGCTGCTAAGGAGGAAGAATCTATTCTCCATCTTCTCTGTACGTGTCCTGCCTTATCCCACAGACGTAAACTCTATTTTGAAGATTTCTTCTTCAATGATGCTAAGTTTTTTTTTATTTTTAATTTTCTCAAAATATAAAATACTCAATGAAATCTTTAGGTTTTAAGGTGTCGTCACACACTGAAAGGAAAGTGCTTTCAGAAAGCAAAACGCGGAACAAAATAAAGAAACCAAAAGTCGCAAACGAAAAATTTGTGATGGTTTGGGCATAGTGAGTGTGTTCAAAAATATTCGCCAAGAAAATATTGTGGAAGCGCGCATACAAATAATTTTGGTTGATTCAATTTCAATGAACGAATCAGCCAGACTTGACTTGGTGGAGAGTGATCTCTTCTCAATTATCTTTTGAATTCAGCCCGTTTTGGAAAACCCGGGGACCAACAGTCCAAGCTATATCTCAAGTGCTTTCACCGCAACATTAAATGGACCACAGCAGGATGGCGGATATTAACGCAATATAGAATGCTTTAACCGTATACACATAAAATACTTTCAGAAAACGATTTCGCTTTCATAGTGTGACTTTCCTTTCATAGTGTGACTGCTGTTTGAAAGCATTGACAGGAAAATTTCAAAATCAGAACTTTCGAACCGCTAAGTTTCTGAACCATTATTATTGAAAAATCTTTAAGTATTTAAAAAAAAACTTAAATCATGCATACAAACAATGTTAATTTTTCAAGACTTTATAATTGTTATTGTTTAATTATTGTTTATGTTAAAATAGCTAAGTAGTTACAATCCATTTTTTAAAAAGCACATAAGAAATTGTTAAAATTTATAAAAAAAAGCTTAGCAATAAAAATTATAACTTCTTACGAGTCTTAGTTGCAGAAATATAAACACTGAATAATAGCGTTATTTTTTCAAAGTATGGAGCGCGCTCAAGCGTAATTAATAAGTAAGTAATCAGATTATTTGTTTATACCTGCGATTAGGCGCTTTTATGTAGAAAATTAATACATTTAATTTAATTCAGAATATGTACGTATATGTTTATTATTTTTCAATTAAATATTTTATTCTATTTAGGTATAGCTTTATAGTTTATAGTCAGGTTCCCATTCTCACTCGAAGAAAATCGAGATGCCATATTTTAATCTAATTTCCTTCTATAGTAAGCTCAAAGGAAACACAAAGCAGATATTTTTGAGATAAATAGAAAATATTACCAAGAAAGAGCTATACTGGCTACAGGGGTTGGACATGGCGCTGTGACTTGTGTGTGGTTCTCTGCAATTATTATCATGGCCGTAATTGAATCAGGAAAAATTTACGCTATAAAACCATTGCGCCGCGCCGCCATCATCGCCGCGCCGGCCGTCATGTGAGTTTAATTGGAAGCTGGAAGCAGCGTGGTGGCTGATGTGTATATGGTGTAGGAGGGAAATTTTACTGTTAGCTTGCAAATCTTTACCGTCGTCATCGTCGCGTCGTCGTTAGTCCATCTCTTCACTCCAATAAAATGAAAATCTCCACAAAAATTAAATACAAAATTGAGAACGAGAAATGTACAATAAATAAGCGAGTTGCGAGTTATAGGTATTACTACTGGAGGCATTTGAAAAACATCGCTGCTGAATAAATAAATAAGTCAAAAAATTAACAAATCTGAATTCAAAGTCCTGGAAATAACAAAAATAACAATTATTGTCAACAACTAACTTTTTTTTAGAATTTTTAATTAAACGTAGGGTAAAGTCAGGTAATATGGCACCACGGGGGATATGGCACCCTTTCAATATTTCCCTCTTAATGACTTTTTTTTTTAACAATGACTTCAGAATATCTTTAAGTTTCACACAAGCTTCTAACGGCTGCAGTTGAAATCCAAGAAGCTTTTCAACTGTTTAAACTACAGCCGAAAATACAAAAAAAAAATTGTGATTTTTTTGTAAGATTATTTTTTGTATTTTTGTAAATTTAGTGTAGAAACGAAAGTATTTGGTGTCAAATATTCGTTTTAACGGAAAAACAAAGAGTGAATCGTGTCTTTTTGTTTCTTTTTACCGCTATAACTGCAGATACGTAAATGTTCTTTTCATTTCGAATAACAGTGGCAATGTCCAAAGGGTGATTTGGCACCCCCCCAAATTCAGTACATTTACACTGGTGCTATATCACCCCTTCCTGATTCTAATAAATTTTTGGTTTTAATTTTAGAACAGTTGTTTTGTAACTTTCGAGTGCATGAAGTGCACAATTTGTCAAGTCACATTGCATTAAACTTATATAAACAGCAACTGTGGCAAAAAATCACTTAAAAAGTAAAGTTCAATATCACCCACCAGTAGGTGCCATATTACCCGCCATTTTTTTCACTTGTCGTTTTAGTAATGTATTTTGTTATTGAAAAAAAAAGTATGTTTTACATTGTGAAATCCCCTTACTTACTTTTACTTTTGATGGCGCTCACAGCCCAGGATGGGCTTCGGCCTCAACTAACAAGCCCCTCCAGCCAGCCAGTCCCTAGCTAGCCGCTTCCAGTTGCGCACACCGAGTGCTTTAATGTCGTCATTCACTTGTTTGCGCGACCTGTTACGGGTTCTTCCTCTGCTGCGTACCCAATCGGGGTTGGATTCGAAGACTCGTCGGGCAGGTGCGTTGCTGTCCATACGCTCCAAGTGCCCCAGCCATCTCAGCCGCTGTATTTTCAGCTTATTGACCAGGTCAACGTCGCTGTATAGCCCGTATAGCTCGTCGTTGAATCTTCTCCTCCATACTCCTTCGATACACACCGGACCGAAAATCACACGGAGAATCTTCCTCTCAAAGCACCCTAGCAGTTTTTTATCCGAATCTTTCCATGCTTCTGACCCATAAAGCAGGACCGGGGTGATTAGGGTCTTGTATAAAGTCTCCTTGGTTCTCTGAGAGAGGGCCTTACTACTTAAATGCCTTCTTAGACCGAAGAAACAGCGGTTGGCAAGAGTAATTCTTCGCTTGATCTCTGCACTGATGTCATTATGCGATGTAATAGTGGAGCCCAGGTAGACAAAGTCCTTGACAACTTCGAAGTTATATCTGTCCATCGTGATATTTTGCCCGAGTCGACGATGTTGAGATTCCTCTCTCGATGACAGCATATACTTCGTCCTGTCCTCATTAATCGCCAATCCCATTCTAGCCGCCTCCGATTCAATGCTCGCAAATGCCCCTGCAACAGCTCGCTTCGTTCTGCCGACAATGTCTTTGTCATCCGCATACGCAAGCAATTGAACGGACTTTTGATAGATTGTACCGCTGGTGTTGACATGTGCGTTGCGTACAAGAACTTCAAGAACGATGTTGAATAGGTTGCATGATAACGCATCGCCTTGCCTCAATCCTGGTGTTCTTACCAATTTTGACGGAGCAGCGAGAGTTCTCCATCGTCATCCTGCACAGGCGGACGAGTTGGGCAGGGATGCCGAGACTCGACATAGCTCTGTATAATTCGTCCCTTTTCACGCTATCATACGCGACTTTAAAATCGATAAAAAGGTGGTGTGTATCGATCTGGAATTCCCGGGATTTTTCTAAAATCTGTCGGAGTGTGAACATTTGATCGACGGTTGACTTGCCTGGCCTAAAACCGCACTGATAGGGGCCGATCAGATCGTTGACAAAAGGTTTTAAGCGGTCACACAGGATGGCCGACAAGATTTTATAAGCGACGTTTAGGAGACTAATTTCTCCGTAGTTGGTACATTTCAGAACATCTCCCTTTTTATGGATGGGGCACACTATACCGAGGTTCCATGCATCGGGCATACTTTCATCTGACCAAATTTTGCAGATGAGCTGGTGTATGCTCCTAGCCAATTCATCTCCCGATGAGTTCCAGCACCAGCAGCCTTGTACGGCTTAAGTTTGGATATCGCCTGCCGCACTTCGGTTAGGTCGGGTGGACGGCACTCTTGACCATCATCGTCCAAGTTGAATGGAGCGCTACCGCTACAACCCTCAATAGACTCTACCGCCCGCTTCTCGTGCTCTCTCTTTTTCCTCCTGAGAAGTCAGCGTTCCTCTTTTCGTTTCAGCCCGTAGAGCTCCCGGGCCACTCTCTCAGCAGCTCTTGTTCGAGTCTGCAGCATTGCCTGGTAGGCCTCGTCCTTAGCTGCATGCGCTAGCCGGCACTCTTCATCGAACCAGGGGTTTCGTTGTATTCGCCTAGTGAAACCCAGCACATCAGAGGCGGCACTTCTGATGGCTTGTTGACAGTGTTCCCACTGGTCCTCTGCACTTGATGCTGGTGGCGGACCTCCTGAGAGATTAAGAGTTACGTGGTCTGCAAAAGTTCTGGCAGTCTCTTGCGATTTAAGCTTCTCGACATCGAATCTTTTCACAGCATCTGCACTGCGTTGTCGCGTCATGGATATCCGCATACGTAGTCTAGCTACCACCAGGTAGTGATCCGAGTCAATGTTGGCCCCTCAGAACGCTCGGACGTCCAAGACACTGGAAGCATGTCTCGCGTCTATCGCAACGTGGTCGATTTGGTTGACGGTTAGTTGATCACGCGACCACCAAGTCCCCTTGTGAATATTGAGGTGTGGGAAGTAGGTGCTTGAGATGATGACATTTCGCCCCGCCGCAAAGTCTGCCAGCCTGTGTCCGTTGCCGGAAGTTTCGTCGTGTAGGCTGTGTCCTCCGACCATCCACAACCAAAGAGCCGCTGACCCTGTTCCTTCAAGCACCCGCCGTAGTAGATGTCACACGATTTCAGTCTCCGTATGCCCTCTCCATCCCATCGCACTTCCTGGATGGCTGTTACGTCAGCCTTTAGCCTGTCCAGGTTCTCCACTAATTGTTCGGCTGCACGTGTTCTGTATAAGGACAGGACGTTCCACGTGCAGATCCGAAATTCATTGTCCTTGTTTCGTTTGCTGGGGTCGTCAACTTTAAGATCATCCATATCCGATGCTTGTTGTTGTTTCGGAACAAACTTTTTTTTACGTGGTAGGGAAGTTACCCTGACGCACAACCCGCGACCCGGAGGACCAGACCCTTCGTTTAACTCCAAGGGTAGGGAGCCAGATAAACCGCTCCTTATAGGCCTGAGCTACAAATATGTCGTAGTAGCCCATGTAAGGTGTTCACCAAGTAGTTCAACCTAACTGGAACTGTAGACGCCACCGTTGATTCCATCTGGAGATGGCTGCCGCCTCGATGAAAGGAGAAGTGCCCCAACAGCTTTCCAGGTGGATTTAATCCCGTCTCCAGCTGAGGTACTAGACACCCGATGTTCACCACTAGGAGGTGAGAGTAGGAGTTGGTAGACAGAGATGGGTTTTAAGAAAAACCTGTGGACGCTTGTGTCCTCTTGAATGCACATAACTACCCTTTTGAACATCCCCTATTGAAATCCCCTAGTAATCCATTTTTTTTGGTTTATAAATTAGCTATAGATTATATAAATCTGTGTTTGAAATGATTATCCTTTTTACTTTTAAAGTTATAAGAAAAATAAAAAAGGGGTGCCATATCTCCCGCCTTTACCCTATAAGTAAATTTATTGATAACTTTGAAATGTCAAGTACAAAATGTCAATTGATTTTAATAATCTACATACTTCATCTTGGTCGGTCGCAAAATAAATTTCTTGAAAACTAAAAAAAAAGTGTTGTGTTTTTTCTTTGCATTTTTTTACTTTATTTCATGGGCATAGCCCAGGCAAATTTTACTTTTTCTGCCAAGTCCAAGTCAAGTTTCTTAAACGCAATTGTCTTTATTTTGGCATAAGAAATACTGTCGCGAAAGTCTATTGCCAAATCGTGTGCGCGTCAACAGTTAAACATTCTCATATTTTTTTGCGTTGCAAAAAATATTGCAAGTTGCAAGATATTGTGACTTCAAAAATGGTCGAACTTCGAAAATATAGTTTGTACATACATTTTATTACAAAATCCTGTTTATTTGAAGTTGTCCATTTTTGAAGTCGCAATATCTTGCCACGGATGCGTTATATGTAACAAAGTGTTATAATGTTTCCTCTAGGGTATATTAAAATATGCCAAATAGGTATAAAATATTTTCCGAAAACTTCGTCATTTAAATAGTAAAGAGCCAAAAACCAGTATTTTAGACTTTTGGCGTTTTTATTTAACTTATGATATCGTAAAAATTATGGCTTGCAGAAAAAACTGTCAATGCATGCTTTTATAACATTACATAATGCAAAAATGTTGGTAATATAATTTTTCGATTAAGCTTAGGGTTCAAAAGATATATGCGAAAACCCGTCTTTTTGACAGTTGACACTATTGAAGTCATAATATCTTGCGACTTATGACTCGTATGGCAAAAAGTTTAATATTTTTTTGAAGAGAATATTATGATATTTAAACTGAGCGTAAGTTTTTTCGACAACTTGTGCTTTTAAGACTAAAAATTAAAAAAAAAAAACAGAAATTTGAACTTTTTGTCAAGCTTTTAAAAAAAATATATCTTTAAAACGGTTGTTTTTAAGAAGAAAATGATATTTTTTTCTGAAGGGATTTATATAATGTACAAACGTTGTGTTCAGATGTTTTCAAAAATTTGAACCGTTTAGGAGTTATACGTGAAAAACTACCATTTTCGACATTTTACGTTTATTGAAATGTTGATATCTTCTTAACGGTGGGTCGTATAAGAAAAAAATTGTAGTTACCTTTTTTTTGAAAAATAACATAATCTTTAAGTTTTGTGCGAAACACTTTTCGAAAGCATTTACCCTTTCCTAGTTTTATGCGAAAAACTGATATTTTTGACATTTAACCTTGGATAACTGTTGACGCGCACACGATTTGGAAATATACTTTCGCGACAGTATTTCTTATGCCAAAATAAAGATATTGGGCCCTACAATAATCAAATTAAGTGATGACTTAAATATTTCTGTAAAATAAACCATAATGGTATGGAATCTAACTAATTAACTGTACATGGTACGACCTTAATATTAATGTTAACTCTAAATAGTGAATCAAATATGGGATTGACTTCAAAAAATTAAACATTCCATAAATAGTGCAGTGTCTCTCAGCTTATTTGATGCAGTGCCTTGTTTATAATTTAAGTTGCAATAACTTGTAGACCAGATAGATTATCGACAAAATTTCAATTCTATTTTAAGGAAAAACTTATGCACTTCAACACAGATCAATAATTTGCAAAAAAAAATTGGTATTTAATATTCTAACCATAAGAAACTAAAAAAAATTCAAAATTTCATGTCGCAGCTTATTTGATGCAGCATATTTAGTCTTGAAATGACCAAATGTTATTGGTTTTTTGGCATTTTAATTATTCTTTGTGGTAGCCTTTTTAAGAGCCTCAACATTTCTTGGCAAGAAATTAACAAGCTTCTTTGTGATCTCTGCGGTTATATTCAGATATTCTTCCGAAAATGCATTTTCAGGTAAATTTTCTGTTTTAGAACTTTGTTGTCCAACAAAGCCCACCAGTTTTTGATCACACTCATTTCAGGAACTGTCCCGGAGGTTCCTTCAAGTAAGGACAATTCTAAATGAGCCAGAAGTGTGCATACAATAAATGGCTTTTGATTTTGGTCAATGCAATGGTAGAAACGGACATTGTGAGAAATACCCAATTTTTTGGCACTTTGGATCAAATTATTTTTAAATATCAGTGATTTACAAATTTATTTCATCTTTCCCTTCATGAGCTCCAAATTTCCCGCGTCGGCTGCGGGCATACAGGTCCATACCATAACCCTTTCCCCTTCATGATTCAATGTTGCTTTCAGGTTATCTGTTGTAAGTTCTGGTATATTTGGCTTTCGCTAGACGTTAGACATCCCGACAGACCAAAAAATATTGAACTTAGAACCGTTTAGAGCCAGAGGAATCCAAGTTCAGAGATCACAAAGAAGCTTGTTAATTTCTTGCCAAGAAATGTTGATGCTCTTAAAAACGCTACCACAAAAAATACTTAAAATGCCAAAAAACCAATAAGTTTTGGTTATTTCAAGACTAAATATGCTGCATCAAATTAGCTATGACATGAAATGTTGCAGTATTTTTAGTTTCTTATGGTTAGAATGTTAAATACCAATTTTTTTAAGTAAATTATTGATCTGTGTTGAAGTGCATAAGTTTTTCTTTAAAATAGAATTGAATTTTTGTCGATAGTCTATCTGGTCTACAAGTTATTGTAACTTAAATTATAAACAAGGCACTGCATCAAATAAGCTGATAGACACTGTACATTATTTATGATCAATAAAAAATAAGGTTAATTTACTGGAATATTTAAGTCCTTACTAAATATGATTATTGGTAAGGCCCATTGCGTTTAAAAACCTTCATTTGGATTTTTTGGCAACTTGGCCATTTTTTTGTACATTTTGCCTGGGCTAAAATTATAAAATTTTATTATAAGCTACACATACACATTCACTTCAAATTATTTAACAAAAAATGGAAAACTTGCAATATTGTAACAATAGTCGGACGTGAAAAACGTCCCTTATTTTGGCGGACACTGTGGGGAATCGAAAAAAGTTGATATCTGTTTTTGTTAATAATTAAATGCTAATTTGTTGCGCAATCCAAAAATGTGTAGCTTGCTTAGTTTTGAAGTTATTAAAAATTCCGCTAAAATAAGTCTGAAGTTAGCGGACGATCTCTAAAATAATGAGAATTTTGAAGTAAAATTGGTTCCCAAATTTGTAGCTTTTTATGGAATATAGAAACAGATATCAACTTGTTTCGATTCCGCCACCAGTGTCCGACAAAGCTTAGTTTTTGGCGGAGAGCTAAATTTGAACGTCCTGAGCATTTCCAAAGAACATTTTTTTTATCTAATTTTCCTCGGACTATGCATTGCATTGTGCACTGCAAGTGAAAAAAACTATTCTTACGAGCAACAACTGCAAGAAAATTATACAAAAACATGGTTATGTTATATTAAAAGTTTGAGCATCTACTTTTTTTTATTTGAATATGTCTTGGGCGAATCTTAGCCCATAAACATGTTATGAACAGTTTAGTAAAATCTTTAAAAATTAATGATTTTTCGATTTCTTTGAGGTCGGTTCTTTTAAACTTTTTCTTTAAAACCCAGCAATTTTCAAAGAAAGTCTCATTTCCTACAAAAAGTATTAAAAGTTAAATTTTTCAAATTAAGAATGGTTTTCGATTGAATATATTGAAAAATGATCAGTGTTGCAATTTCCTCAATAACTGCAAAGGTGAATTTAAGCGCATTTTTTGTTTTGAGTAAGCTTAAGTTACAGACAAACATATTCATTATTCAATTAGAAAACCCATGAACCTGAACGCAATTGTTCTTTTCTGCATTGTATAGTCCAGTACCTTATGTCGAATAACCTAGGTATAAGGTATGGTACAAAATTAATTATAGAGGACAAGAAAATTTTATTATTTTAAGTGAATGTTTCAAACTGGCTCTCCAAACTGGATTGATTTCCAATAGGAGCGTATTTTTGATTGAGTTTGCACACTCCCTAATTGTCATCTTGCGCAAGCTCTTCTGTGCCTACTTTAAAATGTAATATATATTTTGGATATCTTATGAAGCACGCAGCGGATTTCTGTTAAAATTGTAACCATTCGACGTAAAACATCAACGTTCTATTTCCCTATTTTAGATATTTTGTAAGGGGATTTAAAAAGTTTTCCACCGTTCATCTATCCCTTTATATACTAACTTATATAGGTACTTAAAAACCAAAGTAAACATGTAATACCATTATTTCTTTTAATTTTCATGTCCTTTAAAAAATGACAAATCAAACTTTTTCTATTACAACTAAACACAGTTAGTTGGTAAATTATTAATTCCCATCATCTATGCACAATCGCCCGCCGCCATTCACTCTTGCAAAAACTAACAAGCTCAAAGCATTCCCATGGCATAGAAAAATATCGAATATCCACTCAGAAAAACCTAAAACGGTGCTATGACATGCACTTAGGTAAATTTATTCACTTGAAATTTTTCGATAAATCTTTCTAAAATTGTATTGAATTTTAATGGCCACCAGTCACCATCACCACAGTTCCGTGCTGTCCTAGTCCTGTGTATCTTGAGCCCATACAGCCCACCCCCCGGCACCAGAATCCTGCCCAAAATACCAATTTTTATTTTTTAAAAACTTTTTTTTATTTTATTCGTGTACACATCGTATCTATGGTTCGTTCGTCCTTTTCGTCCATCATGGAGAAAGACCGCTAGCGAAATAAATGGATGATGGCTTTTTAAGCGGAAACATTCCTTTTATTTTGGGTTTGTTAACTAGTGAGCTGTGACCACCTAAAATGGGGTAAATGTATCTAAATGTATCCTGGGCTATGGAAAAGCAAACAAATATATTTGTTTGTGTTAGTGTTGGCTTTTTCTGCCTGTCTAAGATTGTTTTTTCATTTTTTTAGCTGAAATAGAAAATTGGACATCAAAGAGAACGGTGAGCAATGGTTATTTGGCCACTGGAAATGGTCTCATAAATTTTAAATTTTCTGCCATTGAACAGAAATTGGCAAAATGTTAGTTGACGGTGTTTTTTTTTCTTCTTTTCATCGTTATCGTTATTTTTAGAATCAGGGATGTGGATTTTTGTGGTCCATTCTGTTATTCGTTTTATTGATGCTTGAATTGATTCTGTTTTTTTTTTTTGTATTATTTTCTTTCAAGTTAGGTATAGGTATAGAATGCCTTTTTTAGGAATGATTTGTGGGATGAGCTTAATTTGGGGACACTTTAGATTTAAAAGATATTTAAACTACATTTTGTGTTTTGCGAAGAAATAAAAGTTTGTGGAATTTTAAGACTTCCGTTTCAGTTTACTTATTTTTGTTGAAAAGAAAGAAAAATAAAAAACATTTGAAATAAATCATTTCTTATTAACATTTTTAATAGAGCTGTCATTGAATTTATAAGACCCATGTTACTTAATTTATTTGTGCCTTTAATGTTGAATCTATGAAAAACTTGAAGGTAGATGGTTTTGTCTTATTTGAATGCTCTTTTTGCCCATTTACACACGCATTTTTTTTAGTCTTTATGATTTGTTTCGACATGACTTTTAATTTTGTCAAAATTTTTCTGTCTTCACGGAAAAATATTTTAAACCAAATGCCAAAGATTCTTCTATGAATTTTTAATTTAGAACCATATTTTGGTATCCACAACTAATTTTTTTAGCGTCTTGCCGTTTTTAATAAAACTCTGACATTCAATTTAAGAAAAACTACGGTTACATATTCGATATTCCTCAGGGGGTATCCGATTTTAATATTCTCAAATGGGCAGAAGAAATTAATAGTAGATTCGGACGGAAGGAAGTAAGTGTGAAATCAAGTGAGAAAATGCATAATTAAACATTCTTTAATTTTGTCAATATAATTTTACCATAATATGAATCGCAGCTAACCGATATTTTTTTATTAAACGGAACAAAATAAACGTTAGATTTTCTGGGAAGGGGTAGGTACGCTAATAGGGTGTGTAATGCGCTTTGAGTTTTGAACAGCAAGAACAATTCATATAATGCTTTTCTTTGATCACCAATTTCTCAGTAAATAATAATGATAGCACAGGAGGGAAACTTATTTTTTGAGGTTATATAATTTTAAAAACATTTTAAAAAAAGTTCTTGGTACGTCATCTCATACCTAATATATAAAAATCTTGTGTCACGGTGTTTGTTATAGAACTCCTCCGAAACGGCTCGACTGATTTTAATGAAATTTGGTGTGTGTATTTGGTAGGTGAGGGAATCGGTTTTAGAGTATACTTCATACCGATAGGTGATTAGGGTGGCCCTATCCAGAAATATTTTTTTTTAGTTTTTTGACGAAATTTGTTTTAAATTTTTTTTTAGATTTGTTATCGAAAAATACCTCTAACCCCAAAATTTCACCCTCCTACAACAACCACCAATTTTTTAAATCGCGATTTTAATTTTTCGTATTTATTGCTCATACAAACATAATTTAGGCATTGCGTCGTTCTTAACACAATTATTTATGTTGTTAAAAGACAGATGGCGAAACGTCCGCATAATCAAAGTTTCACAAGGCAGTGCGCGCAAAATTGCTTAAGTATCAAAACGCAATGCGTGCAAAATTTTCCACGATTTATTTTAATTTACAAGAAAAATATCATCCCCTTTCTGCGTTAAAAATGTGAGTACTATACCTACATGACTTAACAAAATTAATAATTTCATGAAAGTGTTTTTTTATTTCTAATTTACCCGAAATCCTATACAGCCGTACTTACTAGATTTCACTAATACTCCGAAATAGTTAAACCGAGTCCTTACTTAAAAAAAAAAATTTTAGCCGTTTTAGTTACACCTGCCTTATGTCAAATATTTTATCAAAAAATCACCAATCTAAGACTCTGGTTATCATAAACGTAAACAAACCTCAGCTGATTTCCATTGTTGTTCGTATGTATACTTTTTGCTAAAGAAATTATTTGTACATTTCTGATAATAAAATAAAAGAAAAATTCCTGAAAAACTGTGATAGTTCTCAAAAGATATGTTAATCTTTATATATATAAAAGAGAAATGTCGTCCGTGTGTGCGCCCATAACTCGAGAACGGATCGTTCGATTTTCACGATTTAAGGCTTGATGAATTTGTATTGAACCAAGAAAGGACACTGTAGAAAAATCCCGAACATTTTTCAGGAAAATTGGAAATCAGGGATCATCCTCTTTTTAATGCATATCTCGGGAACGGTGCCTTCGAGTTTGACGATGGATTCGTATTGGCTCAAGAAAGTACATAGGACACTGGAGGAAAATCCCGGACAATTTCCAGGAAAATTGGAAAACTGG
Source organism: Melangyna quadrimaculata (assembly GCA_949320155.1). Lineage (NCBI taxonomy): Eukaryota > Metazoa > Arthropoda > Insecta > Diptera > Syrphidae > Melangyna > Melangyna quadrimaculata. The sequence goes on from OX439484.1 coordinate 92,176,529, forward strand.
GAACATCCAGTTTTTAATGCATAACTCGAGAACGGTTACTTTGATTTTAACGATTTATGGCTTGATAAATTCGTATTGTCCCCAGGACGGGCCTGCTGAGCGCATCGGCTTTAATACAATACGTGGAGAAATTGCAATTTAAAACAAACATGCGAGTCGCTTTACGAAATGACCAGTTCGCTGCAGATTTCTCCAGTCAATTTATTGGCGGTGGGCAATGGCGTGATAACAGTGGACTTATTCACTGGCCTTATTGAATTTCCACCGAATTTTTGCTACTTTACAACAACGACAGAAGAGCTCATCGCGAATGTTTTTCCGAATTTCACTCAAAATTATGTTAACCATGATTGGCTGAGCTCACGCGCGATTTTGGTTGCGAAAAACAAGAACGTCGATCATTTGAACTTTGTCATTCAAAATCAAATCGTCGGTGAGTTCATTTATTCAAATCCGTGGACTCCGTGATGGATGAAAACGAAGCCACCAACTATCTCACGGAATTTTTTGAATTCTTTAGATGTTCCGGGCTTTTCAGCACACAATTTAAAATTGAAAGTTGGCTCAGTTATAATTTTGCTTCGCAACCTCAATGCACCAAAACTTTGTAACGGTACGCGTTTGATTGTGAAGTGCATCAAATCAAATCTTATATTCAAGCTACGATTTTGAGGGGAAAATTCAAAGGCGAAGATGTTCTCATTCCACGGATTCCGCTTATTCCGAACGATTTGCAATTCGTGTTTAAGCGTCTTCAATTTCCAGTGCGTCTCGCTTTTGCTATATGACAATTGACAATCAATAGGTCGTAAGTCGACAATCGCTGGATGATTAGATTAGATTAGATTTATTGGTTCTTAACATATTGGTAACATATTTTACAATTTATAAATCAATTTGAGCATGGCTTTGCCGTCTGCCGATTGACAATTTAGGTTAATAAATAAACTTTTGTTTTAACATGTAAACATTAATATAGAAACATTTCAACTAAAAATTTAGGTTGCTCATTTTTTAAAAAATTTCATTTATGATCCTTTCCCGATAAGCTAGTGCAATTTTACAAAAATTATATAGTTCTGAAACATTCATTTTATTCAAGATATAATTAATGTCTTCTTCATTAATACAGTCCCTTCCCAGGTAATACCGTCTAGTTTCTCTCAGGATTGGGCATTTGCCCAGAAAATGTATAACGTCTTCTCTTTCTCCAAGGTTACAGATGCTGCACATAATTGGTAAGTCATCGCGGTGCGGTACGTAATTAAGCTGTAACATTTCAACTCGAAGCTTTAGCATCATCGATATTTGTTGTATACTGTTTTCATCACGAAAATAGTTTGTTTCCTGTAGGTTATGCTCTAAAACACTATACATTGCTCTGTGTACAGAGCTGGATGCCTCCTCCAGAAACCGCTGTCTGCACTTCAAATCCACCTTTGTAATCAGCTCATAAAGTGTTGTCTTCCAGAGTTGATGATGTTCCACTTCTAGGTTCAGTGACATACCACACATAGCAGCCAGTTCCAACCAATCCGCATACCAGCCAGTCGTACTCCTTATGGAATTTAGTGCAGCTTGTTTTGGCAGTCTTTCGTTTGACATGTTCATTACTTTCAATATGTAATCCACTTGGCGCTTGAGCGTCTTAATGAAGAGCGGTGGCAGGCCTGTCTCCAGCATAATTGCATAATTCGGTGTGCACGCCGGAAGATGAAATATCCGTTTTAAGTAGTATCTTAACAATTTATCCACTGAATCGTACTGTTTTGCACCCCAAACTTGTGCTGCGTACAACAAAACCGACTCCGCTACAGCTTCAAACACCCGATACTTGCTGCTATGTGTAATGTGCTTATTTGCAAAGCATTTTTTCCAGGTTGTACTTACAGCAGTTTTGGCATTTGCTAATTTAACTTTAAGGTGTCTTTCCATATTAAGGTTTGGTGTGAAAATAACCCCAAGATATTTGTACTCTTTAACCACTTCTATTAGCTGTCCTTTAAATGTCCATCGCTCATTCATACTAGTTCTTCCAGCATTTTTTTTGAAAACCATAGCTTTGGACTTATCGAGATTTACCGTAAGGTTCCAACAGGTGCAGTAGTCTTCAAGTCGGTTTATCATTCTTTGAAGTGTATCAGGAGTATTTGCCAGCAGAACAATGTCATCCGCAAAAAGGAGGGCTTTAATACATTGGTTGCCAAATTCCACTCCTCCTGGTAAGTAACCTGAGATATCGTCAATGAATAGGTCAAACAGCAAAGGACTCAAAGAGCATCCTTGTCTCACCCCAAATTTCGTCTCAAAAGCTTCAGAAATCTTGTCACCGTTCCAGACCACTGACCAAGTATCTTCGTACATCTTTTCAACTAAGTTGCAAAACTTTGTGGACAAACCTTTAGAATACATTTTGAACAAAAGTGCTCTGTGATCCACAGTATCAAAGGCTGCTTTGAAATCCACAAAAAAAGTGTAAAGTTTGTGCCCTCTTGCAAAGAATGATTCCATTATACTCCTTAAAACAAATATGTGGTCCACTGTTGAGTACCCGGGTCTAAATCCAGCTTGAATTTCCTTAAGTTGATTTGTACTGACTATCCACCTCGTAAGCCTTTTTTTCCAGATCGAAGTGAAGATTTTATACGTGGCGTTTAAAAACGAAATACCCCTGTAGTTTGCCGGATCTGACTTACTGCCTTTTTTATATATTGGAAATATAAGTGCTTCTCTAAATTGCTGCGGAATCACGCCATACTCCATAACTTGGTTGAACAATGATGTTATTTGCCTTTTGAGTGTTGTGGAGCCATATTTGTAGAACTCTACCGGTATTCTGTCGGGACCCGGCGCTTTTCTATCGTTAAGTCCATTTAAAGCGTCGATTACTTCCAATCGCTGGATGTTTGTGGCATCAATCTTGAATTCCCATATGTTTCTTATAGGGTCAGTTGTATGTGTTCTTTAGAATAAAGAATTTCAATTGACCGAATTACATGAAACATCTTTGTATATCATGCTCGGAATTTTTAATTTTTTTACATAAATGAATTTAGACGGAACGAAGTTCGCCAGGTCAGGTAGTATATTTATATAATTACAACAGATAAAAATAAATATTTTGGTTTATGTTCACAGATTTTTCTCCGACAATTAATCCATCTCTCAGTGTCATGGGATCTAATTGAGCTTTGTAATGCTTTGGCTTTCTCCTTCTTTGTTAAATGTCGAACCGTTTAAAGTTTTCCCAAACCAATGCGAAACATTCGGTGCGGCGAAGAAACATTCGTCAGTCAAAACTAATTTACATGGTGATAAATGAGAGTGCCCACACCAACGCGGCGGAGAAACATTCGCCTTTCAAAATTTATTTACAGGACGATAAATGGGAGTGCCCACACCAACTGCGAATGCTTCTTCGCCGCACCGAATGTTTCGCATTGGTTTGGGAGAGCCTTTAAAGAATTAAAATGATTTATTAATGTAAAATAAATATCCATTTTATCATAGTAATAAAAAGAAAAATATTGTTTGCACTCCTCTATGTGAATTTCATACAATGTCATGTCAAAATGACATTTAGATACTAAAACGGCCGGCGTTACTCCGGCTTTAAACCTCTTAGGAACCAGTTTTAGCTTACTCCGCCTCTATTCCTGGTATAATTTTTTTTTAATAAGCTTTCCAGTTTTAGAGGCGTTGTAAAGTCAGAGTAACTTTACGCCGCCGGCCGCTAAACCGAGTTAATAAATAAGGCTGATAGTTTAAATCCAAAAAAAAAAAGCTTCAATATTGAGATTTGACGATATAAGTACGTCTATTGTGAATGTGAAAGGTTGTTGAAATACCTACTTAAAAAATTGATACATTATCGGCATACCGTTATTCACCAGTAAGAACAACAGTTTGGTAAAATATTGTGTTTTGATAGAGAAACCCTTTGTTTTTCGAGTTTCTTAAAAAAAATATTTTTGTAGATACGGGGTTTAGGAAGAAACGGGACGATATATACAACATACATACATACGTCATTTGTGAATGTGAAAGGTTATTGAAATACCTACTGAAGAATTCATAAATTATCGACACACCATTATTATCCAGTAAGTACAATAATTTTATCTATTTGTGTGTGTGTTGCACTCAACAATGCCAGGAACACGCCATTTGGGCCGTCGAACGAATAGAGCAACAAACATGCGAAATTTTAGAGTTAAGAGAACGGAGGAAGAGGAACAAATCCAACAAAACAACGAAAATGTGCGGTGCAATTGCGTTCATCTCAATCAGAAGTAGAGTCACGAGCCAAACGAAATCTGCAGCCACAATTGCAACGGAGACAGTCGCACCGGTTCGTAGTTGACACAGTCAGACCAAATGCACGCCAACGCCAACAAGTACATCGCGCATTTTCATTCGCTTCGTTCCTTTGTCTCGCATTCGAGTACGAGCCAGATATTCCAGCCAGCCGGCATGTGTTGCGCATCACGAAAAGTGCAACTGCCAGAAATTGAGACACCACCAGAAGCATTGAAAGGCTCGCCCATCAGCACAGATCCAGATTCGAACCTGTTCCTAAAGTCCATTCGCAGATTCAATTCATGTTTTCAAATGACATTGTACGGAGCAACAGAAAAAATACAAAACACTGCGGCAAATGGTCAACAATTCATCTCAACATTCAAAATCAAAGGCTTAGTGTACAACAAAGTGGGCTCATTGCTGCCAATGCCAAACGAAAGTCATAAATTCTTACAAATCTACTTCATCGGAGGTGGTGAGGACATCAGTCGTGTAGACTCTAAACGCGCACTCGCCAATCGCGAGGATGTAAGTTGCGGCTACAATAACCTAAATTCGCCTCAAGCCAGGCGAATCGTTGGAGAGTTGGCCACCCTATTAAATGAACATAATGATCTATTGAAATTCTTCAAATTTCACATGCACGAAATGCAAAGTGACAATCACGCTATCGTTATCAATCCTGATAAAACACCAGCTGGAGAGCACGTGCGTAGATTCAATGCACCTGTTGTTGACGACATTGCCGGAATCATGGTTGGCGACCACAAAGCTTCGTGAGACATTGTAATTCGAAGAAAAAACAATAATCTGGAGTTCATCGCCGACACCCATCGTTCATACGATGCTCTCCAATACCCGCTAATTTGGAAGGGGCAAGACCGATATTGCATAAACATTAAACAACGAGAAACCACCACATGTACAAATGTACATTCTTCATTCACTGGCTGAACACAATGGTGAAGCTGTAGTCGCAGAAAGATACAAAAATAGTATAAAGCGCCACAATGTGAAGCTGTGAAATGTAGCAAGAATTGTATGATGTAGCGGAATATTTATTACAGGAGCACGCCTGGGTGTTCAAGCAATCCGACGAGACACGCGACTAAAAGCTCTTTTGCACCAATATTTCCTAAGTGCTCCGCCAAAATATAGTGCTGATGCTGCAACAGTTTTCTTCTCAATAGAACACAAGAATCACGAACTTTTTACGTTTGTTTATCGAATGACAATGCGTACCGTCGTTTCCGTTATCATAAACGTTAAACACACTTTCGTTCAAATAGTTCCATTCACGCAATTTTATCGATAATCAATCGATCGATAAATCACATTCCATCAAATTCATCGATCATTAAAACATTCAAATACACTAACAATAAATTGGTTATTTTTTATTTAACAACAAAAATATTCACTAGAAAAATTTTCTATGGCAGAACAACGTTTGTCGGGTCAGCTAGTTTTTATATATATTTTTTTTGAAATAAAAACAAATGTTTTGAAAATGTTTGTAGGCGGTTTTACCATAACGTTGTTTAAAGCTCACTTTTAGTAAAATTCATTAGGTTCGGTAAAGCGGGAAGCCCAAGCAAATTTAAAAAAAAATTAAAAAAAAATGTTTCTATGGATGCCACCATTATTTTTCATCAAAAATCAAAAGTTTCAATAGCCCTTATAAAATTAACTCAGAAACAAAATTAGGATTGTTAAATATCACACCTGGGAAAAAATCCGGAGTAGAAAATTCGAGGGCGTTTTAGTTCTCACCGTTGTTTTTCAATAATTTTTTCACCCCTTTCTTATAAATTTAGCGGGTTCTATAAACGGTCTGGCAGGGTAAATGCCGCCTCTAATCGATATTGGACATACGGATCTTTCAGGGGCTCAATACCATAAATGTTAATATTTTTTTGGTTCATACAACCATACTCAAAGTCATTTTTAGGGGTTTTCAAACGGTCTGGCAAGCTAAATGCCGCCACCAATCGGTCTGGCACATCGGATCTGTACTCAAGGGCCAATACCTAGGGATGGATACACATTTTTTTGGTTCATACAAGCATCCTCAAAGTTGATTTTTTTAGGTTTTCAAAGTACTATAGCGCATCTTAAGCCGCCTCCAGGAACTGCAAGACTTTCATTTCTTTCATTAGCATTACCACACCTTTCGACTCATATACTTTTTTTTTGTTCACTTTCACACCCCTAAATTTTCTGTGGGCTCTTAGACAAAAAAAAACAATGCTCACGGGAGAGTGAATAATTTCCTCTGCCTTTGATTTTCTGTCCGAGAAATTTCTTCGGGCAGAAAACCACTGCGCAGCTAAGTGTCGTTTTGATAGTATCTATACAAGTCGTGCCGTACTTGGATGGCACATTAGGTAATACAGAATTTGTGTGAATTTGCGTTCCCGTACTTTTGCACAATTTTGATATTTTTGAGAATATTTCATACTTGCTCTCCAAAATTTTATAGATTGTGTTTTTCTGTGCACAAAGTAAAACATCGGACCTCTATGATTTGAAAAATTATTTTGTATTTTCAAAAGTTAAAAATTATAATTGAAAATTAATTTTTTATTATTTATTTTTGAAATTTTTCAAACTAAGCCGAATTTGAGAATTTTACATAAATGATTTTTTTTTTGTAAAAAAAATATTTTTTGCATTACTCCGTTTCTCCACTTAGGGAATGCTCATTCGCCAGACAGGCGCCTTTGTTGATAGTTGGTGTGCTTTAAGCTTATGTGTACTAAAGAGTATACTCTTGGACTCCCAAGTTCGAAGGCCCGCTTTGCGGATTCAAGGATTTTAACTCGCTCTTTGGGGGCGACTCCGTCGCTCCGCTTAGGTTAAGCTCAGTCGTCAGACAGGCGCCTATGTTGTCATGTTACTCAATGGCGTATACAGGGGGGGGGGGGTCACAGGGTCATGCCCCCCCCGAGAACTCAAGATTATTTAATTGATCTGAAATAATTATATAGTCACCACATAGAAAAAAAAGCAGATTGGTTACATAGAAAGCTAGTAGGATTTTCTATTGGTAAATTTAGAGTTCAATAGAGAATTTTAATGTTGGTAACTTAGAATTCAATAAGAAATTTGATTTTTATTACAATGGAATACCAACGTTATTTTGTATGCAATCGATGATACTTAGATTTTCTTCCTCGTACCTCAAATTTAACATAGCAACAAACTTCTCATATGATAATAAACTATAAACTTGTTTGTTATAAAATTTTCTACAAGACTACAGTCAACTCCGCTTAACTGAACTCCGCTTAACTAAAAACATCGGTTATCTGAAACAAGAAATGAATTCCGGAGGCTTTTTAAGAAGTTTTCAAACAAACTGCTTCGCATAACTGAATACCGCTTAATTCCAAACTCTGGATAATTGAAACAAAATTGTTTGCCTCAAATGAACATTTTTCACTTATTCAACTCCGCATAAGTGAAACGACCGTTTTTTTGTTTTTATATATGTTATATTCATATTCGGTTTGTGATTAAAAATGTAAATACCTTTGCTGTTTGAATAGTTTCGAATTTTGACAAAATACAAAAACTCATACCTAAAGTTTTTTTTTGTTTTTAGGCTAAATGCTATTTAATTTGTTTCGACAAAACTCCGCTTCTTTGAAACAAGTTTCAGTTATCCGAAGTTCGGTTAACTGAAAACTCCGCTTAACTGAAACAAATGGTCTGCAATTATGGTGTTCCAATTAAGCGGAGTCGACTGTACATCAGTTTTAAATTCATGCATGTTATATTTTTGTTGGTATCTAACCATGACTTAAAAAAAAATTCTGAAAAACTAAGTAATTTTGAAGCACTCAAAAAATACGTTAAAAGTTGTCCAATTCTGCTAAAAATTTGGAATCAAAAAGTGTAGGGTATTATAAGACAAAACATGATGTTAACTAAGTGCATAAAGCAATGTTTGCATCACTGCTGTGGTCAAAGTAGGACACTTAACTTGGCACTGATTTTTGTTCACGTACTTGGAACCCTTGACTAAGATAAAATATAATTTAGGTATTTATATCTTTTTTTTGAGTAACTTTGGTAGCGATTTTAAAAGTTCCGAAAATTGTTCACTTGGCATGTAAATATGTGATCTCGTGAACATTTTCGAAACTTTAAAATTCAGTACCGAAGTTGCTTGCAAAAAGATATAAATATTATAACTATATTTTATGATAGGTAAGGGTTTCAAGTGCGTGTACAAAAATAAGTGCCAACTTAAGTGTCCGACTTTGAAAGTAAGTAGGACACTTAACTTGGCACTGATTTTTGTTCACGTACTTGGAACCCTTGACTAAGATAAAATATAATTTAGGTATTTATATCTTTTTTTTGAGTAACTTTGGTAGCGATTTTAAAAGTTCCGAAAATTGTTCACTTGGCATGTAAATATGTGATCTCGTGAACATTTTCGAAACTTTAAAATTCAGTACCGAAGTTGCTTGCAAAAAGATATAAATATTATAACTATATTTTATGATAGGTAAGGGTTTCAAGTGCGTGTACAAAAATAAGTGCCAACTTAAGTGTCCGACTTTGAACACAGCAATGATGCAAACATTGCTTGTTGCATTTAGTAAACATCATGTTTCTTGCCAAAACTATTTGACCGATTTGGACCGAATTTTCGAATTTCGTCTTGTAATACTCTAGACTATTTGATTCCAAATTTTTAGCAGAATTTACCAATTTCTTACCAATTTTTTGAGTGCTAAATTATTTAGTTTTTCAGATTTTTTTTTCAATTCATGGTTAGATTAGCAACACAAATATAACACGCATGAATTTAAAGCTAATGTGGTCTTGTACAAATGGTTTTTTCCTAAATTGCATATCTCCAAGGTTATAAAGGAAAATGTCGGAAAAAATGAGGTGATTTAAGTTATTTTTTCACTGCTGCATTTTTCCTGCAGCGAGCACAGGTTTTTCGAAGTTGCAAACTTAGCTACAGACTACTCTAATATGCCCCAACAACATATCAAAAATGCAGAACTACATCGCGCTTTGAGAATTTATTGTCGAATTCGACTGGGCTAATAGAACACATACAGAAATTGTTTTGTTTGATTTCTGTATGACAGATTAGATTATTTTTAAAATCAACAAAGTGATAACTTTCGATTTATCGTTATTCTAACCAAAAAATGTTAATGTTAACGAAAAAAGACATAACCTATTATGAAAGGATTTTGTTTGCACTTATTAAACATTTACGATCGAAAAATAATGTTTTTGATTGGGATGTGGATTACTTTTACAAAGTAACCTATTAATCCCATAATGCAAAAGCCAATAGCTATGGTAAAGCAGATTTTTTTGGAATTCCTTGCGGTGAACCGTTTGACCAGTCAGAAGGAATCCTTGACGAAAATGCGACTAGGCTCACATCACAATTTTGTCCATTATTTTTATCAGAAAGGCTTACTAGTAAGAAAAATAAAAAGATTAGGTATATTTGATGTAGGTGCATATTTATTTTGGTAGGTGCCTTTCACTTTCCCATATCGGTGGCAGTCTTTTGCCGTTTTCCTTTGGACATCCGGAAGCGTCCAGAAGCATCCGGAAGTCTTTTGAAACCATTCCATTGGCACAAAAAGTACACTTCTAAAGATTCTGAAAAAAGAAATTCGACTCTCGATTTAAAATCAGAATCCAGTCAAGGCGCACTAATACATTTAAAATCAAATATCAAAAAAAACTCACTCAAGCGTTTTGACACCAAATTGTGAAAGATAAACAAAATTTGTTAAGATGCTCAGCGATGTTAGAAGAAAAAACATCGATGTTTCAACATCAATGTTGGACGAAAATTTCAATGATTTTAAAGTATTAAAATCATCGATGTTCAGAAAGCTTATCCACCAATTACACATGATTTGATGTATAAACGACTTGTTAGATGTTCATTCATGCATAATAACTTAAGATCGATGATCAAGCATTAAAATCATCGATAATCAGAAAGCTAAGGCACCGTTTACACATGATTTTTTATACATACGACTTGTTAGATGTTCATTCAGGTTATAGGAAATAGAAGAAATCATGGCAACTTGTTCGATATCTATTTTTGTATAGAAAACTTGGCCCGTATCTTAATATTTTGAACTCATCGATGTTATGGAAGAAAATAACGTTCAAGAACATGCTTAAAATTTTCAAAACTAATGAAGGTATTTTGAATTTCTAATATATTGCATTTTTATGTTGAAATAAATAAATATATTAAAAACATCGATGTTAAAAAAATTCGGTGTTTCTGATTCGATAATTTTTGACATTGAGATTGGTTCTTCGATGTTGACTTATCGATTTTAACATCGTTGATTTTTCAATATCGCTCATCCCTACCACTACATCTTTTGACGATACACCAATACAAAGATAAAATGTCGGAATTGAGCAGAAGCACTACAAACTGTTGCATTGGATTTCAGAATGAGTGGTACCTTGAGTGAAATCAATGGAAAACGGCATTAGAGACATACATTCTTTTCAAATCAGAAGCATACAAAATTCAATCGTGAATTTTTTTCACAATTTTCTTGAAAAGAAACGAAAACGAATCTTTGTTTTCAATTGAAATTCACCCAAGTGTTCATTTTTGAAAATCGGAACTATTGTTTTCATTTTCAGTAGTGAATATTTATATTTAACTATTTACTTTAAATTCAGAAACAGAAAACATTGCTCAGTACCTAATGATATTTTACTTATTTTTCCTGCAACTTAAATTGTAATTAGAACTTTAGCTGAAATAAAAACTTTGATAGGAATAAAATAGATTCCGAATAAAATAAAAAAAAAAAAAATGATCAAGCGAATCCAAAAATGTTCATATTAAGGAATTTCAAAGCTTTTAAAATGTATTCCAATTGAGTGCGTTTGTAAAATCTTCACCTTTTTTTCGTGCAAATTAGTTTGAAATTATCTTATTTCGAAATATATATTTTTAACGAAATTGTCTAACTTGAAGAAGTAAAAATGTAGTATTACATTCGTAGTCTGCTATTTCACGCCGACTTTTGATTCTTGACTGTTTTTGAAATTAAATGAGTTAAGATAAGATTATTATTATTTTATTTTATTATAGTATAGTTAATTAAGACTTCTTCACTTTTCTTTTATATACGCACAGTAAAATATGAACAAAATATAACTACAAATTAATTCATGAAAAATCATAGAGGAAAAAGTATAGTTATTTCTCATCACACTAAGTGGGCAAAAAATCCACATTTCAAAGTGAAATTCATTTTCAGTAAAAAGTGTTATTAATTATCGCTGTCGATAGGAATAAACTGCATTTTAAAAAATGGGTCAGATTCCCACTAAAAGTAAAACAAATGCTCATGTGCAGCAGAGTCCCGTGGAATTATTTCCCTGCATCGATTTTTCGACTTTCTTATATCGGTTTTATATTATTTTGTCCTGATTAAGTTTTTATATTTTTTTTTAACCATCCATTTTAATAGATAAATTGTTTTCCAACAAAAAGTCATTTAATTAAAATTCGCAAATTCAGTTTAGTTTTCGAGTTATCAAAAATATTGAAAAATTACCAGACTCACCATTCTCTCAGAAATACACGGATTCATTTGGGCGAATTCTCTGTTTTAATCTAGCTCAAGCTCCAGTCGAACATATTCAATAGTAAAAACCCGTCGCGCAATTGTTCAAATTCCGTTATATTTTAATTTTTTTTTACAGCCTATACAAGGCAAAGGTTTTATATTTTTGTCTTTTAGTTTTTATCTCAGTAACAAGTTAGACAACACAACAACACACCTAACGTTTTGTTAAATAGCAGAGCTACAACTTTTTCTTCGACTAAATAAAGCAACAAAGAAAATACAATTAATTGTGTACTAAATAGTTTTTCCAATTGATTGAGGTGTAAAACAAACAAATTTCTTAGTTTATTGGATGCAAAAACTCAACCCCCCAATTATTGACAAGGCTTTCAAGCTTTGCATCGAATTATATTAATCGAAATAATGTTAAAAAAATAGGTACATGTATAATATAGTGTCCGTTATTTCCCAAACTCATTTTTTTGGATAGCACACCCCGTCAATCAAAAGTTTATGTCGAAAGAAAAAAATTATTGGCCAAACAAAATTTTTTCGGCGTCATTAACCCGTGTCTAAGGTCATACTCTTCCCATACAAATTTGTATAGGAATTTTACACTTTTCACATTTTATTTGTTTTCTCTGGAACTATAACAATTATTCCAATTATTTTTGGAAATTCTGATTTATTTATTGTTCCTTTAAAAAACTGCATTTAAAAATGTAATACAAAAATTTAAATTATAATTTATTTCGATTTTTTAAGTTTATAAGTAGGTACTTTAATATTATATATTTTTCTCTCTCGATCTTCAGCAGTTTTTGTTGTTGTTTTTTTTTTTTGATTATCATAAAGTAATGTTTTTTAAAAAATTGCATTAAAACATAAACATAAACTTTCGATTGACGGGGTGTGCTATCCAAAAAAAAATGAGAACGGACACCCTAATGTACATATAAAATAGGTAGGTACATAGCTAATGAAAGGGCACATCTTGCAAATTTTTTCTTTTAAATCTTCTAAAATCGATATTTTTTGAAGATTAAACAAAAAAACACATTAAAAGTTTCTTTTTTCGACAAATTGTTTTTATTGTGTGATAAAAAACAGAGAGCATGAAAATGCACTTTTACTGACTAAAGTTTTTTTCCTTTTAAATATTTGAACAATAGGGCGAAAGAACAACGTACCAAACGAAAGAGCTCATAGTTGAAAACTATTTCCTTAAAAAGAAAATAGATGTCCTGCAAATTGAAAACAACTAACTAAATTAACGGAACAGGAACTGCGATAAAAATGGCGACAACCAATACTCCTTCACATGTTTTTTTTTATTTTTACAAAGAAGAAACTTATTTGTTAGACCCGTGGCCCCCGCATATATCTAAGGCAGGAGAACATAGAATTCATCACGGACACACACAGACACGCGACGCGCATAAATATCCCATTTAGACACACAAAGCCATTCGATTTGTTGCCAATGAAAGGGATGAACCGGAAGCTATTCATCCTTTAGGACCATTTAATGTTTGCACATTTGTCGTTCTTGTTTATCTGCCCTTTTGCTATGGTTAAAAAACGGAGTGCACAAGCGATTTGTTTCGGACAATTTCAAAAAAAATCAACATAATAATCATAATAATAAAAAAACGAATCGGAAAGATAAACTCTTCCTTCTATATGTCGTGTGTGTCTGTGTATAGAAATCGCAATCGTAACGCAACTCTTTTTCAAAATTTGTGGATCGGAAGAAAAGCTTTTCCATGAACTCAAACACAACACAGACGAAAGCAAGAGGACAATGGAAGTAAAACATTCTCGAACATTGGCCATGCTTCTTTTAAATGCCTGGATGTGATATCTTTTGGTTGCAGGGTATTTATCCACATTGATATTGCTGTTTTGTTATGTAGAAGAACGAGGGCAGACGACAAAATAAAAAAAAAAACGGTGCTCAGCAATAAAATTTACAAGTTCCGGTTTCCGTTCAAATGGGTGAATTTAGGCAAACGATTACATTTCGGAAATCCCGTCCAAATGTTGGACATAAAATGTATTTTGTTTGTATTCTTGTATATGTTCAGTCCTGATGTCATAAATATAAAAGGTTTGTATAGTAATTCTAAAATGTATTTGGTTTGGTATTGAATTGTGCTCATTTTTTATAATTTTAATAGTAATTCAAATGCAAATAAATAAAATAGGTACACTAGGAAACAGCTAGCGATGAAACTATGGAAGCCATTTTCGATTGTGTACTTTTTACTCTGCGAACTACAATTAGGTTTAATTTTAATATATGATTTTTTAGAAAACTCAATCATTTGATCACTCCATGTTTTTATCAAGAAATTTCTCCGGCTCAGTGTTAAATTAAAGTTTACTTCGATTTAACTCATCAAATTCATTTGAATTATTATCCCTTATGAATTTTTTAATAATTAAAACTAATTTTCTTCCTAAAAAGAATTTTGAGCAATGTAAGAACCTTTTTACGAAAATTTTGCTCTATTCATTGCAATGTTTACAACGAATCCACTTCGCGTTCCATTTGTCAATCAATTAGAACATTTGTTTTGTGCTAGAAAGTAAAAAGATTTGTTACCATTGATTTCCTTCTCACAAACCCATGCTGTTGGAGTTAGTGACATATTATATTGTTACAAAAGCGAATCTAGGGCGAACGACAAAAGAAAAGAACAAGATTTATTAATTCTTGTTTGGTTTTTGTTTTTATTTAAGTCTTTTGTTTTTATTTTTATTTCGTCGCGTCGCCGGAATTTGAAAAGAAGCTAAAATCAACTGCGTCTTGCTCAAAGTTGCAGGGGCCTTTTATAGGGCATCGACTGTCTTCCAGTGATTTTCCATGTTTTCCACTCTCCACTGTCGAACTCCTCGAAGTTTACAATTATCCGCCATTTCTGTCTAGCTGTCATCAAAATTAATTTTCTGCAGGGCATAATAAATCGACTCGATATAAGTTTCTTCGTACTTAACATGAATTTTCCTTTCGATTGATGTGCCATACTCCTAGGTTCGTCCAGATCTAGGTTTCCTTATGAAATTCACCTGGAATTAACTAATTTCTTGAATTAACCGGACCTACTGAACGGTGTCATTAAACCCTTCAGTCAGCTTTTATTTCCGGTGTGTGGATTGTGGAACACAATTGGGACAGGTGGTAAAAAGAATGGCAGATTTTTGTTTCCTTCATTGTTCATTCGTACATAACACCAATTCATCAATTCATCATTCGTCAACACCAATTGAAGAAGATTGTGCAGTTCCGGGCGGTGGTCGATGACCATCACAAAGTTTGTAAATTCGTCACAATACTCTTAGTATAAAATGCCAAACTCTCACATACAACTTGCCCAAAGAGCTTTGGAATACATGAAAGTTTCGATATAAGTCTACAATTCTTGATATCACTTTTGTCACCCTTTTTAAAAACTAGAGTTAGAAATGCATTTTCCATAAACATAACATTTTTCTGATTTAATAGAAAACTCAAACAAAAATTAATGCGAAGAACTAGTATATTTCACATTTTTTTTCAGAAGTATTGGAGGAATTCCATCTGTCCCAGATGAATAATCATAATTTAAACGATGCGACGCGACGCAAAACATTTTTTGTACGATTGTAATTTTTGTCTTGTTGTTGCTTCTTATATTAATTTTGGGGCATTTTTCATTTTGTGTTTGGGGCCATTTTTCATATGTTTGGGGACATTCTTCAATTTTGAAAATGCGGCCATTTTTCATTATGAAAAAAAAGCCCGAAGTTTGGGGCCATTTTAATTTTTCGTTTTGGGCCATTTTTTATTGGGGCCAAATTCCATGTAGCCTTCAAACTCATTTTCTATAAACAATTTTTTGGCAAAACGTCATTTCTAGAACTATAAAATTAAAGGCTTTATAGCATCATTTGTCATTATATATACTGTCACTTTTAAATGTTTTTCTGTGGAAATACTGTATTTTTTACATTAACGCAGGGACCTTTGAAGAGAAAACAGTCCAATAAATATTTTAAAAGTGTCATATTTTGCGATAAAACTTTAATTAATAGCTCTACCAAGAAAAACGAAAAAATTAGATACAAATGTAGAGGATTTATGAAATACGGCCATGCACACTTTAAATTGTGACTTCTGAAGTTTGAGGTTTTTTTAGTTATGATGTTGTTCTTTTTAATGAGCAATATTTTAAGCTCTAATTTGGAGGTTTTCATCCAGATACCTCATTTCTTGTTGATATGGTACTCAACTTTGCGTTAAGCTTAAGGGAGACATCGTTGTGGCGTATGTAAGGGAGTTATCAGCATACACGCGATTTTCGCATCTAGTGGGCATAGGCTGTTCTGGTCAGATGTAATCATCATCAGGCTGTAGAGGATGGGGCCAAGCTTCGAACCTTGGGAAACTCCGGTTTTGATTCTCTTCACTTGTGATTTGTAGTTGTCCATTTGAACGCAAAATTTCAGCAAATCATTAATTAATGCATAGATATTCATTGTTTAGTAAACAAGCTTCAATAAAGATTGAATGACTATTCATTAAACCAACAAAGTCCAGCATCAGCTGAATTTGAATGATAAATTTCGTCGCCCGAGAATAGTTTTGTCGTAAGCGCCAAAACGGTTTTTTTTTAACTGGATATGCAGTACTATGTTTTCAAAGGTGCTCTCTTCATTTCTGTTGTCAGAGTTTTCCTATCTCTTACCGTTGCTGAGATAATTAGTATGCATTTTGTCGTATATCCACAAAATAATCACGCCTTGAGTTTTGTTTTGTCGTAAGCGCCAGTTTTTGGTATGTACGACAAAAATTCCATGTGTTTTTCCCCCCGTCTTAATATTGTTTTGTCGTAAGTGTATAGGCTTAAAACATACGATAAAACCTTAAAATTGATTTTTCGTACGTGTATGAGACTAACATAGAATGTAGGACTGATCATATACAAATACAGCACAAATGAGAAAACAAATATTGCGGTTTGGTTTGTCGAACGTGTATAGAGATTTCGACTGCCGCGCCAGTGCCGAAAGTATAAATACAAAGAGCGATCAAAAGAAAAATTCAGTCGTTAGCAGAAAGTCGTTAACGAAAAGGCATCAATGCAGGCTGAACGAGATCTTGATCGGAAAAACATTGATCCAAAGCATGCCACTGTCTGTTTTGACCTCCAAACTGTCTTTGCACTGCCGAAAAGTAATGCCTCTTCGTTTTTTTTACAAACGAAAACTAAATGTGTACAATATGACTGCAACACTTATTTTGCCAAATAAAAAAGAAAAATTAACTTATTGTGGAATTTCGAATGAGTTGCAAAGCGGCCGTTCTGGAGACGATATTGCCAGTGCAGTTTCAAAAATACTGCATCAAATTGTTTCTGACAATCCACTTATTGAAGCTCTGACTCCCCCAAAATAAAAACAAGGTCATGTCCACTGCTTTGATTTTTTTTTATTCAAAATTCAAATTTAAAATTAATTACACAAACATTTTTGGAGCCTGGACATTCCCTAATTCAAGAGGTAGATTGCGTCCATAAGTCCATCGACAAATATTTGCGCAACTTGGAAATATTTAGCCAGTTTTCACTTATGCGAAATCTTAAGAATATTAATTTTAAGAACTTAAAATTAATTCAAATGTTGAGAGGGACAATTGAACTTTTCGTCAATTCCATTCAGACGAACAATTTACACTCTATTATAAAACGAGCGGAAGAGAAATGGAGTTAAAACAGCTTCAATATTGAAAAAAATCAAACAAGATTAGCCTTTCAACTCAAAAAAAATTGTTCACCCAAAGTCTTCGTGTTTCAGGTAACTCAAAACCGTTATCAAAAGACAAAGTCAATGACCTTAAAAGTTTATTTGTTTTTATGCCAAAACTACTACGAAGCCCTGTTCAAATCAAAAACATAAAAAGAAATCATAAATAATTATTTGTTATTTAATACTATTTTTTTACTGGTGTGCTATAACTATGTACCTTATACAGTTATTTATGGTAGCTTTAGGTTTACTAACCTAAATGACATTTTTTATCTCATAGATTTAATTTAATATTTCATAGTCATAGAATGACCTTTTCGTAAGTTTTTATAAAAAATAATGTGATTTTAACTTTGTACCTATACATTCGTATTGTTATGGTCATAGGATGTCTTATTTGTTATTGTTTTTTTTATTAATCAAGTTAAATTGTTCACACCAAGATTGCCATTTAAGCAAAAAAACTCAATTGTGATGTATGTATTCCTATTTTAGCCTTTATAAAATAAATAACATTTTATTGTTAACATTGGTAATTGACTTTTTTTAATTGGTTCTCATACCAATTCGTATAGGATTTAAACAAGACGCTTGAATATTGAAATGTCGTACGTCAGTTCACTTTGTCGTACGTGTATGGGATGGAAACAAAAGCTTATTTTCGTGGCGTATACGACAAACACATTTTGGGTAAAAAGCTTTGTAATTTGAAAACCAAAACAGCTAGGACAGTGTTGAATACATAAATCAAAAGAAAATACTCCACACAATATATTCTTATAAAAAAAACTTAATCGCTTCGTTTTTTTGTATAGTAACGGAAACCTTTAAATGCGATTTCCCAAAATCGTGTTTTTGTGAGATACAACAAAACAGTTCTCGGGCGACGATTATTGTTGAAAAAATAAAAAAAAAATTGATATTTACGTAAGGATTTGGTTCAGTGTAATTAAAACAATTTATAAAGTTAAACAAACCGGGATTGAAAGATATAAATCTAATTTTGCAGTCCAACAAAAGAAAGAACTGAAATAAAATGGACGTTTAAATTTAAACAAAAATATGTTTTAATACAATAACGAACTAACAACAAAAAAACAGAAAACCCCTTGAGCAAAAGTAATGACCATCTTGTGTCTGAAACCTTAGGCTCTAATTTAAAAATCCATATACACATATATTGGTACATGAATAACATTTAAATAAAACATGAAACCTTATGTACTTACCTTTCCTACATGCAGCTTTTTTAAATCACTCTGACCAACCGCAAATCAAAATGTTCAATTTGATCCACAATTTGATTCCTCTTTGGCTAACAACCACCTGGATTTGCTGGCTTTTTGATCTGAATTGCACGATTTGGATTGTTATATTGCATTATCTATATGTATTTTAAGGCACATCGGTATTCAGCAAATGGCCGCCAACAGCATTTTGCCATTCGCATTGGTAATTGCTGCTTTATAGCTGCATATATAAGCGCAGCTTAAGTCCAGCCTTGCGGCACCGCTTCCAGTAATTGCACTCATTTAAGACAGTCAGGCTTGACAAGAAAATATACTCACGAATAATATTCTCAATTTACGCAGTAAGAGATCTCAGATTTGAGCTTTCGTGGTTTTCTCAAGCGCTTCAGTTTCATATTTTACAAGAACTTTTTTAATTTTAATTTTGTTGTGTTTTTTAAGCTTCAGACCCTGAACTTGAAAAAAAAGAGCAATTTGGTAAAGTAAAAGATGAAACAAAGGGGGAGGGGGCACGATTGTTAATTCTACGAATTACCTAGGTTGGCCAATCGGCAATCTTACGAATTCGGCAAAGAAATCTAAGTAGCTAAAAAAAGAAATCATTTATTGGTACCTTTTTCTGCAACCCATACTGTAGTTACACACCCCCCAGTAGGATCTTCACCTCAAAGTCCGCACATTAGGTAAAAATACCTCCATATAAATAACAAACCTCGAATGATGTACAAGTATGCTCGTCTTCTTTCCTCCAATAATATGTTCAGTTCCCTGTAATTTATTCAAAGACTCGATCGTTTTTGATCTGATGGGCTCTCTGGACAATCAGCGGCCATTTTTATTCTGCAATGGCTGTCCGCTGTCCCTTCCGTCTATCCCAATCCCAATCCCAAGACAAGACAAAACAACGACGAGTATTTTGCGAAATAATTGTGCACTTTGTGCAAAAACAAAACGCAAAGCTATATCGCATCGCAAAATGTCGGATATTTACGAATTATAGTTATTTGAGAGTTTTTATCGGTTGGACGTGAATTCTGGACGTGTCCGCCGCCACCATGTCAACGTGCATTGTCATAACGCTTCGTCGTCGTCGTCGGTCGTCCATAGTTGACGTCGTCATCATCATCGTCATCTTTCGACTTTGGAAGTTAATTTTTTTGGTTTTAACTTGGCTCTCATAATAAATTGCACCAAAGTGGAATTTAATATGAAGAAAGGTCCTTCGCTTGGATGAAATTACATTGCTGGTTCATGCCAATTATTGGTTTGGATTGGGAGCTCGGATACCGATAGCCATTGATGCCATACCATAAACCTTTGCCTGGGCTATAGTGCGCGGGATCTCGATTCTCGAATGCGGATAGGAAAACTCTGGATATGATGAATTAAGTGCTATCGATGCCATCAATTTGATGTCATTTTGTGGTCATTGGGTTGACTTGACGTTTTGGGTTTTGTTTTGTTTCTGTCTCGGTTACGATTGAATGATCGCACAAAGTTGATTTTTTTTTCATCGTAGGCCTGGGAATGTGTTCCGACAATTTTGCGACTTGATGATGATTGCGAGGCTTGGAGGTGAGGATTTGCCGGGGCATCTCTGACCTTTGTTGATTGGTAGTCTATTCATCGCATCGTATTGAAAGGTAGAGATTTAGTTAGGTACCAACCTATGCATTTATTGGCAATAATTGAGAACGGCCCGGCCCGGCCCGTTCGAGTTCGATTCGCAAACGATTGAACGATTACTAGAAATTGCTGGGATTCGATAGGAAATTAAATGAGAATTCAATTGGATACCAAACATGTGTTTAGGTTGGGAATCGTGCAACTGTTAATAGCCATATCAGATGGGTCAGATTATGTTTTGTTGTGATTTTTAAACAATTATTGTTTAGATATGTAGGTCTTTTCAAAACTATCTATAGGTATTAGCCCAGTCAAATTCGACAGTAAATTCGCAAAGCGCGATGTAGTTTTGCATTTGTGATATGTTGTTGGGTCATGTTAGAGTAGTCTGTAGCTAAGTTTGCAACTTCGAAAAACCTGTGCCCGCTGCAGGAAAAATGCAACATTGAAAAAACGCTTAAATTACCCCATTTTTTCCTTTATAACTTTGGAAATATGCAACTTAGGAAAAAATCTGTCCACTATAAACTTGTTTGTTATAAAATTTTCTACAAGACCACATCAGTTTTAAATTCATGCATGTTTTATTTGTGTTGCTATCTTATTATGAATTAAAAAAAAATCCTGAAAAACTAAGTAATTTTGAAGCACTCAAAAAGTAGGCCAAAAATTGTCCAAATCTGCTAAAAATTTGGAATCAAATATTCTTGAGTATTTCAAGATGAAATTCGATCCAAATCGGTCAAATAGTTTTGCAAGAAACATGATGTTAACTAAGTGCAACACGCAGGCGTGGATCCAGGATTTTGGTCAGGGGGGGGGAGCAATTTTCGTGTAATTTTCAATAACAATAAATCAAATATAAAAAGAACAATTTTTTTTTATTTCATTCATGATGCTTAGCTTAAAGCATTAAATAGGACCTATTATGTATTAAAACAAAAAAGAAAAAACAATGAATAAATTAATTTACCTAGGAAAATAGAGTAATGCAAGTATGGATATTATGTTGTACATGGTATGCAGTTCTTAAATAATAAAATATAATTTTTTGGTGGGACCGGTTTTTGAAAACCTCGTTATTACTTTTTCAACATCGATCGCGATTTGTCTGTGGATGTGCATAAGTGCCAGACCGTGGAGGCGGTTTTCACCCGTTGTTGATCTTGAATATGTTTTAAGGCGCCGCAATGAAGAAAAAGACTTCTCTGCCGAAGAAGTTGTTACCGGAAGCGTTGCAGGGATACGAAGAAAACTATGTATTATTACAAAAACATCACTATTGCTCTATAAGTTTGCATTCTTTTTTTTATCACAGCTGGCATAAACTCATAGTTCGATCAACTTGCACTTCCTTCCTCCGCCCGTCCCAGCAGTCCACTTATAGATTTTTCATTCTACAATTTTGCTCAGAATAGAATAACACATCAATCCACAATATAAGCTATCGACGGCATTCTGGAATTTACTAACACGGTTTGCACAAAGGAATAACAATTTGTTGAAAAGTATATCAAAGAATAATTGTCAAAAATATGGTCAAATTTGCCGTGCATTTATTTCGCCACTAAATTTTGACCGATAGTGGATGTACAGTTCGAACCAAAAATTTGTTTTTTTATATGGAGTTTTTTAGCTTCGCTAAATTCTTGAGAGAATTTTGTATGAGCTTATTGAAAAAAAACTGCCATTCTAAACAATTATTAAAATTTTTAAATTAAGAGTGTATTTTTATCTTGTTAAAGAAGATTCCTACTACTAGGTACACGACGAATTTTCGGTCGATATTTTTTTAAATTAAATAAGTGCGACCTGGAAAAAGAATATCTTACTTCAACTCATTCATTTAATTTCAAAAGCAATCAAGAATCAAAAATCGGCGCGTAAGTGTAATAACAGACTACGAATGTAATACTACATTTTCACTACGCCAAGTAAGGCAATTTCGTTTAAAATTTCCAAATTTGATCCCAGTTTACCATTTAAAATTTCCCAATATAAATACATATTTTGAAATAAGAAAATTTCATACAAATTTGCACGAAAATATGTGAAGATTTTACAAACGCACTCAATTGGAATCCATTTTAAAAGCTTTGAAAATCTTTAGTATGAATATAGAAAGAGAAAAAGTATTTAACTGCCAAAGCCAATTCAAAATGAAATGAGCTATACAAAAAAATCAATAAATTTGAGACGAAAACACTTTTTAGCTATTTGCGAAATTACCTCATTTGTGGCTCCAAGGAAAAGTTAAATAAAAAACTGAGTAGAACAAACCTTTATTAGCTGAACCAGTGAACGCGCTCTTCGTTTCTATTCCTGAATGTTTCATTTTGTTTTGATTCGGAGGGCCTCGCCAACAGCATGCAGCAATCTCAAATCTCAGTTGCAGTTGCCTGAACAAAAAATCTTCAGTTTGGCTGTAAAAATACTGAGAAAAACTTTGGATTCGCTTGACAAAGTTGTTAAATTATGTGAACGTTCACCAAGTTGGACCGCAAAGAGTTCAAAAAAATTGCCCTTACCGTTATAGCTATTTGCTTTTGTATTATGGGAATGGCATTCATCGGTTACTTTGTAAAAGTATTCCACATCCCAATCAACAACATTATTGTTGGATCAGAAATGTCATTTTTTGGTTAGAATAGGTAACTATGATATTTTGTTAGATTTTAAAAGTAATCTACTGTCATAAGAAAATCAAACAAAAAAATGTGTGTATTCAAAGATTCTTTTTTCAGAAATATATTTGGAAACCACTCCGGACTTTGATTTCTGTTTGGTTTAACAGAAACGTAGAATTGCCCAGAAGGGGACAATTGCCCCCACTGCCCCCCCTGGATCCGCGCCTGGCAACACGCAATGTTTACATCATTGCATTGTAGGACACTTAAGTTGGCACTTATTTTTGTACACGTACAATATATCTTTTTCTAAGAAACTTTGGTAGCGATTTTAAAAGTTCCGAAAATTGTAAACTTGGCATGTAAATATGTAATTTCGTGAACATTTTCGAGACTTTTAAATTCACTACCAAAGCTGCTTAAAAAAAGATATAAATATTATAACTTTATTTTATGATAGTTAAGGGTTACAAGTACGTGTACAAAAATTAATGCCAACCTAATTGTCCTACTTTGACCACAGCAATTATGTTAACATTGCGTGTTGCACTTAGTTATCATCATGTTTCTTTCCAAAAGTATTTGACCAATACGGATCAAATTTTCGAATTTCGTGTTGTAATACTCAAGACTATTTGATTCCAAATTTTTAGCAAATTTGGACAATTTTTGAACTACTTTTGAGTGATTCAAATTTACTTAGTTGTTCAGGATTTTTATTTAAATTCATAACTAGATAGCAACACAAATATAACATGCATGAATTTTAAACTGATGTGGTTTTGTAGAAAATTTTATAACAAACAAGTTTATAGCGGACGGGTTTTTCCTAAGTTCCATATTTCCAAAGTTATAAAGGAAAAAATGGGGTGATTTTAGCGTTTTTTCACTGTTGCATTTCTCCTGCAGCAGGCACAGGTTTTTCGAAGTTGCAAACTTATCGCGCTTTGCGAATTTAAACCTTTTTTGTAATTATTGACTGGGCTATAATGCTTTATGAGTCAGAGTAATTTTTCAAATTATGAAGGCAGTTATGATATTTGTTTGAGTTAGTGACTGGAATAGAAAAATCTAACCCCTCACTGTGGGATAAATGAAGCGCTCCAATAAATATTACCACGTATTAAAATCCAGCTATGTATGACTAAGATTCTTTAAAAAGCAAGTTGTAAGATTTCGCAATACAGAAATCTTTGAGATCAGAGGGCTCAGCAATCTCCGTTGCCCGTGAATCACTACGTTACTTCATTCTACTCTTGAATCCATTATAAAGTTATTTTCAATGCTTATTTAAAGTGGCAATTTGCACGAAAGTAGGATCAAATTTTAGTGCTTCCGACTTTTTGTCACAGAATCTCCGATAAGCGGTGTTTTTTTGTAAACTTTTAAGTCCCTGCTTCCAGAATAAGACAGTCGAACATTCCAAAACGATTTCTCAGTTTGGTTGTCAGAAATTTGATGCAACATCACCAGAAGTTTAGAAGGTTTTGATAGCAACAAAAGAAAATATGCAATCTGAGGTTTCAGACTTCGATGTTGTGAAATGAAAATTTGCACCCAAATTAACAACTTAAGTAGCAAAAATTACATCTTACATACAAAAGACAACACTTGATGCCCTAATGGTACACTGCCGCTGATTTGAATAGGTTCACACATTTTCGCAAACTAATGTTCTTCAATCTTAATAATATTGAATGTACCCAACTTTATTTTATGTATATAAGAAGATTATAGTTGACACTTGTTTGGACATAGATACATAATTTGAAAAATGCACTGTTATTTTGATATAGTGATTTGATCATATTATTTTCACTTTCACTTTTTTTTCGAGCAAACAAATATAAACTCCAATTTCAATTTTTAACCAAAAAATCCAAATCAAAATGTTCATCATCTTCAAAAATTTCCATCTTCTTAATCCACCTGACCCACCTGCTAACTGCGAAGAAGGCCAAGATTCCGCTTCCGAAGTGCGGCTGGCGATATCCAAACTAAATCCGTACAAGGCTGCTGGTTCGGATGGCTTACCAGCCGAACTATTTAAATCAGCAGGAGATCAATTGGTAAGGAGCATACACCGGCTCATCTGCAAAATTTGGTCGGATGAAAGTGTGCCCAACGAATGGAATCTCGGTATAGTGTGCTCCATCCATAAAAAGGCAGATGCTCTGAAATGCACCAACTACAGACAGTGTTGCCTCAAGCTGAAATGAAAAGTCGCTAGACTATCCTCCAAAAGCCGCTAGATTGGCTGAAATTCGGGGGACAAAAAGTCGCTAGACAAAAATTGGTAAATAAGTGTTAAAAAAAGTTCTCTTTGAATAACTTTTTATTTTTGTTCAAAAATTTAAGGTAAATTAACGAAAAACTTAGGTCTATTATAAATTTGAAACAGATGAATTGCTTATTTCAGACTACTGCGCTCATTCGCACTTACATTTTGCACATGTTTTAGTTTTAGTTTTATTTATTTCCATCTATTGATTTATTACAATCTCTTAGACTAGCCTACTCAAAACTACATGGGTAATATACGTTTTGTTTGTTTAGTTGTTTAATAATATAATAATAACAGAATCGGTAATACATAAAATGAATACTAAATAGTATAAATACAAAACACAAAATAAACTTTTAATAAATAAAATAAATTTACATATATACATATCTTGAATTACATTTAAAATTAATTCTCAATAGATTATCTTTAAACTTCTGTTTATCATATACGAGATCAATGTATTGGCAAATTGAATTGAATTCTGAATAAGACTTTGAAATAGGGTCTGACTTCCTATAGTTTGTAAAAGATCTTGATATAAAAAAGTAGGATCTTTCCCTACTTGGAGCATATGACAGAAATAAAGAAAGCAACATGGGACAGTCAAAATAGATAGATAGATAGATATATGTTTATTGAACAAAATAATATTTACAATTTGACTTATAACTAGTTAGATACGATGATATTATACATTTATTGGCACATAGGGGGCCTAATCTTATACTTTGTCTTAAATTTAAAGGATTTTAAAATATAAAATACATGTCAAAAAATTAAATCTAAAAAACTGACTTTATTATCCTCGGGGTGTTCCGTCCCGATTGTCAAGTTGTAGTTTTGGTGGGGGATGGGTTGGCATTTAGTCGCGGTGATATGCTGACACTGTGTCAGCGTAGAACGAAACTGCTGGCTCGTTGCACGTGATGATGTTGTCAACCAGGATTTCCATCGCACTGAGGTATCTCGGCTAGGGGTGTTGCTGCTGAGTGGCCATCCTTCTCATCAGTTGATTTGCGTGACTGTTAGTGAGTCCTACAAGCTTCTTTGCTTGAAGCAGTAGGTACCTGTCCAGAGGGATGATGCTCGCCGCTGTGTAAAGACGCTCGTTGCTGTGATGTCTCATTCGCTGCCGATCAAAATGTAGTCCGGTACAAATTCTTAGTAACTTTCTTTCGAACTTTTGAAGTTCCTTCATGGCCGTCATCGAGATGGAGAACCAGACTGGGAAAGAAGCTGATTATAGGCCACTGGAGCTGCTTATACATAAGTATCTTCTTCTTCTGGCTTAGTCCGTTTCTGCGTCTCATCAATGGGTGGAGTCGGTGAAAGGCACAGTTGGCTTTTTTGAGGACGTTTCGTGAGTGTGGGTTGAACCTTAACCACTCGTTGAAGTGGATGCCTAGGTACTTCACGTTCTTTTTGGCTGCTATTGTAGATCCGTCCTGAAGTTTCAGAACCAGACTTATGCACTTGGCTGCGCTGCAACTACCTCTACTGGGTCTCCTGAAACACACAAGCTCCGATTTGGAGGTGTTTATCCGGATGCCCCATTTCATATAGAAGGCGTAGAGTCTATTGACGTGGTGCTCAACTTTTCGTAACGCTACCAGAGGAGACATCGAGGCGGCATACGTAAGGGAGTCATCAGCATACAGGAGATTTTCGCATCCAGATGGAAATGGTTGGTCAGATGTCATCAGGATGTAGAGGAAGGGGCCTAGCTTGGAACCTTGAGCAACTCCGGCTTTATGTTCTTCACTTGTAATTTGCAGTTGTCCATTTGTACGTAGAATTTTCTGGAAGAAAGAAAAGAAAAATGAATTTTTTTTAGTGGCGGGGGTAAATGTAATACGCGAAGCTTATGGATAAGGGCTTCAATTCATACGCTGTCGAATGCTTTCTCGACATCCAGAAAGCATCCAACGGTGACACGATGGTTGTTGAGCGCTATGGTGATGTCATGCTGGAACTTCAGGAGCGGAAGCAAAGTGGAGTGCTTTTCTCTAAAGCCAAACTTCATGTCTGGATGGGACAGTCAATATGGTTACAAATTGTATCTCTTGCCAGCATTATCAAATAATATTTTCTTCTAGACTCGAGTGTTTTCAAGTCTATTAAAAGGCATCTTTCTCTATAAGGTATTACATTATCCACGCAGTTAAGTTTTCTCAATGCATATTTGGTAAACTTTCTTTGGATTGATTCAATCCGAAATATATGTATTGCATACAATGGCGGCCAAATAACGTATGCATATTCTAAAACACTTCTGATCATTGAAATTGAAACATATATGTTTTTTAATGTATATGGATCACTGAATTCTTTCGAGTTGCGCTTCAAGAATCCTAGTAACTTATCGGCTTTTGCTATTACATAGTCGTAGTGTTTATTAAAATTAAGTTCTTCATCGAAGATTACACCTAAGTCTTTTTGGCAGCTTATAAGTTCAAGATCTATATAAGATATACTATAGTCTAGATCTATATTAGTATAGATCTATATAAGATATAATATAGTTAAATATTATGGGGAATCTTGATCTCGTAAATGTTATAGATTTACATTTAGCAATATTAAGATGAAGGCAGTTATCAGAACACCATTTATGCAGACTATTTATGTCATTTTGTAGTTTTAGGCAGTCATTGAAAGATTTTGTTTGAATATATAGTTTTAAATCGTCAGCAAAAAGCAGACTTTTTGCGAATTTAAAAACATCAGGTAAGTCATTAATGAAGAGCAAAAAAAGGAGTGGGCCCAAATGACTGCCTTGGGGTACCCTGAATTATCGAATACAATTTTAGATATAGTGTCTCCAATTTTAACATATTGTATCCGACCAGTTAAATAGTTTCTAAGCCACTTAAGAAGATTCGAGTAAAACCCCATACATTCAAGTTTACCTAGCAGAATATTTAACTGGACTCGGTCGAATGCTTTTGCAAAATCTGTATAGATTGCATCTACTTGATTACTGCGAACTATACCCTTTAAACAAAAGTTAGAAAACAAAGCGAGATTTGAGTTCACGTCTTACATTTGTTGAGATTGTGCGTAATAAGAACTAGCCTGTGAACATTCTTCCACGAAATTTGATTGAAAAAAGGAAGCAAACATATTGCAAATTATTCTTTCAACACTCGATTGCTCATTGTTATAAAACATACTACTTGGCAAGCTGTGAGATTTTTTTTTATTATTCAAAAATGCCCAAAACGCTTTTGGATTCTTTTGAATGTTATTTTCAATTGACCAAAAATAATGTCTGAACAGAATGTTTTTGAGTTGTTCATATTGTTTTCTACAAACACGATACTCATTCTGCAAACTAACGTCTAATCTACAAAGCTTTTGCAATTTTGTGAGTCTGTTTTTCAAACAGCTTAAGTGCCTATTGAACCATATTGGCCGACCATTCTGCTTTTTCTGTTTTATCGGAACAAAAGTACTGCACGCTTCATTAATTTTAGCAAGAAATTTTCCATAGCACGATCCTAAGTTATCGTCATCAAGAATTGCTTCCCAATTAGTTTGATTAAAAAATGCATTTAATGCAATATAGTTAGCTTGATCAAAATTCAATTCTATTTCCGACTGTCAAAGTTAAGTTTGTTAAAATTTAATATTAATAAATCTATGTCTAACGCTTTCTGGTGTTAATAATTTTTAAGAATTGGCAAATATGTTGCTTTCAATTTGGCTTCTAGTTCCGTGTTAACAAATATTAAGTCTAAAATACGACCATTTGAATTCCGTTGATCATTTACTTGATTTAAATTCATTGACAAAAAGGAATCGATTATTTCAGAAATATTACAATTAGAAACATTAAATGGTATCAAAAAATTCTCTTCATCAGAAAATATCCAGTTAACCTGGCTTAAGTTAAAGTCACCTAAAATAACGATATGCATATTTTTAATATTCTTTAAATGCGTGCTATAAACAGAGAAACCACTAAGTGATGGTAAATAAGAAACGACAAAATAAATAGTATAATTTTCAATAGGAAATTTAACTTCGAAACATATTTGTTCAACGTCTACATGCTCTAAAACTATCTGGCGGCTAATACAATGAGATCTAAGAGCTAATATTACCCCTCCACCTACGGTTTCACTAGTGTGCGATCTATCTCTTCTATAAACTTGGAAGTCATCATTAAAAAGTTCCGAGGAAAAGATTCCGTCACAGAGCCAAGTCTCTGTCAAGGCAATAACATCGTACAAACAGCAAGTGACAGAAGTACTGAAGGTATTTGTTTTTGTACGAATACCTCCCACATTTTGATAGTATACATGAAGAACATCACTATTGTTGTTTTTATGAGTGTTAGCCTATGTGTGGTGAATTTCAGTATCCAATTATTGGAAATAGAAAATGTAAAATTAATTTAAATGACAGGAATGTAAAATCACCAGGGCCACTACATACAAAAATAGTGTTTGCGTATCACAACTCACAAATGCTCACCTTAAAAAGTCGCTAGAAATAATCTAGTGACATCAAAATATTTTTTGTCGCGGAAGAAATTGAAAAGTCGACAAAGTCGCTAGAACGGCAACCCCGACTACTGAGGAATTAGTCTCCCCAACTTTGCTTATAAAATCTTGTCGCCTATCCTGTGTGACCGCTTAAAACCTTTTGTCGACGATCTGATCGGCCCCTATCAGTGTGGTTTTAGGCCAGGCAAGTCAACCGTCGATCAAATGTTCACACCCGACAGATTTTAGAAAAAAACCAGGAATTCCAGATCGATACACATCACCTCTTTAACGATTTTAAAGTCGCGTGAAAAGGGACGAATTATACAGAGCCATGTTATATCTCAGCATCCCTGCCAAACTAGTCCGCTTGTGCAGTATGACGATGGAGGAATCTCGCTTCTCCTTCAAATCGGTAAGAACACCACCGATTCCTGTAATGTTGGGAAAGGATTGAGGCAAGGTGACGCGTTATCATGCAACCTATTTAACATCGTTCTTGAATCAATTGTACGCAACGCACACGTCAACATCAGAGCAGATGCAGAAGACATAGACAGTGTCGGCAAAACGAAGCGAGCGCATTTGCGAGCATTGAATCGGAGGCGGCTAAAATGGTATTGGCATTTAATGAGGACAAGACGAAGTATATGCTGTCATCGAGATAGGAATCTCAACATTATCGTCTCGGGCAAAATATGACGATGGACAGATATAACTTCGAAATTGTCAAGGCTTTTGTCTACCTGGGCTGTACTATTACCTCGCAAAATGACAACTCTGTTGCCAACCGCTGTTTCTTCGGTCTAAGAATAAGATGGCATTTAAGTAGTTAGGCCGTCTCTCAGAGAACCAAGGAGACTTTATGCAAGACCCTAATCATCCCGGTCCTACTCTATGGGGCAGAAGCATGGACACTGAAAAAATCGGATGAAAATCTGCTAGGGTGTTTTGAGAGGAATATTCTTCGTGTGATTCTCGGTCTGGTGTGTTTCGAAGGAGTGTGGAGGAGAAGATTCAACGACGAGCTAATCGGGCTATACAGCGACGTTGGCCTGGTCAAAATGGTGAAAATACAGCGGCTGAGATTGCTGGGGCACGTGGATCGTATGGACATTAACCCACCTGCCCGACGAGTCTTTAGCAATTCTGTTAATTCATTAAGGTTTATGAATAAATAAATAACTGAAAGAAAGTGTCGCAACTTTCAAGAAAATCTTACCCGAAGTCTAGAAGATTTTTCTAAAAAAAATATATTCTTGTCGATTTTATATAGCTTATATTACTTTTAAATATTCACCTTACAATAATGAGGAAGAAAACTTTAATTTTTTGATTATTTTATCTGTTAAACTCCAATTTACTTTTCTTATGAGCGATAACGTTTTCACCAAAAACTACAAAATTAAATTTAACTTTTTGACAACTTCAACAAACTGCATTATTTACATAGTTATAATCATTCAAGTGTTCACGTTTGTACTTTATAAGTCTAGAACCATTAAAACCCATTACAAAAGTTTGTTGAGGCCACTGTTTTGAGTGTTTAGAATAGCGAGAATCTCCCCCAAATTTTCACGATAGTTGAACAACTCAAAGAAGGTTGGTGCCTTGGCGCAGACTTGTTCGTAAATGCATACAACTCAATATAATAAAGCTAAAAATATTACTTCAAATTAATTATAATCCACAATCACACTAGCGCATTTCAAACTAACAAAAAAATCAACAACTTAAATTCAATCTTCAATATTATATGATAGGAAAGAACACATAATACTTCCACCTCCAAATGATTTATAAAAATAATCGTTCAAAAATATTAAATTAAAATTTAGGAAAGAAAAGTGACTCCAATTATCCCTTCTCATTTCCCGCTGAAAGCCATTAAACATTTTTTGGCGTTAAACTGGTCGCTTACTGCGTATAAACATCCTAATGCCATGATCTTGTTGTCTTTAATTTAACATCCTATATTCTTAAGCTCATGCTCAAGTCCCTCAAGGCTACGATCGTATTATATTCAGATTTTCTTTCAACACTGCGTGAGTGCAGTCATCGTGGTAGGCAGGCGCGCCATTTCTTTAATTTGATTCCATCTGCAAATCTGACTCCATCAAAAGCGCGCGGTGTACTTGTGTACATGTGTAGGAACAATTCGGCGATTCTGTTGAAATGCTAACACACTACAATTAAAATTGCGTTAAAAACCCATTTAGGATGCTGGCCAACCCACAGGTGCTTGCCATCTTAATGGGTGCTTCATAAATCCTTTACTAACGAAGCGTTGAAAAAATCACTTTACCAAAGGCGTCGTCGCTCTCGCTCGTCACTGCCGCCCGACAAAAAATATAAATATATTTTCAACAAATAATGGCGCACAGACTGTTAATTTATTAAACAATACGCCTCCGGGGGCTGGCATGGGGCGATCCGGCTACTTAATACCCGTCTGTGAGCGGGCGCAATTAATTCGCCACCAAAATACTCAAAAAGGAACCATCAGCCAGCCAGCGTAGAGCGTACAGCAACAACTTTACCTATGACAAATGTCATTCAATTACTTCGTTCCAATTATGGCCGACAGAGGCGTTGCATCATTAATTCGCACCGCAAGACGCACGTCGCGTCGGTCGGTCCCGTATAGTGTTTCATAGTGCAAAACGCTGACCTACCTCGTCGTAACGCGACGATCCATTACTCTCTCGAGTGCACTTCTATGACAACCTAGCTACAACAGACCTTCGCGGTGGAACGATCAACTGTGCCGGGCGCTTTATCTGCGCCACCAGGATCACCGACAAAATGACACATGAAAGATGATGAACTCACCATGGACAGACAGTAGCTGCGGCACCGTCATCTGAGGATCAGATAAAATCGATAGCTCAACCCTTTGATGGCCACCGACCAAAAAGACAACGCACAACACTAATGCCACAAAAGGGGCCCGATCCAGGTATAGGTAGGAGATGGAGACTATTCTATATTCTGGTAAAGATGATCTTTTCAGTCCACATCAAGGTTGGCAGAAACAAGGGGGGCAAGGTAGAAGACTTTTGTCCTCCGGTGATGTACCATTGTCCCAAGTGGTTAAAAGGAGAATTTCTTAAGAATAAATACATTTTTCTTAGCTCAATAATCCAAAAATTTTGAATAATGATTTATGTTATTTTTAACTCCTTTTTCTTGATAACTTTACACTTCCATGCTAGGTCTAATAGTAAAAAAAAAAATATTGTTCAATTCAAAGCATTTTTACTTAAAAAACTCAAAGAGGTAACTTTCTAAGATACGAGCAGAGTTCCATCCTGTATACGATCACGAATTCGATACTTCCAGTCATATCTGGCCTATTTCATAAACATTGACAGGTGATAATTTGTAAATGACAACTTGACAATTGTCTAAATTCTGTCCCATAACAAAATTGACAATTTTGTAGAACTGTCGGGGAACTTGCGAAAATTGTCAAGATTTCGGATCATAAACAAATTGTCATGACAATGTGACAGTTGTCAAAAATTTCCCGACAAATTTGTAGTGACAATTTTTTTATGGAACAGATAAAAAAGTACAAATTACAATTTTGTTAGTATGTAATTGACAATTGTGACAGGCAATTGAGTGTCGGTAGTAAAGTGACAATTTAGGTAAAAATTGTCTAATATTATGTCTTCAATTGAAAGTAATAATGAATTTGATGTGCGAAGTGAAGTACGCCATCCTCGAATTTTTAAAGAAAGAATTAACAATGATTTTGCTGCAGTGGTTTTTATTTAATGAACAATTCCGCGCCTGCAAAAGTACAGCGGAATACATTTTGTTTAAAATCTGTCGACTCCTTCAGCATCCCAAAAAGGGAAATCATGCCCCTGATGCTAAGACCCAAGTTTTATGTGCGTCTTACACTGGCTTGGAAGATAAAGCTCAGTACCATGATGAAATGAAAGAGAAAAAGAGTTATTTTACTTATGTGTATTTAAACAATATGTACATATCTAGCTACATAAATAATATTGTAGATCAATTCAGTCCCTTGTGTATGTTACAAAAAAATTGTAAAAATATGACAGTGACAAAATTGTGACGACAAAATTGTCATAGTCTAACAGTGACAAAATTGTCGTTGTATTTAACTGACAATAATGTCACCTGTCAATACGTTATGCAATGAAAACCTGTCAGATAAAAGCGACTAATTTGTAGAATTGTCACTTGTCAATGTTTATGAAATAGGGCCCTGGTGTAACCGTCTTTGAATAGGTTGATCTGGCAGTTCAAGAAAGGAGATGCTCGAAACTGCGCCAACTAATGAGGAATCAGTCTCCTTAAATTCGCCTTCAAGATCTTCTCTGTCGTGTTATTTGAATGCCTGAAGCCATTCGTCAAGAACCTGATAGGTCCATATTAATGTGGCTTCAGGCCAGAAAAATTCAACCAGCGACCAAATTTTCAAACTAGGTCAGAACCAGAACCCAGGAACTTCGAATCGACACTCATAACCCTTTCATCAATTTCAAGGCCGTGTATGACAGCATCTATAGAGACGAGCTATACAGAACAATGTCTAGTTGCGGCATCCCTGGCAAACTCTTCCGTTTGTGCATGTGCATCAGGATGACAATGGAGAACGCACGCTACTCAGTCAAGTTCGGCAAAGACCTCACCAACAACTTTGTTACCAAAAAATGATTAAGGCCAGGTGACGCGCTGTCATGCGACTTCTTTAACATCATACTTGAAAGAATAGTGCACAACTCTTATGCCAACATAAGAGGCACAAACTTTCAAAAGTCCGCCCAATTACTTGCGTACGCCGACGATACAAAGGTGTGTAACCTATTAGCGGCGAATGCGTACGCTTTAGGGATATTTGTGAAAAAAATTTTTCGGGTGACCTTCGTTCCCGTATGCATAGACGAGAAACGGAGGAGAAGATACTACAACGAACAGCGACATTGACCTAGTCAGAAAAGTAAAAAGGCAACGACTGCGGTATGGCTGGGTCATGTAGAGCTCGGTTACCAGCGTATTTAAAACCAAGTATGACCCATCATAGTTTCATCGATTTTAAAACCAAGTATGAACATAGATCATGCATAGACTTTTGTGCAAAGATGCCCTGTCATGTGACTTCTGCAATCACGTACTAGAAAAGATGGTGTGCAGGGCAGGCGTTAACACGGAATTCACTTTCTTCAAGAGATCCGTCAAACTGCTTTGATTTGCGGACAACGTTCCGAATCTTGACCAGTTGTTGGAAGTAGGTGAAGAATAATTCACCAACATAACCCACCCCATAATCTTCTTCTTTTTCTTCGTCTTCTTCCTCTTCCTCTTCTTCTTATTCTTGTTCTTGTTCTTGTTCTTGTTCTTGTTCTTGTTCTTGTTCTTGTTCTTGTTCTTGTTCTTGTTCTTGTTCTTGTTCTTGTTCTTGTTCTTGTTCTTTTTCTTGTTCTTGTTCTTGTTCTTGTTCTTGTTCTTGTTCTTGTTCTTGTTCTTGTTCTTGTTCTTGTTCTTGTTCTTGTTCTTGTTCTTGTTCTTGTTCTTGTTCTTGTTCTTGTTCTTGTTCTTGTTCTTGTTCTTGTTCTTGTTCTTGTTCTTGTTCTTGTTCTTGTTCTTGTTCTTGTTCTTGTTCTTGTTCTTGTTCTTGTTCTTGTTCTTGTTCTTGTTCTTGTTCTTGTTCTTGTTCTTGTTCTTGTTCTTGTTCTTGTTCTTGTTCTTGTTCTTGTTCTTGTTCTTGTTCTTGTTCTTGTTCTTGTTCTTGTTCTTGTTCTTGTTCTTGTTCTTGTTCTTGTTCTTGTTCTTGTTCTTGTTCTTGTTCTTGTTCTTGTTCTTGTTCTTGTTCTTGTTCTTGTCTGTTCTTGTTCTTGTTCTTGTTCTTGTTCTTGTTCTTGTTCTTGTTCTTGTTCTTGTTCTTGTTCTTGTTCTTGTTCTTGTTCTTGTTCTTGTTCTTGTTCTTGTTCTTGTTCTTGTTCTTGTTCTTGTTCTTGTTCTTGTTCTTGTTCTTGTTCTTGTTCTTGTTCTTGTTCTTGTTCTTGTTTCTTGTTCTTGTTCTTGTTCTTGTTCTTGTTCTTGTTCTTGTTCTTGTTCTTGTTCTTGTTCTTGTTTCTTGTTCTTGTTCTTGTTCTTGTTCTTGTTCTTGTTCTTGTTCTTGTTCTTGTTCTTGTTCTTGTTCTTGTTCTTGTTCTTGTTCTTGTTCTTGTTCTTGTTCTTGTTCTTGTTCTTGTTCTTGTTCTTGTTCTTGTTCTTGTTCTTGTTCTTGTTCTTGTTCTTGTTCTTGTTCTTGTTCTTGTTCTTGTTCTTGTTCTTGTTCTTGTTCTTGTTCTTGTTCTTGTTCTTGTTCTTGTTCTTGTTCTTGTTCTTGTTCTTGTTCTTGTTCTTGTTCTTGTTCTTGTTCTTGTTCTTGTTCTTGTTCTTGTTCTTGTTCTTGTTCTTGTTCTTGTTCTTGTTCTTGTTCTTGTTCTTGTTCTTGTTCTTGTTCTTGTTCTTGTTCTTGTTCTTGTTCTTGTTCTTGTTCTTGTTCTTGTTCTTGTTCTTGTTCTTGTTCTTGTTCTTGTTCTTGTTCTTGTTCTTGTTCTTGTTCTTGTTCTTGTTCTTGTTCTTGTTCTTGTTCTTGTTCTTGTTCTTGTTCTTGTTCTTGTTCTTGTTCTTGTTCTTGTTCTTGTTCTTGTTCTTGTTCTTGTTCTTGTTCTTGTTCTTGTTCTTGTTCTTGTTCTTGTTCTTGTTCTTGTTCTTGTTCTTGTTCTTGTTCTTGTTCTTGTTCTTATTCTTGTTCTTGTTCTTGTTCTTGTTCTTGTTCTTGTTCTTGTTCTTGTTCTTGTTCTTGTTCTTGTTCTTGTTCTTGTTCTTGTTCTTGTTCTTGTTCTTGTTCTTGTTCTTGTTCTTGTTCTTGTTCTTGTTCTTGTTCTTGCTCTTGTTCTTGTTCTTGTTCTTGTTCTTGTTCTTGTTCTTGTTCTTGTTCTTGTTCCTGTTCTTGTTCTTGTTCTTGTTCTTGTTCTTGTTCTTGTTCTTGTTCTTGTTCTTGTTCTTGTTCTTGTTCTTGTTCTTGTTCTTGTTCTTGTTCTTGCTCTTGTTCTTGTTCTTGTTCTTGTTCTTGTTCTTGTTCTTGTTCTTGTTCTTGTTCTTGTTCTTGTTCTTGTTCTTGTTCTTGTTCTTGTTCTTGTTCTTGTTCTTGTTCTTGTTCTTGTTCTTGTTCTTGTTCTTGTTCTTGTTCTTGTTCTTGTTCTTGTTCTTGTTCTTGTTCTTGTTCTTGTTCTTGTTCTTGTTCTTGTTCTTGTTCTTGTTCTTGTTCTTGTTCTTGTTCTTGTTCTTGTTCTTGTTCTTGTTCTTGTTCTTGTTCTTGTTCTTGTCTTGTTCTTGTTCTTGTTCTTGTTCTTGTTCTTGTTCTTGTTCTTGTTCTTGTTCTTGTTCTTGTTCTTATTCTTGTTCTTGTTCTTGTTCTTGTTCTTGTTCTTGTTCTTGTTCTTGTTCTTGTTCTTGTTCTTGTTCTTGTTCTTGTTCTTGTTCTTGTTCTTGTTCTTGTTCTTGTTCTTGTTCTTGTTCTTGTTCTTGTTCTTGTTCTTGTTCTTGTTCTTGTTCTTGTTCTTGCTCTTGTTCTTGTTCTTGTTCTTGTTCTTGTTCTTGTTCTTGTTCTTGTTCTTGTTCTTGTTTGTTCTTGTTCTTGTTCTTGTTCTTGTTCTTGTTCTTGTTCTTGTTCTTGTTCTTGTTCTTGTTCTTGTTCTTGTTCTTGTTCTTGTTCTTGTTCTTGTTCTTGTTCTTGTTCTTGTTCTTGTTCTTGTTCTTGTTCTTGTTCTTGTTCTTGTTCTTGTTCTTGTTCTTGTTCTTGTTCTTGTTCTTGTTCTTGTTCTTGTTCTTGTTCTTGTTCTTGTTCTTGTTCTTGTTCTTGTTCTTGTTCTTGTTCTTGTTCTTGTTCTTGTTCTTGTTCTTGTTCTTGTTCTTGTTCTTGTTCTTGTTCTTGTTCTTGTTCTTGTTCTTGTTCTTGTTCTTGTTCTTGTTCTTGTTCTTGTTCTTGTTCTTGTTCTTGTTCTTGTTCTTGTTCTTGTTCTTGTCTTGTTCTTGTTCTTGTTCTTGTTCTTGTTCTTGTTCTTGTTCTTGTTCTTGTTCTTGTTCTTGTTCTTGTTCTTGTTCTTGTTCTTGTTCTTGTTCTTGTTCTTGTTCTTGTTCTTGTTCTTGTTCTTGTTCTTGTTCTTGTTCTTGTTCTTGTTCTTGTTCTTGTTCTTGTTCTTGTTCTTGTTCTTGTTCTTGTTCTTGTTCTTGTTCTTGTTCTTGTTCTTGTTCTTCTTTTTCTTCTTCTTCTTCTTCTTCTTCTTCTTCTTCTTCTTCTTCTTCTTCTTATTCTTATTCTTCTTATCCGTATTCTTTTTGTTCGTATTCATCTGCTTCTTCTGCTTCTTCGTCTCCTTCGTCCCCTTCTTTTTCTTCTTCGTCTTCTTCTTTTTCTCCTTCTTCTTTATCTTCTTCATCGTCAACAATCTTCAATAGTACTTCTATAACTAACTATATGCCGTGACATACATGGTGTAGGTCATGTTCTGAGACCTAAATTAACCGCATGGAGAAATTTACCTTTTAATTTACCACTGCGTATAGCTAAGCCATGTCCATCACAGTGCGAGGAAGCATTTAGGTTCAGCATTGATAATTGCGATGCCTCCTCCATTAAATGGTAGCGATGTTGATTGATTGCCCAATCGATTATTGCATTATTTGGATTTGAGGGCCTTCGCTTCGAGAGCCGCTCCAATCACAAAACTCAAGATTCGAAGAATCGTTAATGATCTATGTAGTAGGCTACCTCATTCTCCTCATCCATCCTCACCACTCTTTCATATATTATGCCTTTTCTTGAGAGGAACATACTATTAAAGCGTTAAATTAACATATTGACCAGTTCGGTGTGAGAATGGAAATACCTGCGGAGCTGATGAATTGAGGAAGTTTTAATTGATTTTTGGCGGTCCAGCAAGCAGCAAGTAGTAGTGGCTGGCAATAATTGTGGTTATATTGGTAGGAGTTGAACTTGAAGTCATTTATCATTTTTCATTTTCATACATACATAGATACATACATGTATGTATATTGTATATGAATATGCCAATGGTCTGGACTGGAGGAGATTGGCATTAAAAAATGATTAGTAAATGAATGAAGCTGCATTCCAAGGTACCTATATGTTACAATTTAACACAATGAGAGTTCTTTAAGAGGAAGCAGTTCGTATTGTGTTGGTTGCATTTGCGGAAAATCGATTGAAGAAACCATTAACAACTTGTGTGGGTTTTGATTTTAAAAATTTTAAAAGTGGAAAGAAACGCCAATGAAGCATATTCCAAAAAATATAGAAACAATTATTATATTATTTGTGAAATAAAGCTTAAGCGAACATTTACTCAAAGTATTTTATACCGCTTCAAATTATGTGGCTATGTCGTTTGTATCAGTGAAAAGTACCATCACCAAAATAGCTTTATACTGCTCCAAATTAACATCACGAAAGCCTTGTAACCTATACTAACTAGAATCCATCGGTCTGGTAGCGATACCGCAGACCTAAAAAAAGCATTTTGAAAGTGCATTTTTAAACGATATTTTACTAGTGTTATATAGGTCCACGGTATCGCTGCCAGACTGATTTTACTTTCCTGATTTTTCTGACACAAAGTCTTATAATTTTCTCGAGCTTTTAGTCAGCTTATGACTCGAGAACGGATCGTTCGATTTTCACGATTTTGAGTTTGATGGCCCAAATAAGGAATATCCCGTAAATTTCCAGGGAAACTGGAAATCCGGGAAGATCCGGTTTTTAATACATTTCTTCACATTTAATCGAGCATTGGGGAGAGAAATGGATTTCGATCGAGTCTAACAGAGTCAAAATGTTTCAACAAATGTCCCATTGAATTAAAATGAAGAAAAACAAAAAGGTAAAATATAACTATAATTAATTCGGCAATACAAAAATCATAATATATAAATGTCCCAATGTTGAATCCAGAACAAAAGCAAGCATTCTATGAATTTATTGATGTAAGCAGCCGATAACGGAAATGGTGCATTTTTTTGATGTTCCCAGTGGAACTGGCAAAAGCATTCCCGATTTCACTAATTTGACTCTGATTCGTCCGAGATCTTAGATTGCTTAAGTATATTCGCCTCTTATGGTATTGCGGCTCTTCGTTGCACGTTATTAGAAGGTGGTCGAGTCATTCTGCCTTGAAATTGCTATTGAATCTGCAAGGAGATGAAGAACCTATATTCAACATTTCAAAGATCTCTGCGATGGCGAAAGAATTGCAGCAATGTAAGATTACCATCTAAGACGATTGCACAATAGCTCATGAACGACGTTTCGGTGGTGCAATGATTTTGCTGTCAGGCCATTTTCGTCGAATGCTGCCTATCATTCCCCGATCAACTGCGGCAGATGAATTAAACGCGTACCTGAAGGCATCGGATTTATGGCAATACGTGAAGAAATTGCAATTGAAAACGAACATGGAAGTCGCTTTACAAAATTATCAATCCGCTGCAGTTTTTCAGGCAATTGGCGTGATTCCAGTTGTCTTAGACTCATTTTATTTAGTATTGCTCAACTTGCTGAAAACTCCAAAGTAGCCCAACTTACAAGTTGACTTCAAATCCGAAGTTGAACTGAAATTTGAAAAATGCTTTTATTCACTACTTTAAATCTGAACTCGAAGAGTTGAAATTCAAAAGTAGAGTAGCCTGCGTTTTTTAAAAATATCCTTGGGATATTTGTGACAAATGAGACACAAGACTCCATTTTCAACTTTTGACTTGCATTAGAATACTTTTGCATTTGAGTTTGAACACGTTTCTTTAATTTGAAATAATAATTTTGTATTATTTCTGATCTTGTATTTATTCCGAATAATTGGAATGGAGCTTTCATTCCATGTGAAGCGCGTACTCAAAAGAATACTGTTTAGTATTGTGTGTCCAACTTAAACCTTATATTATTATCATTGTACCATGAGTACCTTTAAGGGGAAATTTAAAATATCCTCAAGTTAGTCATCTGGCAATTTTTAATAATGAGGACGTCAGTCCAGTGCAAATAAAAGATTTCGTGTTTTATTTACTAAATTATTATTAAATTACAGTCCACTTAGCTGCAATATCGATCACGGTCCTTCGACGCCGAAATTTGTGCCAGGCGACCTACCCGAGGGTCCGTAAGGGGAGGTAAGTTTTGTATCGAAGTGGAGAGGTGTTTGTGTTTGTAGTGGGTTTGGTGTCGAGTGGATGGACAGAGCAATAACAGCAAGGGTTACTAGCCAACACGCTTTTTTCGTATTCGACTGGAGGCGAGAGCAAGCAGTGAGAATGCGGAAGTGAGCTTGAACTACGCTAAGTTGATTCAATTCAACCCTCCAACTCGCTTGGTGGAGTCGAGCCCGAATCTGGCCATCCATGTCATCAAGCTCCAACACAATCTCTTGATTTTGAAAGTAAATGGGGTAGGCATTGAAACAAAAATAATAAGCAACAAGATGGTGCGTAAAAGAGAAAGGTAGATTATTGTTCGTCAAGTTCATGATGCGTTAAGTAAGCTTAAATGCTGAATTCGTTGAAGGTGGGTGCGTTCAGCCATATGGAATGAGAATTGCATTAAGGTCAGTACACACTTTCGTTTGATTTGATGTTTCTTTTCTTTTTCGAATCGATGGTCAAGATTGTAATCTTTTGGAAGTTATATAAGTAGTAGTAGTTAAATTGCTAAGCACCAAATAAGCACTATATATAGCAAATTGGGTTAATGCTGCGTGCACTATGATCTCCAATTGTAAATCGGCATACATACAAAAAAAAACTGCTTCAAAACTTTACACAAACTTACCAACAAAGGATGATCTTTTAACATTCTGACATTTTGACACTTTGAGTGTACGTTCGTAGGATGAATCATTTGTTTATAAGACAAAGTTCAATCCAAACGTACATTCACGCAGAAAAGCAGTTACCTACATAGGGTGACCTTTTGACATTTTGACGTTTTGACACTTTGAGTGTACGTTCGTAGGATGAATCATTTGTTTATAAGACAAAGTTCAATCCAAACGTACATTCTCGCAGAAAAGCAGTTATCTACAAAGGGTGACATTTTGACGTTTTGACACTTTGAGTGTACGTTCGTAGGATGAATCATTTGTTTATAAGACAAAGTTCAATCCAAACGTACATTCTCGCAGAAAAGCAGTTACCTGCAAAGGGTGACCTTTTGACATTTTGACACTTTGAGTGTACGTTCGTAGGATGAATCATTTGTTTATAAGACAAAGTTCAATCCAAACGTACATTCACGCAGAAAAGCAGTTACCTACATAGGGTGACCTTTTGACATTTTGACGTTTTGACACTTTGAGTGTACGTTCGTAGGATGAATCATTTGTTTATAAGACAAAGTTCAATCCAAACGTACATTCTCGCAGAAAAGCAGTTATCTACAAAGGGTGACCTTTTGACATTTTGACACTTTGAGTGTACGTTCGTAGGATGAATCATTTGTTTATAAGACAAAGTTCAATCCAAACGTACATTCACGCAGAAAAGCAGTTACCTACATAGGGTGACCTTTTGACATTTTGACGTTTTGACACTTTGAGTGTACGTTCGTAGGATGAATCATTTGTTTATAAGACAAAGTTCAATCCAAACGTACATTCTCGCAGAAAAGCAGTTACCTACAAAGGGTGACCTTTTGACATTTTGACACTTTGAGTGTACGTTCGT
This sequence comes from Melangyna quadrimaculata, assembly GCA_949320155.1. NCBI lineage: Eukaryota > Metazoa > Arthropoda > Insecta > Diptera > Syrphidae > Melangyna > Melangyna quadrimaculata. Next base: position 92,219,270 of record OX439484.1, read on the forward strand.
AGGATGAATCATTTGTTTATAAGACAAAGTTCAATCCAAACGTACATTCTCGCAGAAAAGCAGTTACCTACATAGGGTGACCTTTTGACATTTTGACGTTTTGGCACTTTGAGTGTACGTTCGTAGGATGAACATTTGTTCATAAGGCAAAGTTCAATCCAAACGTACATTCTCGCAGAAAAGCAGTTACCTACAAATGGTGACCTTTTGACATTTTGACACTTTGAGTGTGCGTTCGCAGGATGAATAATTTGTTCATGAGACAAAGTTCAATCCAAACGTACATTCTCGCAGAAAAGCAGTTACCTACAAAGGGTGACCTTTTGACACTTTGAGTGTACGTTCGTAGGATGAATCATTTGTTCATGAGAAAAATTTCCTTCAAAACTTACATTCTTGCAGAAAAGCATTTACTTACAAAGGGTGACCGTTTGACATTTCCACTAGCACAATTCTACCGGTCTGAATGTATGCTAAGTTTCCACCGAATACTTAATCTGGATTTGGAGTGATTTACACTATATCTTCTTTAAACAACGTGAGTTACCATAAAGATTTAAGTCTCTTCAAATCGGGATTGAAAATGAGTCTCCTTGAAGTTAAACATACCTATTTTCACTTGCATCTACTCTATTGGGCGCGTCCAGTTTTTGTTGCCTACAAATGTTGTTATACATTTTACTACGGCAATTGGATAAATTTTATTACTTCAAAAGCAATATCTCACTTTATTTCGAATTACTTAATATGCGTAGCACGATGTGCGAACATTTGCATCACGTAAAAAAAAAAAAAAAAAAAAAAAAAAAAAACCCGCAGATGTACATTTACATTCAGTCAAGAAAGAAGGGTACATTCAAGGTATAGAATGCAGAACAATAAGTTTAATATGAGTGCGTATTCCTTTGTGTGCAGAAATCCCATTTTCTTTGGTGAAAACGTGGCATTAGATAAAGAGCTTCCATGCTAACATAGACTGGATGCGTTCACATTCGTGTAGAATGAATATGTGAACGCACCTAATATTATTGAACGTGACAGAATACTGACATTCAAAACCAACTAGTTTTTGTTCGTTGAAAAGCCAGAAAAAAAAAAAAAAAATCAAAAATATTATTTTTTTGCGATTGCATATTATACGAAGTTTAATAAGTTAATAGATATAAGTATGCACTCTCGTAATTGTTTAAAAAAAAAAGAAATAAGTTAACCATTAATTTGTTTGCATTTATTTTCAAGAATTGCTTGGACGCCAAAAAAAAGGGATATTTTTGCGACCATACATATATTATACCGCATTTAATAAGTCAATAAATCTTCATAAATCTTCTTCAATATAAATCCATGGCAGCCAACGCCATCAGAGATCGCGAAGCAAGCGCAAGGGCAATTCTCAACCGTCACAATGAAGTTAAAAATGAAGTCATTGTTGCAAAGATGGCAAAAGCTGCTTTAACATCACGAAACCGGCAGCTATCAGATGATTTCAAAGATTTCAAAAAAGCGCATAAAGTTCTGATTCGTTCAATTCCATCTGATGAACTGGAGTCAGCAATGGTTTATTTTGAGGAGATTTCTCAGGCTTATTTTATGTCTTCTTCTATAATCAAAACTGCTTTGGAAGGTCAAAATAGGTCTACTTCTTCAGTTATATCAAATGATGCAGGGATAATTCGCGTTGAAACGGCACGAGCTCCAGATCCAGGAGAATTTGATGGGAATCCATCCAACTGGCCGTCCTTTCGTGACCAATTTAGAGCTGAGGTACACGATCGTCCTCAACTGGATGAAGTAACAAAACTGCATCTTCTAAAAAAGGCTTGTGTAGGCGCAGCTAAACTCACAATCGGTGCATGGCAACCACTAGCTGTGAACTATAAAAAGGCATGGGAGGGTCTTGAAAATAAGTACGAAGATCCATACCGACTGGAACAAGCATTGGTTTCTGATCTACTCAAGATGTCGAGCTTGAGAGATGAGTCACATGAAGGACTGCGACAAGTAATTGACACTACTACCAATACACTTCGTCAATTGGAAGCCATGGATATACCCGTGCAACACTGGGATACCTTCGTTATCGGCTTGATTTTGTGTCGGTTGCCTAGAAATGTAGCGGATGCGTGGGAACAAAGAAGAGTCGTGGCTAACAAACCAAATCTGGCCGATTTAATGGCTTTCTTAGAAGGAAGAGCACGCGGACGTATCTATATTGAGCAAGGATCTTCATTAGATAGAAGCAAGAAAAGTACAGCATCTTCACCTGACATAACTAGAAATCATGCTCAAAACTCGAAAATCGTTCAAAGTGGCCATCCACATGCTTCATATGTTTCCAGATCAAACGCGCCATGTCTTAACTGCACTGGATCACATGCATTGTATCGTTGCCCAGATTTCTTGTCAAAAACAAAATCGGAGCGACTGACTAAGTTAAAAGAAATGCGATTGTGCACTAATTGTTTGAGAAAACACGATGGAATATGTTCATCGCCAGGATGCCCACGCTGCGGTGGGACTCATAATAGTCTTGTTTGCTTTAAGGGACTCGATAAGGAAACACGAGTTGTAGGCATGGTACACAATTCCAAAAAATTAGTTAAGCGTCCACGAACTCAATAGCAATTAAAGCGTAAGGGTTTTTATCCATCGAACTTACCACATCTTTCCTGTTCCAAACAAACATTATTCCCTTCAGAAAATTCGCAGCAGAAACTCTCCCAGCAGTCAGCTACAACTAGTTGCTGTACAGAACAAACCAACAATTCACCGAACACTAAACTAAACAACCCTTTTAAACGGCAGTCACCGGATGGAATACTCAACCAACTCAGCTGTCATACAGAAGATTCAAATTTCAGTTTAGATCAAACAACAAAACTTAAATTGGCTTTGTTACCAACAGCCGCTTTCCAGATTTTGGCCAAAAATGGTGCCTCGGGTATCGTGCGAGCATTATGTGATTCAGGTGCTCAAGTCAATTTGATAACAAAAGGATGCGTCCAGAGAATTGGTTTGAGCATTCAGGTCATGCAAACTAATATCAGCGGTCTTGGAAGTTGCTCTCCATTGAAGACACATGGTGTGGTGTTTGCTGAATTGTGTTCACGTGGTTTGAAATCAATTGATATAACTATTCAAATGGTTGTGGTTGCAAAGCTAACTAACCTCTTGCCAGCTAACGGGTTACCTGCAGACTCATCAGCAGATCTCTTGACTTCTGATTTAGCGGATCCAGAGTTTAACTTACCAGGACGAATCGATGTCATTCTGGGAGCAGGAGCCATGGGAGATATAATGAGCAAAGGTTTGAAGCGTTTAGAAAATGGGCTCATGGCTAAAGAAACCCAACTTGGTTGGATAATATACGGCAACTCAGCAATTAACTCTTCAGCTTCAGTGTATAACACATTAAATAATCCAGACGCAAAAGGCCTAGAGGCAGCGATACGGCGGTTATGGGAAATAGAACAACTTGACGAGCCAGCCGGCATGACGCCAGATGAAAAATGGTGCGAGGAGCATTTTGATAAGACCATAAAACGAGACGAGTGTGGCAGATATATAGTCACAATTCCTATCCAACCGGATAAACGGAAAGTTCTTGGATTGTCCCGTAATATGGCTTTAAGACGCTTCCATGCTTTGGAGAGACAGTTTGCAAGAGATCCAGTTTTCGCGGAATGGTACATTCAATACATGAAAGGCTTGCATAAGGCTGGGTTTATCCAGGAAGCGCCGTATCCGATTGATGAAACAAAACCGCATGCTTATATTCCACATCACGGCGTCCGACCACCGAAGAAACCAAGAGTTGTTTTTGATGCTTCCGCCGCTACATCATCCGGATGGTCATTCAATGATATTCAGCTACCAGGTCCTAGACTTCAAGGTGACTTGTATGATATTATCATTCGGTTCCGCATGGGAAAGGTCGCTATGACTGCTGATGTACAAAAAATGTTCCCTCAAGTCAAAATTGCAGAACAACAGTGGGACATGCAACGATGTTTTTGGAGACAGAGCACCAATGAACCATTACGTGAATATCAACTTACCAGAGTGACGTTTGGGATGACTTCGTCAACATATAATGCAGTAAAGAGTATGCAACGGTGCGTTGATGAGTATCGCGAAGATTTTCCTTTGGCTCACGAGGCTGTCTACAATTCCTTTTACGTGGATGATTTCTTAAAAAGTGTGCACACTACTGAGAAGGCTATTGCAACAAGAGAGCAGCTGGAGTCATCTTTGGGCAGAGGCTGTTTTCCTTTGACAAAATGGGCTTCTAATGAACCAACAATATTGCTCGAGAACGAGCGTATTCAGTACAAAAGCTTAGAAGAAGATACATCAACAAGCATTCTTGGCCTGCTGTGGAATCCAGAAGATGACACACTACGGTTTAATATTCGCCAGTTCAACGAAGCGGAAACCATAACCAAACGCATCGTTGCAAGTGAAGGTGCCAGAATTTATGATCCAAACGGCTATTTGGCGCCAGTACCTATACGTGCAAAGCTGGTTATACAAAAGTTATGGAAAGTAGGTGCAAATTGGGACGAAAAGGCTGATGATGACATATCCGAAGCGTGGAAGATATATCGTGCAAGCATATCGGCACTGTCTGAGGTCAAGATTCCCCGTTGGGTTGGAATTTCACCTGACAACGAGCTCCAGCTACACACGTTCTGCGATGCATCCAATATTGCCTATGGGGCAGTCGTATATTCAAGAGTCAGACAACCAGATGGAACCATTGTTGTGAATATTGTTACATCAAAGAACAAATTGGCACCCAAACAGACTAAGACAATTCCTCGATTGGAATTATGTGCGGCAGCCATGGGAGCGGTTCTAACGAAAAAGGTCGCCAAGATTCTTCAAGTACAGAATGAACATCTGCACTACTGGTCTGATTCAGAGATTGTATTGTATTGGTTGCGTAAATTTCCGGGCGATACAAAGGTTTTCGTAGGTAATCGAATATCACTTATCCAGGAGCATAGCGATGTGAATAAATGGAAGCACGTGCCCTCAAAAGAAAATCCAGCCGATGTTATTTCACGCAGCATGATATCGACCGATTTAGTGAAGTCCAGTTTGTGGTGGCATGGGCCAGATTTTTTGATGAAATCTGAGGACCAGTGGCCAAAGTGGAAAATCCTAAGCCTTCCACTTAGAAAAAAAACTGAAGCAGATGACGAACTCCGGAAGAGCATGGTGTTCAGCGCTCCAATCATGGTGTTGATATTTAGAAGTCCAGAACTTGTTGGATTATCATTCCTCGATTAGTAAAGTGCTACGTATAACAGCATATGTTCAGCGCTTTGTTCGGCTTTTCTGTAAGAAATGGTTAAAGGTTAGCGAAATTCCAGTAGATAAAGTGCTTCCGGTAGGTAGGAAACGACGGCGCGATGAAATAAAAAACCAAACCCCTGCAAAACGACGGAAAATGGCACCAAAATCACAAAGAGAACTATTCGAGGAGGAGGGTGAAATTAAAGAGCTTATTGACAAGGTTCCAGTTGTTACCTCCGAGGAGTATTCGCGTGCTTTAGCCTTCTGGCTCAAACATACCCAGAGAAAAGAGTATCCTTTAGAATATCGTAGGTTGCTTAAGGCCAGTCCTCTTCCGAATGATAGTTATTTGCTCTCTTTGACGCCTTTTATGGATACTGATGGTATAATTCGACTTGGTGGTCGAGTATCTCGTGCCGTTACCTTACCCATTACCTTTGACCAAAAGCATCCAATTTTATTGCCCTCAAAGTGTATACTCAGCCAAAGACTAATGCAGCAGGCACATGCTGAAACGCAACATGGCGGGCTGCAGTTATGCATGGAATACCTGCGTGATAAATACTGGATGACTAACCTGCGAACATTTATGCGAAAAATAATACACAAATGTGTTGTCTGTACACGATATCGACAGAAAGTTTCAACACAGCTGATGGCCGATTTACCAGCCGCTCGAGTCCAGATATCACGACCGTTTAAGCATTGCGGTGTCGATTTTGCCGGTCCATATAGGATTCGTGCATACACCGGGCGTGGCGTGCCAGTGTCATCAAATGCTTTCCTGTGTCTGTTCATTGACTTTCCAACTAAAGCCGTTCATTTGGAGCTGGTGAGTGACCTCAGTTCTAAGGCGTTCTTGGCAGCCCTGGACCGTCTTGTGGCAAGAAGAGGAATGGTGGAGCATATTTACAGCGATAATGGTACGAATTTTGTTGGCGCGAACTCTGAGCTTAAACGGATTGAAGAACAACTAAACAAAAATGAGCTTCAGCATGAGGTTGCCAAACGAAGAATTACGTGGCATTTCAACACACCATTAGCTCCGCACCATGGTGGTCTCTGGGAGGCAAGTGTTAAACGGGCAAAATATCACCTAAACAGAGAAATCGGTGCACGTAGTTTCACGTTTGAAGAGCTGTACACTGCCTTCGTAAGAATAGAAGCTTGTTTGAACTCCCGACCACTATGCGCATTGAAAGACGACCCTAATGACTAAACAGCCTTGACACCAGGACATTTCCTAACTGGGGGTCAAGTATTACGCCCTCTGGGTCCAGACGTGAAGGAAGTGTCCTCGCATCGCTTAGACAGCTGGGACAAGATACATCAGTTTGAGCAAAGCATTTGGAGTAGGTGGTCGCAGGACTACCTGAGTGAACTGCAATTGCGCACCAAATGGAAACAGCCTAATCGGAACTTGGAAGTTGGAGACTTGGTGTTTTTGAAGGAGGACAATCAACCACCAGGTTTCTGGAAACGTGCTCGTATCACCAAGGTGTATCCTGATAAAGCTGGACGAGTACGCAGTGCCAGGATTCGTGCAGGTGGCCGTATGTACGACCGCCCCGTTACTAAGCTATGTCTGATACCAATCGAAAACAGTCTTCAGCCGCACAATGAGATGTGTGCGAATGGGAAATGTACGGAAGGTTGTACTATATCAAGTGACGAAGAGAGCAGTGTTCATAAGCAACTGCAAACTTCTTAAATCCGAAGCAGCCTTTGATGGAGGTCAATGGTTTTTCGAAACAGCCCCAGCATAAGAGACTAATATTATTCAATAAAAAGGGTTATTAAGAAATAACGCAGAAATTTTAAACCAGCGGGTTTAAAGTGGGCAGGATGTTTAGTATTGTGTGTCCAACTTAAACCCTATATTATTATCATTGTACCATTAGTACCTTTAAGGGGAAATTTAAAATATCCTCAAGTTAGTCATCTGGCAATTTTTAATAATGAGGACGTCAGTCCAGTGCAAATAAAAGATTTCGTGTTTTATTTACTAAATTATTATTAAATTACAGTCCACTTAGCTGCAATATCGATCAAATACTAAGCGCATAGTCGTAATTCACTTGATGAGATCAAATTACCAGATATTTATCAAAAATAAATTTGTTTAACCAATTCACAACATCTCCTAAAAAGGGAGATGTTCTGAAATGTACCAACTACAGAGGAATTAGTCTCCTAAACGTCGCTTATAAAATCTTGTGGGCCATCCTGTGTGACCGCTTAAAACCTTTTGTCAACGATCTGATCGGCCCCTATCAGTGCGGTTTTAGGCCAGGCAAGTCAACCGTCGATCAAATGTTCACACTCCGACAGTTTTTAGAAAAATCCCGGGAATTCCAGATCGATACACACCACCTTTTTATCGATTTTAAAGTCACGTATGATAGCGTGAAAAGGGACGAATTATACAGAGCCATGTCATATATCAGCATCCCTGCCAAACTCGTCCGCCTGTGCAGGATGACGATGGAGAAATCTCGCTGCTCCGTCAAAATTGGTAAGAACACCAGGATTGAGGCAAGGCGACGCGTTATCATGCAACCTATTCAACATCGTTCTTGAAGGCATTGTACGCAACGCACATGTCAACACCAGCGGTACAATCTATCAAAAGTCCGTTCAATTGCTTGCGTATGCGGATGACATAGACATTGTCGGCAGAACGAAGCGAGCTGTGGCAGAGGCATTTGCGAACATTGAATCGGAGGCGGCTAGAATGGGATTGGCGGTTAATGAGGACAAGACGAAGTATATGCTGTCATCGAGAGAGGAATCTCAACATCGTCGACTCGGGCAAAATATCACGATGGACAGATATAACTTCGAAGTTGTCAAGGACTTTGTCTACCTGGGCTCCACTATTACATCGCAGAATGACATCAGTGCAGAGATCAAGCGAAGAATTACTCTTGCCAACCGCTGTTTCTTCGGTCTAAGAAGGCATTTAAGTAGTAAGGCCCTCTCTCAGAGAACCAAGGAGACTTTATACAAAACCCTAATCATCCCGGTCCTGCTTTATGGGTCAGAAGCATGGCCACTGAAAGATTCGGATAAAAATCTGCTAGGGTTCTTTGAGAGGAAGATTCTTCGTGTGATTTCCGGTCCGGTGTGTATCGAAGGAGTATGGAGGAGAAGATTCAACGACGAGCTATACGGGCTATACAGCGACGTTGACCTGGTCAAATAGCTGAAAATATAGCGGCTGAGATGGCTGGGGCACGTGGAGCGTATGGACAGCAACGCACCTGCCCGACGAGTCTTCGAATCCAACCCCGATGGGGTACGCAGCAGAGGAAGAACCCGTAACAGGTGGCGCAATCAAATGAATGACGACATCAAAGCACTCGGTGTGCGCAACTGGAAGCGGCTAGATAGGGACAGAGCTGGCTGGAGGGGCTTGTTAGTTGAGGCCGAAGCCCATCCTGGGCTGTGAGCGCCATCAAAAGTAAGTAAGTAAGTAACCAATTCACAATGTGCAATACCGTCTTTCGTCACGCGGCAAGGCATCCTTTATTAAATTTAGAACCATAATTGTTGTTGTGAAAACGATGAATGAAATCGTGGTCGTCCCATATATCGATTGCAACTCGTGGATGCATTGTATATTGCCGCCTTTCAGGGAATACATTTTCCTCTTCATCATCTTCGCTGCTCGAAAAATACGATGCCCAATTCTCCCAGAAGTAATTTGCCCGTAAAATTTTTAATTAACTTAATTTAATTTATTATTTAATTTTAGTTTTTTTTCCTTTCAAAGTCAAGAGTGAAAAGTCAATACAACTGAATGACTGGACATAAATGAATACACAGAAATGAAGAAAATTCCAAGTTTGCTCGCTAACTTCAATACTATTTTGGGGAGTTGAGAAAATCCTTTCATTAACTTTAGGGTTGAAAATCATAAGTTGAAAACGCCGACTTCGAGTGATTAAAAACTATGTCTCAAGTTGACAGATAAAAAAAATCCCAAATTTATGTTCAACTTTGAGTTAGTAAAATAGGTCTTAGAGCCAATTTTTTCACTATTGCTCAACTTGCTGAAAACTCTAAAGTGGGCCAACTCACAAGTTGACTTCAAATCCGTAGTTGAACTGAATGTTGAAAAATGCTTTTATTCACTACGTCGAATCTGAACTCCAGAGTTGAAATTCAAAAGTTGACCAACCTGCATTAGAATTAATTTTGCATTTTAAATAATTTTTCCGAATAATTGCAATGGATTTTTCATTCCATATGAAGCGCGGAATCAAAAAAATACCAAGATAAATTGAAAGCTATACAAATCGGATTAGGTACAACTTTTATTTTTAAAGCAAATAATATAAATATATCTAGCAATAAGAGGTGAGTTTTCACACACTATAATTTGTTCCTAAACTATTTAACTATATAATAATTTGTTTAGCAGAACTATTTTGTTTTCCTAAAATGAAATTATAAAAGAAGAAACACAAATTTTCACAGAGAAGAATAATGTAGGGTCAAACAGGAAAAGCCAAACAAAGATCAACAACTCCATGAAACGTAAGAACTGTTGTTGTGAAATGGAATCATGAATCATGAATGGATCGATGTTCATGAGTATGTTTTTACACTTTTCCGGCGAAATCGTCGCCCATTACTTAAACATCTCAAGACCAGCAAATCATTCCATATATGTATAACATGGAACACAATACTGAAGTGATCTGTTTATTGAAATTGTACACTTGTTCTATTTTTTGGTGGAGGAAAGGCACCATTTTTATAAACAAATTTCAATTATAAAAAAAAAGATGAAACAAAAAAAAAAACTCATGCGGTCCTTCATCTTAGTACTAACTCAACCGACGATGCTTGATTTCGGTGATCGGCCGAGAACTGAATAGCATGAATGAATAGACAGAAATGAAGAAAAATCCCAAGTTTGCTCGGTAACTTCTACTATTTCGGGGAGTTGAGAAAATCCAAAGTTAATCAACTCTAGAGTTGAAAATAAAAAGTTGAAAACGTCAACTTTGAGTGAATAAAAACTATTTCTCAAGTTGACTTTAAAAATCCCAGAGTTATGTTCAACTTTGACTGAATAAATTAGGCCTTAGTCACCCAAGATTCATATCAGGTAATATCAAAAGCGTGTTCATTTTTGTTCAGTTCTGCGCATGTTGTCAAAATCAATAGTAAACAATTGAATTTCAAACAATCACCGCGCCGGAAGAGCTTATCACGCGGTTTTCTCGAATATCGCTCAGAATTACATATTTTGACCATGTTGTGCACGAGTGATTTTGGTTGCGAAAAAGAAACATCTCAAATTGTCGATTACTTGAATCAAAATCAAATCGCCGATAAGTTACATTCATACAAATCCATAGACTCCTTGATGGTTGAAAACGAAGCCACAAACTATCCCAATTTTCTTTGGATGTTCAGGGCACTATGAAATTTAGATGCGAAGAATCTCAACAAAAAAAATGCCATTCAAGTCACGATTTTAAGGCGAAAATTCAAAGGCGAAGATGTTTTCATTCCGCAGATTCTGCTTATTCCGAGCGATTTGCCATATTTCGTCATCGTCTTCATTTTCCCGTGCATCTCGCTTTTGCTATGAGAATTAATAAGTCTTGAATTCACATATGTTTCTCACATGGTGAATTGTATGTGGCGTGCTCAAGCGTCGGCAAACATCCTGGTTTGTATACATGTACCCGCCCGAGTATAGAACGAAAAATATTGTCTACGATAAAGAACTTCAGTAAAAAAGAGGGTTGAACGACACGTCAATCATTCCGGTTTTACTGAAACTCATTGACATTGGTACATATATACTTCAGTTAGTTCCGTCCGTAATAAACGAATTAAGAGTCGACTTTATCCTAAGGTCGAGTTTATCCGATACAAAAAAAAAATCGAGTTTAAGCTACACTGGGTTTCAAATTCGTTTACTAAGGCCTATTGTATTTAGCTAATAGAATTTTTGGTGCAGAATTTGAATTGAAAGAAATAAATTACGTATATACATCAAGCTGCATTTGCCAGGCTCGGAATTACGAGTTTGATGGAAACGAAGTTTGCTGTGTCAGCCAGTTAACTTATATAATAATTTATATTTTAACTTGGTTTTAACACTTTCTTTTTAATCGTATCATAACATTATTGAACCAATAACATACATACGTCATACATCCTCAAATTTAAGTTACTAGATCAAATTCGTGCAATCCAAAATCCTTCGATTTGTTTTAAGTGTAAAATGTTTGTTTTGTATATCGCTCATTAAAAAGAAACTCAGAACTCAAGAAAACATCAATTTTGACCTAATGATACAGTTCAAACTCATTTTCTATAAACTATTTTTTGACAAAACGTCATTTCTAGAACTTGAAAATTAAAGGGTATAAAGCAGTGTTTCCCAACGTGGGGCCCCACAGGGGGGCAATTTGATATTATAGGGGGGTAATTTAAAGTTATGCTGCATTACACTTCTCTCCGAAAAATATTTCGGAACGTACTCAGGATCTGCTACTGTATTAATCAATTTTACCAACTTCACTTCACTCAATAACTTTTGACGACAAATGAGGCTGTGAGTGCAAAAGTTTCGTAACCCACTTTTTGTAATTGGGTTTAAATCGACTTAAACAAGTACATTATGCCTTTCAAATAGTCATGTTATATTTTTGTTGGAAAGATTAGATATTCAAGAATCTTAAATTATGTTTAAAATTATGTATCTCCCTTAGACAAAAATATGAGAGACAAAATAAGCCAATTTCTCAAAGTAGGGTTACGCCACTTTAGCACTCACTGCCTCAAATATGAATCATTTTTTTTTACGTTGATTTTTAACCGAAATCAAATATACCCCAATGCAACCAAATTTGCAAAGGAACTGTTTTATTACCTTTTCCATCTTCGTATTAACTGAATGTGGATTAAGTTCCAAAATTAGTTTTTTGATAATAAAAAAGAAATTGCCTGGATATAACAAAACGGGGAGACTTAAGACTAAAGCTGAATTGCAGGAGGCATCAAGCGCAAGGGATTTAAATATAATTATGAAAATATTTCTTATTTGTATTTTAGTTCTACATTAGGCGCGTTCAGGGAAGAGAGATATGGGAGATTTTGCTCCGTCAAAAGCTGAGTAAGCGAATCCAAAATTTTTTTCTTCAGTATTTTGACAGCCAAACTGAGATCAGGGGACTGAGATTGTTGAGGCGCTCCGAAATCTCCCCTTCCTGAACTCGCCTATTATACTCGTATGTTTTGAAAATAAACTTACGGTTTACTTAATTTCTATGGAATTCTTCCCTGTGTCAGCTATTCAATTTTTTCACTGGACATTTCAGATTTTTTTAGGTTTCTTCATATAATGTTGGGGGGACACAAGGATTTTGGAAAGGTTCTGTGGGGCATAGCACACAAAAGGTTGGGAAACACTGGTATAGAGCATCATTTGTCGTTATATACATTGTCACTTTTAAAGGTTTTTTTTTTGTGGAAATACTGTATTTTTTTCATTTACGCAGGGACCTTTGAAGTGAAAACAGTCCAATAAATATTTTAAAAGTGTCATATTTGGCGATAAAACTTTAATTAATAGCTCTACCAAGAAAAAAGAAAAAATTAGATACAAATGAAGATGATTATGAAATACAGCCATGCAAACTGTAAATTGCGATTTCTGAAGTTTGAGGTTTTTTGAGTTATGACGTGTTCTTTTTAATAAGCGATTATTTTAAAGAAAGTAGCTAACGTATCGTGTAACAACAGAAACTGTAGGTATTGCACAGCAAACTAAATGTGTATAAAGTTAGCAGGGCAACTCCGAAAATTCATATTAAAAAATATATAGTCTTGAGTTGCTAATTTATTGCTAATTTGTAACGAACAAAAAATTATTGCGCTGTTGGATATCGAGATACGGGATTACCTGCTAACTTGACGTCAAGTTTACAGGTTAAATTTCTCAAAAATGTAGATAAACGATCCGGGAGTGAATAAATGTTTAAAAATAATTTATTGCTTATTTATTGCGAAGAAAAAATATTAATTTTTTGTTTCGTTAGCAAGATACAGGGTTACCTCTTGACGTCAAGTTAGCCAGTCAACCTTCTCAAAAATGTAGATAAACGTCCCGGGAGTGGATAAATGTTTAAAAATAATTTATTGCTAATTTATTGCGGTGTTTTCTTGACGTCAAGTTAGCCAGTCAACCTTCTCAAAAATGTAGATAATCGTCCCGGGAGTGGAGAAATGATTAAAAATAATTTATTGCTGATTTATTGCGGTGAAAAAATATTACTTTCTTGTTTTGTTTGCGAGATACAGGGTTACCTCTTGACGTCAAGTTAGCAAAACAACTTTCTCCAAAATGTAGATAAACGACCCGTAAACGAGAGTGTATAAATGTTTAAAACTACTTTGTTGCGGAGAAAAAATATTATTTTTTTGTTTCGTTAGCGAGATACAGGGTTACCTCTTAACGTCAAGTTAGCAGGTAACCCCGTACCTCAAAATCCAACAGCGCAAAAATTTTTTTTTCGTTACAAATTAGAAATAAATTAACAATTCAGGACTATACATTTTTTAATATGAATTTTCGGAGTTGCCCTGCCAATTTTATATAATACATGCAAACTAATATTTATGTTTTGAAATTATGTACGGCCTTATATCACGACCACCCACACCCTGCTACATTTTTTTTCGAATACATATTAGTTTAATTACGTACAAACATAATATGTTATAAACAAAAAAAAAAAAAAATAGCAACAATTAACAAAACCACAATAACAATTTATTTGCGGTGTATTGTTTTTTTTCTGCGAAACGAAACAGGGCCTGCCATCAGAGGGCTTACATCAACTTACAACGATTTGGCGAGAGAAATGCAATCCAGTCTGTCACAAAATCAATTGTAAGCACTTAATTGCATGACATACGAGTATAACTGTAACTTAATCAAATAACAAATAAGTCAGCTAACAAAGCAGCACATAAATGTATGTAGGTATGTATGTACACTTGTAAAGGGTAAAATATATGTCTGAAGCGCCCACCCGATCAAATGAAAACTTATTGCTTGATTTACTATGAAAAATAGTCACCGACAGATAACTCCATTGGCGGTAGAGCTCCGAAACCACAAAATGAATTAAATCTCAAAAACTGTTTGGCAAATCGAACATTAAGTTGAATTAAGCAAATTATTTGTTGTTATTGCAATATTATTATTTATGCAATAATATTTTGTAGTGCTTGTGGGTAAAAACAGATAAATACAAATATTGTTGGAATAATATGTACTTATATCGAATATAATAGACTAGACGTTTACGTTTCGTATTTTTCTATTGAAGGTATAGGCACTTCAGCTTTTAGCAATAAGATATCTCTCAGACTTTTGAAGGCTTTTTTCAAACAAATGAACACTTGAAAGATGTCAATTCAGACTCAGTTCGTTTGGAAAGTTATGACAAAGTGGTGAATGTTAAAATATTAGGTACGTTATTGTATTTGATTTATTTATTTTACCTTATGTTTGTCAAACTCAATACATACCTACATAAAAAAACAGAGCGCATGTAACTCAGTACTCGTGGCAGAAGTGAAACTTCTTTGGCTATCTAAAAATCTCGATATGTCACGGAAAGAATTGAAAAATCACCAATTGCTAAATTTTAGGTTGTAATATACGAAACTCTTTTTCTTTTTGTAAATCAAGGCGCTTTTATTAAAAAATAACTGAAAACTTTGTAATTTACTACTCAAATCATCGTAAAAAGTAAAATTTTATAATTCGATATTGATTATCGAAAGTTATAATTCGAGCTTGTTGACTTGAAAGTAAATTACAAGTTTTTGAATCGCAATCTACTACTTCAGGGGAACAATTTAAATTTACAACTCATTGATCTTGTTCTGTGAAATTTAAATGGTGATTTTCATTTTCTCAATGCTCAAACCAACAAAATGTAAGTAGCTACGATATAAATATTGACCCCACGCTGTCGCAATTTACGAAAATAGTTATTTGCAAAACTATACAGTAAATTAAAATTTTTTATGCGTAATCTAACACTTCGAGGGGAATAATTTAAATGTTTATATGGTGATTTTAACCAACGAACAAGTTAATAAGTTTTTAAAGTGATTAAGCTTCAACATAGTCCCTTTATATCGTGCGATGGCCTAGGTGGTAGCGTATTGGATTGCTATGCGGACGGTACCAGGATCGAATCCCAGAGAAATCAAGTAATTAAAATAAAAGTCTTTTTAAAATATATAAAATTGTATTTACATTTCAGAATAAAAAGGAAGCGGCTGCAAACACCCCTGTTGTGGACAAAAATAACAAAATAAAAATACACTCAAATCAACATTTCGACCACAATTCGTAGATTTTCATTTTGACTACGAAATAATAATTATAATAATTCAATTTGTATGCCTGTAATAAAAATAAATTAAAAAAAAATGCTACCTAGAGTAGCAGCTTAGCCATCAATCAAAAATAAAAATAAAAATAAAAATAAAAGAAATAAATCGGGTGGCACAACAGCTCATGAAGAACCAGGGCCTAGTGACTAACAACTCGCAACCATTCTTGTGTGCGCCTTTCGACTGAATGGAAGGGACCTACAATTTTATGCCGAATCCGAACGGCTAGACGAGAAGCACTTATTCGTGACAAGTGATACTCTTGGAGGATTTGTCAATTCCTCGCAAGAGGCAGTAGCCCTGAAAAAAGACTTTTTAGTTTTTAGGTGGACGAGGCTGAGAAGCAATCCCAGACCTCCAGCGTGACAGTCGAACGCACTAACCATTACGCTACGGGCTACTACTTAGCCATCAATCACTATATCCAAATTGATACAAATTTATATCAAATTACGATTCGCTAATGGCAATATGTTTTTTCCTCGGTCGAATTATTGATACTCAAAAGTGTCAATATCTTCATTTCGTTCATTTTTTAATATTGCAAACAAAAAGTCTTAATTTAGTAATTTCCAATCCAAGGTCCAAAACTGGATTCATTTTTCGTGATTTGTAGCTTATCTTTCTTGATCTGATCTAAGAATTCTTTCCGTGTATAGGGATATTAAGCTTATATGCGTAAGACGCAGCTATGTGTTCTATATCAAAATGATCGATGGGTTCGGGTTGTAAACTTGAAAATTAAATAATAAAGGTGAAAATTTAAAGTAAAAAAAGGTGAAAGTATAAAAGATATAAATCAGTTTATTTGAGTAGGTTTTCCGACTATTTCCAAAAATTCCCACAATCTCTGCAAAATCAAAAATTTGTATATTACAACTTTAATTTGGTTTTATGTATTTTGCAACCATATATAGTTCGAATTTGTAGCGGACTCACCTGATTAAATTCAATTTTTTGAAATAAGCCTATTGTGAGAAAAAAATATTAAAATAATTTATATCTCCATACCAGTAGGAGATAGATGAAAATCTTAAAACTAGTAAGATTCTTAGAATTTTATTATCTATTCACCAAAAAAAATTTCAAAACTCTAGCATTCTAATTAACGAAATTAGAAAAAGGACACTTTCCCTTTTATCTGCTACAATAATATAGATTATCAAAAAATCTAAACGTATTGCACTATATAAAATATATTAGCCTATCAATACAAATTTTTACTTTTACTCTACCTCCCACCACTTATAGCTAATCAATGATCTCAGCGTTGCATATGTGGCGTTACATTTTTTCGTTTCACAAAAATTCAATCTTGAAATTTCACTCTCAACGTGCCCAAAGAAGTTTCACTTCAAAAAGCAAGCGTGCGTATTCTTTGAAATGTTGCAGTAGATTATTCACAACAGTCAAATGGAAATGTTCCATTTTCGAAAAAATCAAAAACCAACACCATGGTTTCACTAGAACTATAGAGGGTACCAAAAATAACCATTTTTCGAATCAACGAAGCTCACCAAAAATTAGCCTCTTCTTTTTTTGTTTCAAATGAGACCTTTTGTTTGGCTAGAAAAAATTGTATATGGCTGGTACCTATACGTTATTTTCGGTGCTATAATAATATCAAAAAAATGTGTTGGCATATTACCTAAACACACTTGATCCAGACGTTTAGGCTGCAGGCACATGGACAGACGGACAAAAAATAGACATAATTGAGACCGACTTTTTCGTATTGCAAGTTTGATCCAAATCACGAGAAGTAGGTATATTTTATTATAATTTTTTTTTTCGGTAGAAGTTATTTTGATAAAGATGAAGAAATATAAAAATATTAAAATTACTTCGGTTTTAAGTGGAGCGAATGAATATAATTCAATTAAAAGGTATAAGTGACCTCAACTCCAGAAATAATTGTGTTTTGCCCAGGTATAACAGTGGGCTCTCCAGGCAGTCTGTTATACACTTCCAAGATACAAATTTTGGTCGATGTTTACCGACTCTTAGTAGCTACTGTGATTTTATTATTCTAGGAGAATTTGTTTAAATTCTGAAGTTGAGGTCACTTGTACTTTTTAATGAATTATATTCATTCACTCCACATAAAACTGAAGTAATTTTAGTATTTAAATTTCGTCATCTTTATTATTAGAAAAAATCTGACCACGGGTGATTATAGGTGCACGAATTTAAAAAAAATCCCCTAGAATAATAAAATTCACAGTGTCTTCTTGCTGTGATTTTTATAAGAGTCGGTAAACATCGATGCACTGTTACACCTGTCACAATTAAGTATACACAATTTTTTCTAGAGTTGAGGTCACTTGTACTATTTAATTGAATGAAGTTATTTAGGTCAATATAGTTTCTGAAAAAATTACTTTCAAAATCGAATTTTCTTTTAAAAATGTGATCAACAAATGGGCACAACTGGATCGCACAAATCTTGCTCTCTTAGCTTGAAATAGTCAACGTACATATGTATTGGTTCCATAACATTATGATATAATTAAAAACAAAAAGTTTTAAAAACAATAAATGATTATTATGAATTATTATAAATTAGTTATTTTAATAGCTAAAACAGAAAGAGCCCAGAAAAAAAGTATGCCATCTGATTTGTTTAATAAATGTGAATTTATGAAAAAAATCGTTAGAGCGGTTTTTTTTTAAATTCATTTTTTATATATAAAAATTCTTTAACATTTTTAAAAATTTCATTTGGTATGCCAACTTTTAGTATTTAATAAAATACAATTTTCACAAAATCAACAAAAAAAATCAGTAGCCCGTTTTCAAGATATTGAATTTTCAAAAAAAAAAAATTCAATATTTTTTTAAAAATCCAAAAATTATTTTTTCGAAAATTTGTATATGCAAAATTGTTTAAATTGTGTAGTAGTTACCGAGAAATTTGAAAAACCAAAAATCGGTTGTATGACAGGTACCGTTAGTAACCGTTATAAAAAAAAATGTTTTCTACCAAAATATTTAATTTAGTAATTTTAGTAGCTTGCATGTAGTTGGCCCACCAACTATTGAGTTGAGCAAAACTGTTAATTGCAATCGTTTGTACATCGTTTGTCTACGCTTGTACAAGTTTTAGATTCGTTTGTACACTCACAGTTTTTTTTTCGTTTGTATACGTCCCAAATTTTTTTGACAAAAAAATTTTTTTTAACCAAATTTTATTTAAATTTTAAAACATATGCATTCGTTTGTCTCTTTTTTATAATGATTTTTCATCGTGTTATTTTTTTTAATTTGTATTTATTTCTATTTTTAATTAATTATTACTTTTTTGGGACTATAAGGCTCGAAAAATCTAAAAACGCAGTTCGATAGAAAATCGTTTGTCTATGTTTGTCCTTTTTTTTTTCGTTTGTATACGTCCCAAATTTTTTTGACAAAAAATTTTTTTTTTAACCAAATTTTATTAAAATTTTGCAACATATGCGTTTGTCTCTTTTTTTATAATGATTTTCCATCGTGTTAATTTTTTTTTAATTTTTATTTATTTCTATTTTTAATAATTATTACTTTTTTGGGAAATGTAGTGGGCCCACCAACTGCATTCTCTTTTATTTGGGTATCCACAGTTTCAACTTGTATTCGAAATTGCGATAATTAAGACTTTATTCTTTTTTTCTATTCTTTTTAAGGAGTGCCCTGCATTAAGACTGCATTTAAAAAGACTTAAGTTACACAAGTTACACCTTGAGCATATTATTTATTCAGTTAAAATAATTAAAAAAAGCAAACAAAAGTAATTCTAATTCTATAGGTACTTGTTCCTTAACTTAAACTTTGCCGTCGGCTTAACGCTTTTAATGAGTTCCTTTTCTGTATGAAATAGAAAGTTATTATGGGTACAAATACATATACATGCCTATTATAGATATTAATAGGTAGTTACCAAATTCTTGAGTACCTACCTAACTACCTACGAGTTTTGGCTGTTTTTTTAGCGAATGGCTTATCAAAATTATTTTAACTCGAACATAATCATGAAATGTGTATTTCCTGTAGTTCCAAAAACCCATTTTTAATAAAAATTCAGTATGCCTGAATAAAAAAAATTCCTGCATATGTTTTACTCGTGTCAGAAGCAAATACATTTTTGTCTCAAAAACCGACTTTTACAAAGAAAAAACCTATACGACTTTTTAAAAAAATACCTGAACCGAATATTAAATAGCTACCCAGCTCATTTCAGAAATTGTTTATAGGTACCTAGTTTTAGAAAACTAAACTTCACTCATCGTCATCCTCATCTCATCGCAGATCGCACTAGCCAGAGGCAGTGTTGCCACTTTACTTCAATTGAAGTAGATCCACTTCTTTTTTTTTCAATTTAGTTTTAAAAATACTTCCTACTTTGCACCATCGCCAATATATTGAAATCCACTTATTTTTTAAAATCATTGCTTCATCCTACTTCAACCTTAAAAAAAAGGTCAAATCTAGTTCTTTTTTCTCTCTTCACTCTAGAAGGGATTTATGCTGCATTTACACGAATGGAAAAATGCCATATTATCTGTCAAATAATAGCCATTTTTCTTTGCATCGTGTAAACGCTCTAAATACTGGCAATATTTTTGCCAAAAAAAATAATGGAAGAGAGAATTTGGCATAAAATGCTGCCAATAATATGGCCATGTGTTACTACTTTACTGATGCCATTTTCCAAATTATGCCATTCTAGAAAAAGTTTGAACTTGCTCGTTCTTTTATGACATAGTTGCCAGTATTTTGAAATCTGCCATTACTTGTCATAAAAAAATTATTTCTGCCATTATTTTACCATTTTTTTGGCAGAAATATAAGCAACTTTGAAATTCGTGTAGATGTGGCATTACATTACAAAAATTAAATTGTAATAGCCCTTCCACACTAGCCCACTGTATATTAATACAGAAACGTCAACGTTCAACCAGAAAAAGTCTTGAAATTTCCATTCCTGTTTTCGTTACTTCCTTCCCACTACATTTCTACTCCCCACACTCGATCTGTTAAAAAGACGTAAGTCGAAACAAACGAAAAATCAAATCGTGTAATCGGGCACATTCGTTATAATTGTGCCAATTTCAGAGCATTGAAAATATTTATTTATTCATTCATGTTTTTAGTTTACAGAAGTGTCAATTTTGAAACAAATATTCTGAGTTAATCTTAAAAAAAAGGCAAAAACAATAAAATGAGCATTTAAGCATATTTATCGAACAAAATAATATTTTCTTAGTTCCTTCATGGCCGTCTTCGATATGGAGAAATATTAAATCTACTAAGGCATCTTCAAGCCGCAGTAAATTTCATTTTATTAGCAAAATCGGTTCTTCCGAGATCACATGTTCGATAAAATGTGTAAAATGCTAAAGTTTGAATTAAAAAAATTACATTTATCGTAAGTTAAGGTCCTAATACCACCATTTTTCATTTAGGTTTAAGTTACTGTTTTTTTTTATATTGTACGCGCGCTCAAGGGGTTTAAATACCTTTTAAATGTTAGATTAAACACAGTGCGAGCGTTAGGAAAAAAAGGAAGGATTTAAGAGAAGATACCGGTGCACATTGGTTTTTAACCTTTGAATATCGAAATCGAAGGGAGAAATGAGCCGGGTAAAGCATTCCACATTCTTGTAGTGCGACTTAAGAAAGAATCTCTATACTTAACAGTAGTTCTTAAGTTGGGCTCAAGGGTAAACTGATGTGCATTCCTTGAAGTACGAGTATTATAGTTATATATTTTTCGGCGAGAAATGAAACTGGCTATTTCAGTAGAACACTGTTTATAAAAATAGCGGTAAAATAACGAAAGACATGAAACATTGCGGCGGTGTTCGAGGGTGGCAAATGCTTCCGTTACATTTCTAACTTTTCTTTACTAAAACAATTTATCAGCTATATTCTTCTTTTCACTCTTAAATGATAGGTATGAACTGAGGTATAATTTATAAAAAATGTTTTAATTATGTTTTATTTCTAGGTCTTGTGCGAATTGGAAATCGTGTTAAATTTTATCTGATGATATTTTTGGCACTAACCAGGTGCATTATACGTGGAATCTTCAAAATTATGTTTCGGTTGGAATTTGTTCGTAATTTAAATCCAATTCCCATAAGTTCATAGTATTAAAGAACACTTAAATACTACCCTCCAAATTTTTAAAACGGCAGCCCTGATTGTGTCATCTTATTGATGTTTTTTTTTTTTTGCAAAAAGCTGAGGAGAATAAAGCTCGATTCACAATGCGACGAGTAATAACGCGACGAGAGCGTGACGTGATTCGCTGTCATTTTTTTTTTGTTATAAAATCGTTCCCAAATTCACAATGCGACGAGTTTCTGGATGACGATTTTTTTGACAGCGTTAAGTTATATATTATTTTTGTTCTTGTTGTGCAGTGTGCGTTCAAAATAATGACAAAAATCAAACTGAAATTACGCTTATTATTTAAATATTATATTTGTGTTAGTCCATAGCTGGGCTGGTGAAATGATTTTCGGCTAAAAATGCAAAGAAATTAAAACAATACAACATTATAATATTGTCAACACAAAGATATCTTTAAATATAATTTCATTGTCAACAAAATTTATATTTATTTTTGTTAATTTCCACTTATCTGTTGTGTTAAATATAAAAAAAAAAACATAAAAAACGTCGACGAGCAATTTTTTTTTTTTTTCAATTTTCCCAACTCCGGCGATACGTGGCGACGACAAACGTTTCATTGTGCATACCCTGGCGTTTCCTCGTATACTTACATACATGGTTTGAAATTGGTTTGAATACGCAACGTGATTGAAATCCTTTCATACATATGCTTTGTTAAATTACTCAGTTGTGTATTTGTATTGTGTTAAAGGCCTTCTACACTAGCCCACTGTGAATTAATACATGTGAAAAAAGTGGGACGTAGAATAGTGTGGAAACAAAATATGAAAGTCCAGCCTACACAACCCGACATTTTATCCCACACGATTTGACATGTGTTAATACATGAATAATTTTATTACAAGTTAATTTTTGTAATGTAATGTCAGATCTACATGCATTTCAAAGCTGCCAATATTTCTGCCAAAAAAATGGTAAAATAATGGCAGAAATAATTTTTTATGACATGCATTTCAAGTTCAAGTAATGGCAGATTTCAAAATACTGGCAAATATGTCATAAAAGAATGAGCAAGTTCATACACTTCTAGAATAGCATAATTTGGAAAATGGCATCAGTAAAGTATTGACACATGGCCATATTATTGACAGAATTTTATGCCTAATTCTCTTCCATTATTTTTTTTGGCAAAAATATTGCCAGTATTTAGAGCGTTTACACTAAGCAAATAAAAATGGCTATAATTTGACAGATAAAATAGCATTTTGCCATTCGTGTAAATGCAGCATAAATCCCTACTAGAGTAAAGAGATAAAAAAGAAGTAGATTTGACTTTTTTTTAAAGGTTGAAGTAGGATGAAGCAACGATTTTAAAAAAGAAGTGGATTTCAATTGGCGATGGTGCAAAGTAGGAAGTATTTTTAAAAATAAATTGAAAAAAAAAAAGAAGTAGATCTACTTCAATTGAAGTAAAGTGGCAACACTGCCTCTGGCTAGTGCGATCTGCGATGAGATGAGGATGACGATGAGTGAAGTTTAGTTTTCTAAAACTAGGTACCTATAAACAATTTCTGAAATGAGCTGGGTAGCTATTTAATATTCGGTTCAGGTATTTTTTTAAAAAGTCGTATAGGTTTTTTCTTTGTAAAAGTCGGTTTTTGAGACAAAAATGTATTTGCTTCTGACACGAGTAAAACATATGCAGGAATTTTTTTTATTCAGGCATACTGAATTTTTATTAAAAATGGGTTTTGGAACTACAGGAAATACACATTTCATGATTATGTTCGAGTTAAAATAATTTTGATTTATTTTAAGTAAACCCCCCCTTATCCATTCGCTGAAAAAACAGCCAAAACTCGTAGGTAGTTAGGTAGGTACTCAAAAATTTGGTTACTACCTATCAATATCTATAATAGGCATGCATAGGTATTTGTACCCATAATTACTTTCTATTTCATACAGAAAAGGAACTCATTAAAAGCGTTAAGCCGACGGCAAAGTTCAAGTTAATGAACAAGTACCTATAGAATTAGAATTATTTTTGTTTGGGTTTGTTTAATTATTTTAACTGAATAAATAATATACTCAAGGTGTAACTTAAGTCTTTTTAAATGCAGCCTAAATGCAGGGCACTCCTTAAAAAGAATAGAAAAAAGAAGAAAGTCTTAATTATCGCAATTTCGAATACAAGTTGAAACTGTGGATACCCAAATAAAAGAGAATGCAGTTGGTGGGCCCACTACATGTCCCAAAAAAGTAATAATTAATTAAAAATAGAAATAAATAAAAATTAAAAAAAAATTAACACGATGGAAAATCATTATAAAAAAGAGACAAACGCATATGTTGCAAAATTTTAATAAAATTTGGTTAAAAAAAAATTTTTTGTCAAAAAAATTTGGGACGTATACAAACGAAAAAAAAGACAAACATAGACAAACGATTTTTTATCGAACTGCGTTTTTAGATTTTTCGAGCGTTATAGTTGGTGGGCCAACTACATGCTCCATACAATTAATATATAATTAATTACAAATAAAATAAATACAAATTAAAAAAAATAACACGATGAAAAATCATTTTAAAAAAGAGACAAACGAATGCATTTGTTTTAAAATTTTAATAAAATTTGGTTAGAAAAAATGTTGTTGTCAACAAAATTTGGGACGTATACAAACGAAAAAAAAAGACAAACATAGACAATCGATTATCTATCGAACGATGTACAAACGATTGCAATTAACAGTTTTGCTCAACTCAATAGTTGGTGGGCCAACTACATGCAAGCATTTTAGTACCTCGTAATTTTTTTTTGAAAATTGTTAGAGCTGTTTTTGAAATAAATTAATTTTTGTATATTGGCTGTATGACAGGTACCGTTAGTTTTTGAGCTAAAAAAAAAATTCAATTTCCCTTCTAGGGAATCACATAAGAACCTTAAGTCCAAAGTTTGAAGAAAATCGCTTCAGCCGTTTAGGCTGCAGGTCGAGGTACAGACAGACGGACAGACAGACAGAATTGCGAGAACCACTTTTTTCGCGTTCTCTATCATCGTAATGTTAGGGAAAATTATCATCTCAAATTTTTGTTTTTGTACGAATCCTAAACTTGCCCTATACTACGTATATCGCAAGTAAAAACAATATACATATATTACAGTTAATATCACCAGCGCAGCGCAGCGGTGAAAAAAATACCTTTTTCGACGAAATAATGCCTCACTTGATATTTTTAAGCTGGCCATTCACGACTAAGCCGAACTGTTCGGAACCAATTTGGTTCGTGGTTTTCCGACAGACTGAATAGCCAAATGGATCGACGCGCGCCGAACCTTTTTGACATTTATACAGTACAAAATTTTCGGAGCCAATTGGCTCCGAGCCGTTTGTCTCGGTCGTGTATGGCCGGCTTAAGATATGTGTACTTTGATAAAAAATACTTTATATCGATTTTGTATGACAATTTGTCATTAAATCCTAAAGTGAGTTTTTATTTTTAATTACGAATAAACTTTAACTGTTTGGTAGTTCAACGTGGTCTTTTTATTAGGTGTACATATTAAATTCATAGACAGGTTAAGGCTATGAACAGAATGTCATATCGTTGGAATCCGCAAAGCTGGTTATCCAAAGGCGCAGAATTTTACGAGAAAACCAGCAAAACTGCCACTGCTGCAAAAAATACCACTGAAACTTGGGAACTGCAGCTGAAACTGCCTCCAAAACTGTCGCCAGAACTTGCCTGCCACCGAAAATGACTCCAAAAATGCCACCGAAACCGCCCGCCGTGCCGCTACGCTGCCGATTTAAAAAAAAATAAATTATAAAATATGATTTTGCAATTTTTCTTCGAATTTTAAATTCTAATTTTATAGTTAAGATTTCAGCGTGTTTTTTATTTAAATAAATACAAGATTATTTTTTGCACCATTTAAAAACACTTATTTTCTTTCTTTACTCAACTGTACATTTCACAGCCTAGGCTTCTATCGTCAGTATGCTTTATTTTCATATTGGAGCATGGAGAAGATATTACGCCCAGAAAATTCTTTACTTTCCATTGTTCGAAAAAAAAAAAAAAAAAGAGTTATTTTCTTTCATCTAACGGAGAATCGAACAAAATTCTTCAGGTAAGGAAGTTAAAAAATAACACTATCTTAAACTATGAATTTCTTAAATTGTTTGGTTTTTATAATTTTTATATATTATTATATGTTTTAAATACTTAATGAATTATCTTAACATTGTTATTATTGTACTATTCGTACTAGAATGTCAGCTTGTTAGGCTTGACCATTCTTTATTCCGTCAGTTTCATTGAATTTTGGAACAACAACAACAACAACTTACAAGTTATCTTAACATTAATTTAACAAGTAACTACTCTGAAATACAATACACACTACCTCCTAAAGACTGCCTTAATTTCAATGGAACTGATGTGCTGATAATCGTCCTCTAAAGCGGTATAAAACTAAAAAATCCCTTCATTAAAAACATTTTAACTATTTAACTAAATGTAACTATAAAGGTATTCATTATTCATCACTGGAACCCCAAAATAGTCAACCCTGCCATAAGAGTCCTTATATCATCAAAATATCAGCATTTAGCAAACAAATCTGACTTGATGATATCTCAAAAAAACCTAGCACTTTATTAACATTATCATTCGTAGATACATGTGTATACTTGCAAACACATTGTATATCTTTGTGTATCTTGCATGTTAAGTAAAAATCACCTAAAGTTGAGCATTTGACACACGACACCCTCAAACAGAAGCACGACCAGTTAAGTGACATACGATATCAGCAGACGATAGGGTGAGAGGATTTACAGTCCAAAAATCGTCCAAGGAATTAAAAACAAAAATATTTTCTACATGAATTGCTACACAAATTTACAACAACAAAAAACAACTGTCAAAGGATAAAATTTGTATCGCATAAGCGGATTGAAAATATTGCCACGTTGTTGGTCCAGACAGAGCTTCACGCAGCCAGAAATAAAGAGGCACACAAAAAATGACGATTAAATAAACTACGAATCATGTCCGGATTGCGCTTTTAAAAGAACCGAAGATATGAAAAGAGCCCTTTCGCAACACCTTATCTTGGAATTCAATCGATACATCCCTTCAGCGCAATTTGTGAATTTCGTGTTGAATGAAGTGGTGAGTTTTTAAAACATAATACACAAAAAGATATTTATCAGACGGAATTAGAAGGATTTGTTCCTTCAACGATTATGATGTGCGAGTTTGATTTTTATCATCATCACAGAGAGCTCGTTGCACATGTTCAGTTTTGCCAATTATAATCCTTGGTTTCCAATTTGAAATGGTTTTATAGCGACAAACATATGGTTAGATGGATAAAATTATGTTTTTAGCATTGGGTATTCCGTATGTCTATATGTTTTCGGTGCATTTGGATAAAAATCGTTTTACTAAATTTATTGTTCAACTTTTAAATAAAATTTTAATCGCCAATAGCAATAGCGAATTTCATGAATTTTCTTTGGTCTTACAACTGGACTAAAAATTTTATTATTTCCCAATTGTTAAGGAATGTTTTCTGTTCCATTACCAAGTTCCTACTGTTGGATTCAGCAATGCCGTCCTTCGACATGGTCCGGGCCCCGCAATTAACGAGACCCCAAACAATATAATAAATGTATAACTGGCGCCTAATCAGTAGTTACTGAGATTTTGGTGTTCGTAATATTCATAATAAGCACTATCACGAATTCCATCGTAATCGGAAAGTTCTTACGAATCCGTAAAAACGGATCACAGAATCCTTCGTAGTGAAAATCCCATACAAATTGCAACTACAAACGGATTTGCTAATAGTTTTTTCGGGATTCGTAAAATGAATCCGATTACGAGGGAATTTGTGATAGAGCTGAATAACAAGAATATTTTTTCCCTTAAAATTCGAAAGAAACAAATAGTAATAGGCAAATAAAATCGTAGAAGGACTAAAAAATCCAATCAAAGCCGAAGGCAAACATTAACCGGAATAATTGATTTGGCTTAACAAATTTGCATTAGAGTACAGAACTACGCAGTTAATTTGTTGCATTGTCATCATCAGGATCGACGACTTTTGAGTCACGTAGTGTCGAAATCCACCAACTTCTCTCAAAACTCTTTGTTGAGGAATCAAATTTGAAAGTCGAGATCTAACTCTCTTACTCCCTTGCAATATAACTAGACTTTCTCTTTCTAAATATTAATGCCTACGCTGTCAAAATTATAAAACATGTTGCAAACACATGCGCCGTCGAAATCCAGCGTAAATAAAACCGACTCCATGTTAATACTTTAGTTTTCATATACAAAAATTGTACTTAAATTTAAAAAAATGCACTCCAATAATTAAAAAATTCTGATCTACCTAATGGAAAAAAGTCAATGGTGTCAAATCCAAGTGTTCCCCTTAAAAACTCTGAAGGGGCCAGTGCCTAGGGTACTTTTGACAAAATGACCTTTGTTTTGAAAAAGATTTAAAAAAAAGTTAAACAGTTTCTTTAAGATAATTATATTTCTTTTTAAAAGGTTTGATCTTAAATAAGATGTGGATAATGACTTTTGAAATAGATCAAATAATTTCGGAAATATACAAATATTTAAATAAAGTGTCAACGCAGCGGCGTAGCGTGCGGGGTGTACAGGGGGTGAAAAGTCCCCGGGTGACACGAGACGAGACGAGACGAGACGAGACGAGACGAGACGAGACGAGACGAGACGAGACGAGACGAGACGAGACGAGACGAGACGAGACGAGACGAGACGAGACGAGACGAGACGAGACGAGACGAGACGAGACGAGACGAGACGAGACGAGACGAGACGAGACGAGACGAGACGAGACGAGACGAGACGAGACGAGACTTCCTTTTAAGCATCCGCGACGAGACTCCCTTTTAAGCATCCAAGACGAGACCGAGACGAGATTGTATATTTGGACCGAAATTTACAGAGAGTCTAATAAATTTAAAAATCCAATTTCAGTTAAATATTTATTTTCTTCTGCATATTCAAACTGTATTATGGTGGATTATATTTTGATGTATCGAAAATATTTCGTTCCAATAATCCACAGGTTGTCCGGAAATCGTATTTTTTGGAAACGAGACCCAGATGAGACTGCAAATTATAATTTTCTCGCGAAAAAGGCAAGACTGAGACCGACACGAGACCGAGACGAGATTCGATTTTATCGAGACTTACAAAAATCCAACCGAGTGTCGTCTCGTGACCAGTCCCAGTGCATACTTAAGGACATGTACGCGTGTCCATTTTCCGGCCGGCAGTGCATTTTCTGGCCATCCATCCCTTTTCCAGCTACCTATCCGTCCATTTTCCGGCCGTCCGTCCATTTTCCAGCTATGCGTCCATATTTCGGCCGTCCGTTAATTTTTTGGCCGTTCGTCCATTTTCCAGCCGTTCTTCAATTATGTCACCCGTTTATTTTCTGGCTGTCGCACTTATTTTTCGGTCATCAGTCATCAGTCTATTTCCCGGCCGTCCGTGCATTTTTTGGCTGTTTATCTCTTTTCCAGACGTCCGTCCATTTTCCAGCAGTCTTTTCATTTTTCGGCCGTCCATTTGCCATCCGGCCGTCCATTTTCTGGTCGTCAGTCCATTTTTCAGCTGTCCGTCCATTTTTCGGCCGCCGTCCATGTTCGCGCCGTACGTTAATTTTCCCGCCGTCCTATACAATTTTTGTTGACCGTTCGTCCTGGCTGGCCGTCCGTCCGTCTGACTTACCGTCCGTCTAGCCTACCGTCCGTGACATTTTATAGAAAACGTTATGATACAATATTACGAGGTTGTTTATAAATTGATTCCAAAAATTATTGTTTAATAAACTGTTTTAATTTGCAACTGATACAATTACAGCCGTATTAGTCAAAGGACCGCAGTTTACCCTATACCAAGGCAACAATTCAAAGAAAAGAAAACTTGCACTTCGATTTTTTACAGCCTGCATACATAATTATAAGATACCTCACATAAAAAGTAATCAAAAATTGCACTGCAAAACTGAGTCAAACAGATATATACTTATATGTACACCATTGTTTAACACACAAATAACGTAAATATGAAACTTATCCATCAATAGAAGGGTTTTATATGAGTAGCAGTTACCTATGTTATTAACAATCATCAACAATCAATACCTTTACAAGACTATCAAATTCCAAAGTTTCAAACTTGGGACGGAATGTTTTGTTTTCAAAGTTAAACATTTGTTACATTGTATAGACTCGAACTGAACTACCCATACAAAATTGTGAAATAAAAACATGCCCAATGTTTACAAAGCATGTTATTAGATTAATGTGGCAATTTTGGATAAACCTCTAATTTTTTCTTCCGAAAAATTTTAATACAATTAATGTCCATCGATTAAGTCTTATATAGCAAGCAAATATGTATAAGAGCGCTTGCAATGTTTGTTTTTGAGTAAATGCTGGCTTAAGTGTAGGGTTGGTTATGTCCAAACACTTTGAGAACAAAATGTGATGACTTGAACAACATTTATTCAAAGAAGGTACATATTTAATAGTGGGCTCTGTAATCTTAGCACTTCGCAAGAAAAATATGACACATCTTAAATTATTTGTCCAAAAAGGCCACCGGGTTTCAGCAATTGATCAGAAAATTTTCAGCTTTTTAAAAACAGAACAAAATACAAAACTCAGCTTGATGTCTTTCCAGTAGGCATATCATTTTTTTAAACCAGGCTCCACGTTTAAAAATATTCTAATCTAAAAATGTACCTACTACGCAAAGAAACGTAGTATTGAGTGATCTTACGGCAGCAACAAATAAAAACCTTTATTCATTTTGTATTTTAACAAACAGAATTTAAAAATACAGAATTTTCTGTAACCAGAATTTTTAAAAACAGTATTTTGAAATACAGAATTTTGAAAACAGAAATTTCACCATACAGAATTTCGACCCCAATCAGTTTTTTTATATTCGATTCTTTATAAAATAAGTCTGAATAGAAAACTCGAAATTAATAATTTTCTTCATGTCAAAAGTTGTGGCTTTTAATGTGCTAGTTTGTTGCGCAAAAATAAGTTTGTTAGCTTTTATTAGTAAATAGTTTTGAATTTTAAGTTTAAGAATGCAACTCTGGACATGGTGAAGCTGGTGGACACTCAGACAACGACCGAGAAAACGACTCCAAAGGATCCATCAGAGAAATGGATCCAACAGCAAGTACCGGACAGTTTGGAGCGAGTTTCAATGCAACGACCTCATGTTCTAGAACTGAAGAGGCCACAAGAGATCATGTCAAAAATAGAAGTTTCAAGAACATGAACAAAATCATAGGAATACGGGCCTCAATTCCAATACTTCGGAGGAAACTTCACACCAATCCCAAATGATGAACCAGCATTTCTGAACGAAGTCGAGTCGTTTTGGTGACACAACCCAGAAAATGAACCAACTGATAGCACATTTCACTGCAATCTGGAGGGGGTAGCTGATATCAGATTCAGAAATTTAAAGCTGAAAAAGTCAACCGGACCAAACAGAGTTTCTAACTTCATTCTCAAAATGCTGCCATATGCAGTGATGGTCTTTTCAACAATCATCATGAATAACTACATCAACAACTGCTACTTCCCCCAAAAAAGGAAAACAGCTTAAATGCGCTGGCAACTTGGTGTTCAATTACAGGCCCATTTCGCTTCTGAACAACTTAAGTAAAATATTGGAAGAAGTATTACTTCGGAGGCTTAAGAGGTTCTGTTGCGCGAAAACGAAGTCAACCCTGATATTATGCAGCTTGGCTTTCGGCAAAAGCACTAGAGGCTGCATCCACTCTTAAGTTTCCAGCATGGGATCACCAATGACACGTGGCCAAATGTCACGGCACCTCTATTATTTCTTCTAATAGAAGGTTGTTGCTTTCATTTAAATTGTTTCCTACCGAGAATTGGGCCGACTTTTTTTGAGAAATAAATTATTTTGTTCACATTTAAATGTATTGTGGTCCTTTTATGAGCAAATTTGTATTAATATCGACTGGTTTGTATTCAAAGACTACTAGGTTCCAATTGTTAAGAACTAAGGGCTAGTTCGTAATCGCAGAAATCTATGCGGCAGATCTGCCGCATGCCTGCTTAACTTCTGCATATCGATTTCATTTTTCTTCCGCCCGCAGAAAGCAAGCAGGTGGCAGTTTTTTAATAAATTTGTATTCGTCATGGCAACGCAGAAAATCCGATTTTTTTTATATTAAATTTTCACTCGGAAAAAGGCGGTTGTAGGGCTTCTGGGTGATATATGGAACGAAATATTCTGTGTACGCCAAAATGTTGTCTCTAACCTATCTCTGAAGGTATAAACTGTCGACTTCCATTGAAGGATAGCTACGATGATGATGGGTTTTAATTTTAGCCCATTAACACCTCCAAAAAATCAGAGTTTCTTTTTAGAATTATTATTAAAAAAAAAACGAAATTTTTCAGATTAAATTTTCGCAGGGGAAATGCGGATTTTAGGGCTTTTGGGTGATAGGTATATGGAACAAAATATTCTGTGACGAACAAATATCCTTTTTATTCCCTTTTTAATTTTCATTTTTTTTCCTAGCAGAATTTATTTTTTTCAGCAGAATGTTTTTCTTCGGCACAAACTGCCTGACGTACGCGAAGCTGGCCGACTTGATTTCTACACACTTTTGATGTTTACGAACGTTATTTGTTTTGCAGGAGTTATAGTTAAGGAAATAAATGATCCTTTCTTCTCAACTCACAAATTTAATATGAAAATATTTCACATAAAAATAAAATATATAAATCAATAAATACTTAAAGTTTAAAACAATAACAAATAACAAGTTGATTAAAACAGAGTAATATACAAACTCTTAATGAAACTATCTTAATTAATTAATTCTTATATTAAAGTTTGTTGGTGTTGCAGTGTAGGTATGTAGATGTACAATGTGGTATATGTTTGTGAAGGGAGTTATCCATACATAACTCAGGCCTGCTTAAGTCAGATTTCAATTATTGTTTACGAATACAAACTTCCCCCAAACCCCAAATCCCCTACCTGCGTTCGCGCCTGCTGAGCCGCAGATGGACTTCTACTTTTCAAGATATTTAAAAAAAAAAAAAAAACTTTCTTTTCACCAACCTAGTTTTTTCTTGTTTTTACTAAGGAGCTGGTTTCTTTACTTATTAATATCTTGAACAGTAAAAGTCCTTGAACCATCCGGTTTTCAGTGTTCAACTAAGAATAATAAAAACAAAAAAAAAATAATAATAAAAAGAAAAAAATAGTACCTACCTAATAACATTAAAAAAAAATTTAATTAAAAGAACTTTATTTAAAAATAAAATAAGGCTTTCTGGCTTTACAGAAAGGTACAAAAGGTCAGTTGTTTTTTAATAATTTGTTTTCTATTTTAAATCAATTTTTTAGTAAACTGCCTCTTTTGCCTCAGCGAGAGGGAATAGCCCCCCCCGGGCGTACGATTTTTTTTTTGTTTCTATTGAAACTTTTTGGCACACCTTATGTAAATCGCCAATTTATAATTAGAGAAACAAACAAAGGTTTCTGTGAAGTTGTAAAATTACTCCAGAGAATATTTTAGGAACGACACATGAATATCAGCCTTAACTCCTATAAGGTCTTGAAGGACTACAGAAGCACTATAGTAATGAATTACTAACAAGACTTGGGTAAATGTCTTAAATGGGAAACAATTTTGTTAGTATGAATGAAAGTCTCAAAGTATTAAAAGCAATATCAAGCAGTAAATCTAAAAGTTCATATATTTTATTGAACACATACATAATCATTATCTACTCATAATATCAATAAATCGAAGGTATATTTTACTCAATAACACGACTTCCTTGAGACGATACAACAATGAAACATTTATTTGTTACCAAAAATCGGCTTATCTACTTCACTATCTGTAATTTTTATTCAATTTATCAAAACCAAAATAAAAATAATCGTCATTATGGGCTTTATTAATTAAGAATCGTTTCAAATGTCATGCAAACTGTCATCTTGATAATTTTTACCAAAAACAAAATAACCATACCTATACCTTGTATGATGTGAGTGTATATAAGTTTCTACGTTGACACATACCTTTCGCTATAAAAGTATGAGATGAAAGTAATCAATCAATGGCCAGGGCCGTCGAAATCTTAAACCATGACAAATGGCCAATTCAAGAAAATGTTTCAATTTTACAGTCCTACTGCTTACCAATGTAGGTAGGTATGTATAAAGATTCATTGAAACAACGCCCGGACGTATGGACAGACGAGTTCGACGGACAGACGGACGCTCCAGGTTCATGTCGATTTCAATGACGAGGACTCGTGTTTTATGTGGAGAGCATCATACATTGGGGTATAATGCACAGGCCAGGCACAGGCAAACACCATCATCAAGCAAGAGCGAAGATCGAATGTGGGGAATGTATTGATATAAACAGTGCCGACTGACCATCAATCATATCGAGCGTCCAATGCGCGTTGTTCCAATATACAAGTCAATTAAGGCAAAGGATCGAAAACGAAATATCTTCCAAATACCGATAACGGACAGGACACCACCACGAAATTGTCGGCAATAATAATGCAACACTGGTCGTGTCTGCGCACATACCTACATAGACAGCCACACACACATATACACACACTTTAATCTACCCACATCACGACAATGAACGATGATAATTGAATTGCGGGGCCTACACACTACAAAATGTCAATTGGAATGTCATTTGTCATTTGTTTTATGCCTTGACGATTGTGGTAATGCGATAATGGCTGCACTTGGTTCTTATGGAAAACTGTTGCTGATGAAGTTGATGCCATACAGGTATATATAAATACCGCCCACGCCTACACCCACATCGAAAATTGAAAGACGTTAGGATTTAGTTTGAAGTAAAAACTAAAACCTTTCTTGTTTTGTTGGATTTGAAAAGAAACTTTATTGAGTTATTTATATCTATCGTCACCTGAATCCAAGAACTATAGGCAACAACTTTTGTTAGAAGTTTAATTTGAAAAAGCTACTTAGGCACTAAAACACTAGACTTACTGGCGCAAATTTAAAAAAAAAAACTATTGTAAAGGGCTTAGCAAAAAACTAGTAAGTAATTTTCTAAATATTTAACAATTTACTAACTATTACAAAATTTTAAAACTTTTTTTTGATTTGCTAACTAGTAAATTGCTAATTGGGAAATGTCAGTCAGAAGTCACATTTGTTTCGGAATACTCTTGGAATACGTATACCACATTCCAAATATGCACATTTCAAGAGTGAACCTGAGGGAACCTGCCGATGCTATAAAATCCCGATTTTATTTCGTTTAACCCCGCAGGGGAAGGGGATGACGAAAATTTAATAAACTGTGGGAGCAACGAAGCAATTTGTTTCGAAATGTTTTTTATAATTTTTCCCACTGTGGACTAGACCATTCCATGTTATGCTCCTTTAAGATTTATTGTTGAACATAGGCACAAATATTATATCCTTGTGTTCCATTAGGTAGTTTTACTTACCAACACCAGTCTGGTGAATATTTCGCCAAAAAAAGTGTAATGTAATTAGTACTTGCAATTCTGTTGAAATCGGAAGCCCACGGTTTATAATTCGGTCTTGGATGTTTATGTTTTCAACCAAGAACCAAACTGTTGTCTTGTCAAACCTATATCTGGAGTAAAATTCTCCATCGTCCAGCTCTTCAAAAGGATGTGCTGAATCTTCAAATACATAAAAATCTTCGTCGTCTTTCGAAAACATTTTATACTATTTTATTTACTTTAAAAAACAATTAAAGCTCACGAATCATACAAAAAAAAAAACAATTCTCTTTTCCAATTAAAATGGGTAAGACATTTTTTTCTAGGAAAATGACAGATGTCGTATGGATTTAGCAAATTGCTAAACGTTAAAGTAACCATTTTGTGATTTTAACTTTAGTAAATTGTTAAGAGATAGTAAGAAAGTTAAAATCGTTTAAAATTAGCAAAATCTTCTTTTTAACTTAGTAACTTACTAAAATGGCTTTAACAATTTACTAAATCGTTTAAAATTTTGCGCCAATGTTTCTAAACCACTATTATTTGCAGTATTTATTTGAAGTTGCCACCCTGCAGGACCAAGGTTCTTCTCTACCTGTTTAATGGGAGGATCATGTGGAATGGATGTGGACTTTGCTTACTTTTCTGCAAATAGTTTAAGGCATTATAATAACCAAGGTGAAGAGTGGTTGAATATAATTCAATTAAAAGAACAAGTGAAGTGGCCTAACCTAGAGAAATGCTTTTCGCCCAGGTATGACAGTGGATATTTCTTAGGCGTTTGATAGAGTTTGACATCAAGCTCTCTTATCTCTATTTCTCTCTATTCTCTCTATTTTAAAATATGGCCATGTGACATATTTCGAAAGCGTCAAATGTCCATATTCCAACAATTTGCCATTTCTCGCTTTTGCAAAGTGTCATATGGACATTATGGCCTTATGTCAATTTCAAATTATTCTTTTGCTAGAAGTTAGAGCGAATTTAAACAAAACTTGTAAACGTTTTCAGAATGTTGTTTTGAAAAATTTGTATTTTGTTTTTTTTTATGGCCATGTTTCACTTTGAAAAAGCGTCAAATGGTCATGTTTTCGAATACCTATGGCCATTTGACACTATTGCAAAATGTGTCATAGGTCATATTTTGAAATATGGCCGTATGACGCATGACCAAATGTCACGGCACCGAAATAGAATGTTTTCTTTTTTATTTTCGAATTTCTTAATAATCAACTGATTAAGATTTATATGCAAGTGATTATGAAATAATTAATTTTTCTGTCGATTTAAACAAAAAACTAAGAAATATTGTACTGTCTAAGGCTGGCAAGTAATAGACTAAGAGCCCACAGAAATGTTTTGGTGTGAACTGTGAACGATAGCAAAAATTCCTTTTGGTTTATAATAAAAAAAAACTTGCTTTCGTAGGAACTTTAACGTAGTTTGAAATAGACAATGTTCATATTTATTGGTTCCATAACATTAAGATATCATTAAAAAAAAAAATTTAAAACAATTTAAAATATAAATGATAACTATGAATTATTATAAACTACTTATTTTAATAGCTAACCCGGTGTTTCGACAAGCGAGTAGAACTTGTAGCGCTTATGTGTGTTAGTGTATCTGAAAAGGAGAGAGCCAACTAGTAGCCCAAATTTTATAATATTTTTGCCTGCAAGTTGCCTGCCAGTTATCCTGCAAGTCTAGTGTATTTATTTTCAGTTTTTGTTTTGTTTCCATAGTTTCCATATTTTTTGTATTTTTCTCTATGAAATATTTTTAAAAAATCGTACTAGTTGACAAAACGCGCTGAGAGCTACTAGTCACACAAACATTCATAAAACTAACACTGTGATACAAATGCTACTAGTTCTACTCGCTTGTCTAAGCCCCGGGTAAAACAGATAGAGCTCAAAAATATTATGCCATCTGATTTGCTTAAAAAATATGTATGTTTTTTTTTTTAAATTAATTTTGTATATATAAAAAATCTTGAACATTTTTTAAAATAAAATTTGGTATGCCAACTTTAAGTATACCTAAATACAATTTTTCACAAAATTAAAAAAAAATCATGAGCCCATTTTCAAGATATTGAATTTTCAAAAAAAAAATTCAATATTTTTTTAAAAAATCCAAAAATAATTTTATCGAAAATTTTTATGTGCAAAATTTTTAAAATTGTAAGCGACCTTTTGTACAAAAATTTTGGTTGAAATCGGTGTAGTAGTTAACGAGAAATTTTTTTTTTTGTCTACCAAAATATTTATTTTAGTAGGTACCACGTAATTTTTTTTTGAAAATCGTTAGAGCCGTTTTTGAAATAAATCAATTTTTGTATATTGGTTGTATGACAGGTACCGTTATTTTTGGGCTAAACAAAAAATTTCAATTTCCCTTCTAGGGAATCCCCTAAGAACCTTAAGTCCAAAGTTTGAAGAAAATAGCTTCAGCCGTTTAGGCTGCATGTCGAGGAATAGACAGACGGACAAATGGACAGACGGACTAGACGACAGATAGAATTGCGCGACCCACTTTTTTCAACATCTTTATCATCGTAATGTTAGGGAAAATTACATATTATCTCTAATTTTTTTTAGCACGAATCCTAAACTTGCCCTATACTACGTATATCGCAAGTAAAAATTAAATTGGGTGGCTCGTGAAGAACCAGGGCCTAGTGACTAACAACTCGCAACCATTCCAGTGTGCGCTTGTATTTTTATCTAGGGCGCTCAGCTCTTTAATTAAATACATTTTTTAAGTTCCTACACTTGGTACCTGGGCTTTAAGAAAAAAAATAATTTTTAATGCAGCCAGACTTTCATATTTATTTGCATATGAACAGTGTGGAACAATCTTAAAACAAAAGGAATTTTTGCCACCTTTCACCCAAAAATTACTGTGGGCTCTCGGTCTATAATGTTTGAATTCAGGGATAATGTTTTTTTTTTTTTTAAATATAACTTGTAATTTTAAAAATAGTTGTTTTCATTTCAAGTCTAGATTTCAATTTTACGTGATAAAATATAATATTTATGAACATCTTAAATATTTCAAAACCCAGCCTCTCCCCCCTAACATTTGTCCTGCGTTTGCGCCTGGTGCTCAGTGTTTGAAATAATGATAAGAGCACTAAATTTGGAAACGATAAATAGTACATAAAGAAAGATTTAAAAAAAAAATGTTTTCAAAATTTCGAGTTTCAAGATTAATTTTTGAAAAATAGTAAAACCAGTTCATTAAAAGAGTTTCATTTAAATAGAAAACAAATGAAGGCTTTTTACAAAAAGGTGTAACAGTGCATTTTAAGTGTTACCGTTGTTTAAAAAAAATGTGTGTTTCAGTTTTAAGTAAATGTTTAAGTAAATTGTCCCTTCCGCCTAAGCGAATAGCTCCGAGGAGTTTTCCATCCAATAGTCATCTTATCTTATTACTTTAAATGTGTTAAATTTGTGTATATATATATTTGGTTTCTGGGAAACGGCTCCTACGATTTGGATGAAATTTTCACAGTTTGTTCTTATCGACGAGAAAAAAATAAAAAAAATATTTTTAGTAAAATCCGCCCACTGCCACGCCCCTTTTAATTTTTATTTGATTCATGGAATTCACGGAAAAGGCTGGTTTTCTCGAAAACAACTGCAACGATTCGAATGAAGTTTTCAGAGTCTATTCATATGAGCAAGACAAAAAATCGAAAAATTAGTTTAGATATATCCGCCCACAACCACACCCACTTTTAACGCTTTTCGGTTTCTCGGAAACGGCTGTAACGATTTTGATAAAATTTTTAAAGTCTGTTTTTTCACGCAAAATAAAAATTTTGAAATTTTTTTTATTAATATCCGCCCACAACCACGCCCACTTTTCACGCTTTTCGGTTTCTGGGCAACGGCTCTTACGATTTTGATAAAATTTTCACAGTCGTTCATTTAAGCAAATACAAATTTTGAAATTTTTTTCTATTAATATCCGCCCACTGCCACGCCCATTTTTTTCGTTCGTTTAGTTTCT
Organism: Melangyna quadrimaculata; assembly: GCA_949320155.1. NCBI lineage: Eukaryota > Metazoa > Arthropoda > Insecta > Diptera > Syrphidae > Melangyna > Melangyna quadrimaculata. The sequence continues at coordinate 92,258,764 of OX439484.1, forward strand.
CGGAAACGGCTCCTACGATTTGGATGAGTTTGTTCTTATGGACGAGAAAAAAATATTTTTAGTAAAATCCGCTCACTGCCGCGCCCCTTTTAATTTTTATTTGATTCATGGAATTCAAGAAAATGGCTGGTTTTCTTGAAAACCACTAAAACGATTCGTATGAAATTTTCAGAGTCTATTTATATGAGCAAGACAAAAAATCGAAAAATAATTTTAGTGATATCCGCCCACAACCACTTTTCACGCTTTTTGTTTCTCGGAAGTGCTCCTACGATTTTAATGCAATTTTCAGAGCCTGTGTATATGAGCTAGAAAAGAAATCGAAGAATATTTTCTTTTAAATCCGCCTACTGCCACGCCCAAGTTTTACACTTTATTGTTTCTCGGAAACTTTTCCAACGGTTTTGATCAAATGTTCACAATTTTTTGTTATGCGAAAACAAAATTTGAAAGTACTTGCACTAATATTCACCCAGTGCCACTCCCAATTTAATCATTTTTCGGTTTCCCAGAAACCCTGATAAAATGTTGAAGGTTTTTTTGTAATAAGCAATCAAAACATTTTGAAAGTATTTTGAGTAATATCCGCCTACTTCCAGGTCCACATCCACTTTTCACGCTTTATTGTTTCTCAGAATTGGCTCAAAAGAATTTAATGAAATTTTCACAGTTTTTTCTTATGAGAAGAACAAAAATTAAAAGTATTTTATCATCCGCTCATTGACATGACCAATTTTACAATTTTTTAAACTATAATTCTAGCCTAATGTAATACGGTAGAAACCAGCTTAAGTGTATGGTGTTCATTAAAAACATTCAATGTTTATTTGACAGAGCAAGATCTATGTACATAAGTTATCACACGAAAACCTCATTAACATATTAATTTCGTGACAAAAAAATCGAGTTTTTAATCAAAACTATAACATCACCATGTTGGAGAAGTCCAAACAAGTGATTTTCGACCAGACGTCGGTCGGTCTGTGCGTCGTCAGTGTACCCTGAAGTACATTGGGTAAGAGCCTAGACGAGTGAAAGCAGTTCTTCAAATTTGATGTGAAGAAATTCCCCAGAAGGAAATTCATTTTTTTGTTTTAGCTCACTAGAACGGATAGCTCGAAAACAGCTCTTATGATTTTGAAATCGAATAACGGAAATAATATTTTGATGTTTTTTGAGCAAATTGCGGTTTTTGTTGTCATATTCTCGAATTCCTTGCTTTTGTTAGAGTTTCGCATTCCGGCATCTCTACGTTAGTAAGAAAATATTGCATTTTACATTTTTTATAATATATCCAGATTGAATCAGAGAAAAAATACTGATTTTTTATAATGTTTGACTCTTTTGTCGCATTTATGTATGTATTTTGTATTATTTTATTTTTATTTAGTTTTAATGTTTAAATTATTTTATTTATTTACAGTTTTCGTACATATTTCGTATACCCTTCTTGGTCTTTAGACAAAACTTAAAAACAGTATTTAAGAGACATCAATTTACTTGCGTTAAAAATTGCTATGAGGCCTACATGCTCTGCATAAAAGCTGAAATAAACAATTCTAGCTGCAATATTATTAATGGTAAAGCTTAGAAATCTAATGATGAAATTCCATATATAAAAAACAAAAATAATTTTGTATAGGTATGTAAGTTAAAGTGGTTATCAGAGCTTCACTATATAAGAAATGCGACTCAAGTTTCGATTTCATCGCGTTTCAAATCGCTGCTCAAATCATTTATCAGAGCTCCAACATACAAATTTTAATTTAGATATTTATGAAAATGAATTCAAATGATTTTTATGTTTGGGTCTTAACGCATAGGTTGGAAATAATAATAAATAAATATATAAATCTGCCGGAAAATCCGAGCGAAGCTCGGTCTCTCAGGTACTGAAGTAGTTAAAGGGTTAAACAGTCCTTAAGTTAGTTTCTGTCACTCGGTTCCTATATGACATATACATTGTATTTCGCATAAGGTGTGAGAAAAGCTGGAGCGCGTAGGAGGAGTTGATGGAAAAAAAGTCGTATCGGAGAGGGGTCGGTCTATTTTCTTTTATTAAAAGGGGGTCTGGCTATTCAGTATGTCTGTTCAATGTTCGTCAGACAGATGGACAGACAGAGAGACTGAATTGCAAAGCTTTGATTTTACAATTAAAATCTTGAGTTTGTTTTTTTACGAATCAAAATCCTATATCGCAGTCAAAAATGTGTAAATTTACTTATTACCCAAAAAAAACTGGAGGTAGCAAATTTAAATAAAATACATCATGCAGCTTAGGCTGTCACCGCATGAACAGACAAACAGAATTACTAGATACATTTCGTTCGACATCCTTACTATCGTAAAAGTAAGTTTGGTCAAAATCTAGAGATCGATTTTTTTTACGAATCCATAACTTGCTATATACATTAGAGTGTCCGTTACTGTTCAAACTTATTGGTTGGACACATGAGCACCCACTAAATCTTACTAAGTTTCTCAGTTTCCCCATCGTTGTTTTCCAACAACTATGCAACTGAAACCCCCCCCCACCCACATAAAAATAGAAAATAACCAAACCACAAGTCGAAAGACTGCATAAGTGCACAATATTCATCCCCTGCACTTTGGTTACTACTTTTCACTTAGAATAATCTAACCGCCAACCATAAAGCTCCTTTTGGCTATTAGGAACGCATCGAACCCATAGAAATAAAACAAGAATAGAGGAAACTCAACAAAATGCACCCCCACATTTGTAGGAAGATATTTCATAGAATGGACTGTGCGCTGCTCGAGGGCTATAAATATATGAATTTCCTGTTATCCAACGCATACACAATTCTCCATATAGTAAATTTTAATGTGTAAAGGTAAAAGAAAACGACTCCAAGTAAATATTGTCACAAAGGTAATAAGTGAGAATGATGATGATCCAATAACTAGAAATTTTCCACTTGACATCACTGAAGCCTGTTTATGCTAAGATACAACCGATACAGCTATACCTGCGAGTACTTACTATACGAGTATGAAGAAAAAAAATATCGAAACGAAACGAATTTTCCAGTCGCACTATTCCCCTAATCGTTGTGGCAAATTGCTATTGAAGTAATCTCTCTTTTGCTGTGTTGTGACCAGTGGCCAGTAGTTAGTAGTGGTGCAGTTGCAGGGGCGCATGTTTTTGCCAAGTTGAGTAATTCGAAACCGTTTTTGCGGTCAACAGAATTTATTCTCCAGCCGAAAAGTTCAATTCACCCTGTAAGTAGTCCAGTGGTTTCTCTACACAGGATTGAACGTTGAACGGTGAACGATGAACGTTACACTGCGTCACTTTTTAGTGTATAGTGTTACAAATAATTTTTTGACATTTCTTTTAAATATGTTTATTTACTGGTTTTTAAAAAATGGAAAAAGATTTATAGGTTTTCACTCACCATCAATTTATTCAAGCTGATTTTCAAAATTTTTAAATGAGAAATAAAACAAAAAAATATTGCAATAAACTGTTACATACATACATTTTCTTTAGGTTTATAAAACAATATTCGTTAAAGTTATTGCAGATACATAAACAGTATAAAGAACGTGTGGCGCTTTGCGCAGAAGTTTTAAGTCCCGAGCAAAATCATTTGAAGAGCTGGACGATGGCGATGGAGAGCAAAATCTCAATGAAATCTTAAGATTTCAGCAAAATCTCAATGAAATTTTTTGGGCCACCAAGTGAAACCACTTAAAAAAAAACACTACAAAATAAATATTTCTTCTGAGGATAAAACAAAATGGCCAGACTGGTGGTATATGCGCATTAATTTTTGTTTTTTAATACTGCATAAAATATTTTGATGATTCTTTTTAAAGCATCAATAGCTGATTCCAAAAAGTATCAACCCTATTATGTTCCTAGGACTAGCCGTTCCAAAGCACACTACAAAACCTTTTAGCTCCTCATTTTTCCGAAAAGTAAATTCTGAAACGGTTTTGGAATGTGTCTTTGGAGCGACTTGTCCTAGGAAAATGGTTGATTCCATTTTGAAATCTGCTCTTGATTCTTAAAAAAGGAGTATCAAAATCCATTGAAAAAAATCACTCTAAAAATACACATACTGATTCCACTAAGGGATCGATAACAAAAAAAAAACTCATTCCGTTTAAAAAATAACTATTTCCGATGGTCAAAAACTTGCATTTAAGCTTCCTAAGGTGCCTAACTCTAAAAATGGCAAACACAAATAAATTGCTTCCCCGTTTCACTTAAAATTCCCATAGGAGTCATTACCTTACAAGCTTCATTAAAAGTACTTTATTTATAAAGGAAATGAATAAAAAAAAAATGAAAGAGCATTTAAATCTTTCCGTGGTTTTTAATAATTTGTATCCCATCCGTTTTAAATCTTTCGGGTCCTATAAACGGTCTGGCACGGTAAATGCCACATTCAATCGGTCTTAGACATACGGATTTGTCATCAGGGGCTCAATATCTAGGGATGGGTGGAAAAATTTTTTGGTTCATACAAGGATCCATAAAGTTATTTTTTAAATTTTTCAAACGGTCTGGTAGGGCGAATGCTACACCCATTAATTGGTCTTGGACATATGGATCAGGGACTCAATACTCAGAGATAGATACAATTTTGTTTGGTTCATACAATTATCTAGCCCAGTCAATAATTACAAAAAAAGTTCTAAATTCGCAAAGCGCGATGTAGTGTTGCATTTTTGATATGTTGTTGGGGCATGTTAGAAAAGTCTGTAGCTAAGTTTGCAACTTCAAAAAGCCTGTGCTCGATGCAGGAAAAATGCAACAGTGAAGAAAACGCTAAAATCACCCCATTTTTTCGACATTTTCCTTTATAACTTTGAAAATATGCAACTTAGGAAAAAACCATTCACTATAAACTTGTTTGCTATAAAATTTTCTACAAGACCATATTAGTTTTAAATTCATGTATGTTATATTTGTGCTGCTATATAACCATGAATTAAAAAAAAAATCTGAAAAACAAAGTAATTTTGAAGCACTCAAAAAATAGGTCAAAAATTGTCCAATTCTGCTAAAAAAATTTGAATCATATAGCCTTAAGTATTATAAGACGAAATTCAAAAATTCGATCCAAATCGTTCAAATGGTGTTGACAAAAACCATGATGTTAACTAAGTGCAACAAGCAATGTTTGCATCATTGCTGTGGTCAAATAAGGATACTTAAGCTTGCACTGATTTTTGTCCACGTACTTGGAACCCTTAACTATCATAAAATATAGTTCTTATAATATTTATACCTATCTTTTTTTAGGCAACTTCCGTTGTATCTTACTTTGACCACAGCAATGATGCAAACATATGCTTTATGCACCTAGTTAACATCATGTTTCTTGCCAAAACTATTTGACCGATTTGGATCGAATTTTCGAATTTCGTCATGTAATACTCAAGACTATATGATTCCAATTTTTTAGCAGAATTGGACAATTTTTGACCTATTTTTTGAGTGCTTCAAAATTACTTAGTTTTTCAGTTTTGTTTTTTAATTCATGGTTAGACAGCAATATAACATGCATGAATTTAAAACAAATATGGTCTTGTAGAAAATTTTTTAGCAAACAAGTTTATAGTGGATGGTTTTCTTCCTAAGTTGCATATTTTCAAAGTTATAAAAGAAAATGTCGAAAAAAATGGGGTTATTTTAGCGTTTTTTCACTGTTGCATTTTTCCTGCAGCGAGCACAGGTTTTTCGAAGTTGCAAACATATAAAAATGCAACACTACATCGCGCTTTGCAAATTTATTGTCGAATTTGACTGGGCTTATCCTCGAAGTTGATATTTTACGGTTTTTCAAACGGTCTGACAGGGTAAATGCCACCTTCCATCGGTCTTGGACATACGGATCTTTAATCAGGGGATCAATATCAAGGGACGGGTAAATAAATTTTTTATTTCATACAATGATCCACAAAGTTGATTTTAATGATTAATGATGATTAAGCCACCACCAGGGATTGCAAGACTTCTACTTCTTTCATAAGCCTTTTTTTCGGTTCATTTTCACACCCCAAAATTTGCTGTGGGCTATAAGACTAGTTGGTAGGTGTCGTATCTGGTAAATAGAGATTCCAATTTCATATGAAGCTCAAGCAAATCTTACCAATTCCATGTCTTGAACCCGGTGCCATCTGATGCACAGCAACTTCGACATCACATTCGTTTTTCGTAAATAACTTCGAATAATTCCGGCATTGTTTGTAGAAGTTCTTAAGCATTATTTCGTAGACCATGTTATTGTAGAGCTTCAGCAGCAATGCGGCCTTTTTCGAAAGCATATATTCAAGTGTAATATACTATTCATACGTATAAGAATTTATACATATATGAAGCTAAATTTTCTATTGAAATTCTAAAATAATAGAAATAATGCAAACATTATAGAAAAATAGGAACTCAAAATGGACCGGAAACCAGGTGTTTCAGATACTCTCATCAATTTATCATTATTGTTGTCACTCCTATATTTAATAATATTCAGCTATTGTTAATTTTAATGTTTTTTTTTTTTGCAATGTTATTCAACCTAGGAAATATGTTGATAAGCCTACATAAAGGTACATAATATAAAACACAATGCTTTATTCTGGTCTGAGAATCGCATATAACTCATTTGAGTTGCTTTTTTAGTTTAATTGATATTCAGCCCACGAGTGTTTTCTTTTTTGTGTGTGTTTTTGTTTGTGTTTATTGTGGGCATCTAGAGTGTCTATACATATATTTCCAGTTCATAAAAATCTATTATGAAGGGCCAACTTCTGCAGCAGCCAGCAGCAAAAATCCATATTAACACACCATTTACACGCAGTTTTCTATAACGCATAGATGGAAAAATCCATTAATATCAAATGACTTTGACAGTTTTGACAGCAAAAGAGAGATGATGATGAAATATAATGTCGACTCATCTGACGTTCATTACTTACTTACACCGAACACATACAGTACGGTGGCGCATCAATGTGATGTGAAGAAGAGCAATTATTAATCTTTAAACGGTTTATTAATGTCATAATCAACTCGTCCTTTAGTCCTATATTGAATAAAGACTCACAAACACATTTCTATAGTAAAAGAAAAGGAAGTGTAATAGCTTTTTAAATATTTATATGATTCTTCCTGTGATGAAAATTCATGTATACCTACACATAGTATAGGTAATGGGTTTTGTGTGAAGTTTTTACTTTGCTGAACGAATAGCTCAGGAGAATTAGAACGAAATACAGGACGGCTGAATTTTTTTATACCTGAAAGAGGGCTTTTAGAAAAGCTTATGTCCGGTTATTCGGGACGCCATGACCCTGGTGAAATCCACCATTTTGGAAAATGCGAATAGACCTCTTTCTCCGAAGCTATTGCGATAATAGAGGAAAAACTGTAGGGCCCAGGTTGTAGGTAATTTAACCATCTTTCGCTTATATCTATATTTTTTTCGGTGCAGGCAATATTTTCAAGGTTATGTCGTTTTATTTTTAATTTTTTGCAATTACAATTCTTTACGTTCCCGAGGAAACTTACGTGAATTACTTTCAAAATGAGAATTTTAGAACATTAAATTTCCATAATTTTAATATATTTTTGAAGATGATGCGATACTGCAGTCAAAAGTTACAGCAATTTTGGTGTTTCTTTTAATCTTAATAACAATTTAGTATTTTATTTACTCCGGAGTTTTCATTTTTGCACAACCAAAATGGCAGTAATTTTTGACTGCGGTATCGCATCATCTTTAAAAATATATCAAAATGTTGGAAATTAATTGGTCTAAGATTCTCATTTAGAAAGTAATTCACGTTAGCTTATTCGAGAATGACAAAAATGTGTAAATGTGAAAAAAAAAATAATAAGACGACATAACCTTGAAAATATCGCCCGAACCGAAAAAAAATTTACTAGTGAACGAATGATATTTTAATTTCCTTCAAGCTTGGCCTTACAAAATTTTCACCTACGATCAATAGTTTCGGAGATATAGATCACTTCGCGGTTTGCTAAAATTGCGGATTTCTCCAGGGGGATGGCATGGCGTCCCGAAAAACTCAACATAAGCTTTTTTAATAGCCCTCTTTCAGGGGTATACAAAATTCAGCCATCCTGTATTTCGTTCCATAAATCGATTGTTTTTTTTGCTAATTTTCCTGTACTAGAAGCAATTTCGCAAGAAAATTCTATACATTTATTAAAATCGAAAATAGTATGTAAGGAAAATAGATAATGTAAGGTTAGGTTAGGAGGGGTGTGCTGTTGCGTAACACGGGGTCCTATTGGTCCATTGTGATCCCCTTATAAATGAAATACAGAGATGTTCCTAACTAATGTTCACATAGACTGGTTCGTTTGTGAACCAGCCTGTTTTTTCTATGAATTTTCTCATATTTGCCATCGAGACCTGCGCTAGATCATCCAGTTCTCCAACAAAACCTGTTTCCGAAGTACCGGAGGCGATTTGTTTGGAGGTTTGGACAATCACACAAAAGGTGCTTAATGGTTTCAATTTCCTCAACATCCTGACAGCTCCTACAGAAGTCGGGTGCGAAAGCACCTATTCTGGTTGCAATTGTGCCAATGGCGCAATGACCCGTTAGTACACCTATCAAGATTCTTAATTTATTTTTACTCAGCGATAAAATATACTGAGTTTCCTTTTCATTAATTCTAGGCCATAGACTTCTAGAGATAACGCAATCGTTCCTGGAAATCCAGGAGTTATTGATTTGCTCTTTCGTTACTAGGTCAATTTTCCTTTTAATGACACCGATCGGGATTTAAGGCCCCGTAAATAATTCGCTACTATTGTTCCTATTTGCTAATGACCCTTTCCTTGCCAGTTCGTCTACTATATCATTCCCTTTTTTATTACTATGTCCAGGAACCCAGCAGAGTTTGATTTGGTTGGAGTAACAAATTTTCTCCAGTACGCCTCGGCATTTTGCCACTGTCTTGGATCTTATAGTCTCACTGGCTAATGCTTTGATAGTAGCTTGGCTGTCCACGAAAAATGTGATCTCTGAGGAGGTCAGTTTTTTCTTGTATACCATTTCTGTCGCTTTTTCAATAGCGTAAATCTCAGCTTGAAAAACACTACACTTATCTGGGAGTTTTAATGATTCTCTAATATTAAGAGGTTCACAGAACACCCCTGCCCCTGTTCCTTCTTCCATTTTTGACACATCGTTGTAGAACAAGATACCTTGTTCACTGATTAGTGAGTAAGGTTCCCATCCATGTCTTTCGGGAATTAAAATTGAGAAGTGTATTTAAAAATCTATTATATGGGCAACCGGGGACAAATTAATTCACGAAATTTTATTGCTGGTATCGACGCAGAATTATATCCTCAACAACATATCCAAAGTCCTTCAAAACCCCCTATTTGGTTTTTTGTATAGACGCATTTTAAGAGGTGGAAAGGGGAGGGAGGCGGGAGTTTGCCAAGCTGAAATATAATCATATGACACATGTTTTTGGTGTGCTTTTTAACGCTGATTCTAAAGAGACCAAAACTAAAAAGTTACATGTATCCTGTGAAAAGTTAATGTCATTTTTATGGAATGATAACTTTTTTTAAAGTACAACAAGTAATATATTACCCGAAAACATTTTAAAATAATGGGATTTTAATGAAATTTGGTATAAATGTTTCATTTTGCATGTTTACTAAGAATCAAAAGAGTCCCCAAAAATATCTGTGGTGAAAGGGTGTTTTTTTGAGGGCGAGATGTTAGTGCGTCATTATTATCATAACATCTATGAATATGTTTTGACAGTGATGAAATTTGCTAAAAATATTAAATATTTCATGGTTTCCAAGTATCAAAAGAGTCCATTAAAATAACTTGATCCAAAGAGATTTTTAGAGAGTTATGTTTGACTTGTCCTATACGGAGCAAAATGTTGGCTCTTAAGAAAAATTGTATTTTCGTGTAATCGAGATAGTACATATGTTATATGATTTAAAGGTGTTTTTTAATGCCGAATCTAATGAAAGAAAAACCAATAAGATACAAGCACCCTAAAAAAAGTTATATTAATTTTGAATTAGAAATTACTGTTTTTTCCGTTAAGCAGGTCAAAAATTACACCCCCAAAATACACCCTTGGACCTTAGATATTTGTACGTACTCTTTTGATCCTTGGGTACCAATATAAATTTAATATTTTTAGCAAAGTTCATAAGTGTCAGAATTTGTTCATGGATGTTATGGTAATAATCACTCACTTGCATCTCTCCGTCAAAAAAACACCTTTTAAACACAGATATTTTTGAGGACTCTTTTGATTCTTGGTAAGCATGCCAAATGAAACATTTGTACTAAACTTCATTAACATCCCATTATTTTAAAATGGTTTTGGGTAATATATTACTTGTGGTACCTTAGAAAATGATATCATTCCATGAAAATGACATTAAATTTCCACAGGATACATATATCTTTTCATATTTGGTCTCTTTAGAATCAGCGTTAAAAAGAACCCTAAAAACATGTGTCACATGATTAGATTGTATTACAACAAATTGTTCAGCTTTACAAACTCCCTCCCTTCTCCGCCTCTTAAAATGCGCCTATACAAAAAGTCAATAAGGTGATTTTGGCGCACTTTGGATATGTTGTTGAGGATACAATTCTCTGTCGATACCAGCAATACAATTTCATGAATTAATTTGTCCCTGGTCCGATCCTATCTTTCTTAGACTACCGCTGCATGCGAAGATGGTTGAAACAAAGCAATTTTTCTTCAATATCCCTAAAGAATTTACAGCACAATTTATAAACGTGGGATAGGGAAGGGTAAACCTTATTCCATGGATTAAGTATAAAATGTTATTTAAAAAACAAAAATTTGTCTAAGTGACGTTTATTAAGTTAAACCACCGAACATGGTGGTTTAGCGAAGGAATAAAAATCAGACGTGTCAAACAAATGTTAATAACTTTGACAGATTTATTAGGTGTGTTCGGTAACGTGATCTACTTATTGTAGTAGATTTTCGTTTTGTTTTTATTAATAGAAAATTTTATTCCATGGACTAACTCTTGTTCCATGGTTTCGTAACCTCATACGGCTGTTAATGTTTAAACTTCAAACAATAAGTTATAAACCTACCTACATCTCACCCCAAAACTGTTTTATATGATTCACTTAATTCTTTTATGAGCCCTGTTAATACCCTGTTCCACTGGATCTGTTATTATAAACATCATTCAATGAAAGCATAAGCACTAATATCTTCCTAAATTACTGCAATTACTAACTACTAATTACTGAGAATTTTGTGACCAATAAAACAAAATTGTGTTTGGAAAGAAATTCATCAATGATTAAATTCGACACTCGATGAACTACTGTGCAGACGATGGCTTTGGTTATTCCGTGCATAGGTGCAACATCGTGATATTGTGCTCCATTTCTAACTCAATATGCTGCACACAAAAGAAGGGCCCTTCTTGGTTCTCGCCACCAAACTCCCAGTGTCCCAGTTGCTGGAAACTCAGTTTCCTAGTGTGAAAGGGGACAACGGACTTAAACACATATTCTGCCCAAGCAAGGTAGCCGTCGGTCGGAGCGGAACATTGTCCGCAACGCATACACAGTCGGAGATTCAAATTACACTCGAGGTGTCAAAGATTTACAAAAATATATCGATATATCGAAAGAATATCGATATATCGATATGTATTTGTATTTTTCTGTATATAAAACAAGAGAGGTACTTCAAATAATGATATTTCGCTGGAAAGGGATGAATACCATAGTACATAGCAAGTAAGTATGCAAATATCAGCGAAATTTGTAAGCCGGTTTAACTAGCAAACATAATTTAGTGTTATATCGAATCGGTTAATATTGATATTTTTTAGAAATAGCAATCTTTATGTTCAAATAGATGTTCATGCAATAAACCCAGTTGTCAAAAAGAATTCAAAAATAAATGATAAATCCATGAACCAACATAAAGAAAAACACGAAAGTATGGATGGTATAGCTTTACAAAATATATACACAAATCAACATAACACTTTTATAATTTCGTCCGCCTCAACACCTTTTTTCAACCACCAGCATCTCTTTGCTGTGTTTCTAATTTGTTTAATTGGTCAGTAAATTCTACCCAAAATGCAAAATCTTCTTTGATATACATAGTTTATGCTATAGGTATCTTATATAAGTTTATGAGAGCTTGTATTGTTTGGTGCTTGTTTTTTCTTATCCTGGAAACGTAAATTCAAGCAACAAGTTAAAACAAATTCTTTCCTTAATTATATTTTGTATTTCTTAAATTTTTCTTAGAATTCACTAAAAATCGGACACAAATTCCGCGAAGAATCTCTGTCGGAGGATTTCGGAACATAATTTTAAAATTTTCATAAAAAACGCATGTCAACGCAGAAAACCGGGCTGCATCAAAGTATGTCGGAAAAATGTTCCGAATAGCTGTTCGGAAGAATACCTCGAAGCAAAAAGCCTCCGATTCGGAGAAAATCGGAGAATTTTCCGGTCCGATGGATACCTCGCTAGGGCCGATTTCCCTGACTATTGAATAATGCTTTATTTGAAATTTTTGACAAAATAAGTTCCATGTTTTTTTTTGTTATACGAAAGTTCTCTTTTGTCGAAAAAATATTTCCGATATCAAAGTTATTTATATTGTAATTAATTTTTCGAAATACGTCATTTTTATCTATTATTATTTTTTGACAACTTTTCACTAAAAACGCTGATTTTCAAATGAAAATTTCAGATCATCCCAAATACTTACTTACTTTACTTTTTATGGCGCTCACAGCCCGGGATGGGCTTCGGCCTCAATTAACAAGCCTCTCCAGCCAGCTCTGTCCCTAGCTAGCCGCTTCCAATTGCGCACACCGAGTGCTTTAATGTCGACATTCACTTGATTGCGCCACCTGTTACGGGTTCTTCCTCTGCTGCGTACCCCATCGGGGGTTGGATTCGAAGACTCGTCGGGCAGGTGCGTTGCTGTCCATACGCTCCACGATCCCCAGCCATCTCAGCCGCTGTATTTTCAGCTTTTTGACCAGGTCAACGTCGCTGTATAGCCCGTATAGCTCGTCGTTGAATCTTCTCCTCCATACTGCTTCGATACACACCGGACCGAAAATCACACGAAGAATCTTCCTCACAAAGCACCCTAGCAGATTTTTATCCGAATCTTTCAATGTCCATGCTTCTGACCCATAAAGCAGGACCGGGATGATTAGGGTCTTGTATAAAGTCTCCTTGGTTCTCTGAGAGAGGGCCTTACTACTTAAATGCCTTCTTAGACAGAAGAAACAGCGGTTGGCAAGAGTAATTCTTCGCTTGATCTCTGCAATGATGTCATTCTGCGATGTAATAGTGGTGCCAAGGTAGACAAAGTCCTTGACAACTTCGAAGTTATATCTGTCCATCGTGATATTTTGCCCGAGTTGACGATGTTGAGATTCCTCTCTCGATGACAGCATATACTTCGTCTTGTCCTCATTAACCGCCAATCCCATTCTAGCCGCCTCCGATTCAATGCTCGCAAATGCCCCTGCCACAGCTCGCTTCGTTCTGAACGATGTTGAATAGGTTGCATGATAACGCGTCGCCTTGCCTCAATCCTGGTGTTCTTACCAATTTGGATGGAGCAGCGAGAGTTCTCCATCGTCATCCTGCACAGGCGGACGAGTTTGGCAGGGATGCCGAGACTCGACATGGCTCTGTATAATTCATCCCTTTTCACGCTATCATACGCGACTTTTAAATCAATAATAAGGTGGTGTGTATCGATCTGGAATTCCCGGCATTTTTCTAAAATCTGTCGGAGTGTGAACATTTGATCGACGGTTGACTTGCCTGGCCTAAAACCGCACTGATAGGGGCCGATCAGATCGTTGAAACAAGGTTTTAAGCGGTCACACAGGATAGCCGACAAAATTTTATAAGCGACGTTTAGGAGACTAATTCCTCTGTAGTTGGTACATTTCAGAACATCTCCCTTTTTATGGATGGGGCACACTATACCGAGGTTCCATTCATTGGGCATACTTTCATCCGACCAAATTTTGCAGATGAGCTGGTGTATGCTCCTAGCCAATTCATCTCCCGCTGATTTAAATAGTTCGGCTCGTAAACCATCCGCACCAGCAGCCTTGTACGACTTAGTTTGGATATCGCCAGCCGCACTTCGGTTAGGTCGGGTGGACGGAACTCTTGGCCATCACCGTCCAAGTTGAATGGAGCGTTCTGCCTATTAGCGGCATCTTGGCTGTCTTCGCCATTAAGCAGTCTAGAGAAGTGTTCTTTCCAGATCCTCAGCACTGACTGTGTGTCTACTGCCATATTCCCACTCACATCTCGGCAGGCTTCCATTCTAGGCTTGAATCCTTGGGTGGATAGTTTCACCCTCTGATAAAATTTTCGAACATCTCCCCTACCGCTACAACCCTCAAAAGACTCTTCCGCCCGATTCTGGTGCTCTCTCTTTTTCCTCCTGAGAAGTCGGCGTTCCTCTTTTCGTGGTCCCGGGCTACTCTCTCAGCAGCTCTTGTTCGAGTCTGTAGCATTGCCTGGTAGGCCTCGTCCTTAGCTGCATGCGCTAGCCGGCACTCTTCATCGAACCAGGGGTTTCGTTGTATTCGCCTAGTGAAACCCAGCACATCAGAGGCGGCACTTCTGATGGCTTGTTGACAGTGTTTCCACTGGTCCTCTGCCCTTGATGCTGGTGGCGGACCTCCTGAGAGATTAAGAGTGGTGTGCAAAAGTTCTGGCGGTCTCTTGCGATTAAAGCTTCTCGTCATCGAATCTTTTCACAGCATCTGCTCTGCATTGTCGCGTCATGGATATCCGCATACGTAGTCTAGCTACCACCAGGTAGTGATCCGAGTCAATGTTGGCCCCTCGGAACGTTCGGACGTTCGGAAGCATGTCTCGCGTCTATCGCAACGTGGTCGATTTGGTTGACGGTTAGTTGATCACGCGACCGCCAAGTCCCCTTGTGTATATTGAGGTATGGGAAGTAGGTGCTTGAGATGATGACATTTCGCCCCGCCGCAAAGTCTGCCAGCCTGTGTCCGTTGCCGGAAGTTTCGTCGTGTAGGCTGTGTCCTCCGACTATCGAACCAAAGATGTCCTCCTTTCCGAATCTTGCGTTGAAGTCACCAAGAATGATATTCACGTCGTACTTCGGGCACATATCATACGTTATCTCCAGGAGATCGTAGAATGCTTCTTTGGTTGAGTCCTCTCTCCTTCATGGGGGGCGTGAACACAGATCAGCGAAATGTTCTTAAATTTGCCTTTGATGCGGATTGTGACCAGGCGCTCGCTTACACTTCGGAAGCCCAAGACTTCTTGCCTAAGTCTTCCCCTTATCACAAAACCACAACTAAAGAGCCGCTGACCCTGTTCCTTCAAGCACCCGCCGTAGTAGATGTCACACGATTTCAGTCTCCGTATGCCCTCTCCATCCCATCGCACTTCCTGGATGGCTGTTACGTCAGCCTTTAGCCTGTCCAGGTTCTCCACTAATTGTTCGGCTGCACGTGTTCTGTATAAGGACTGGACGTTCCACGTGCAGATCCGAAATTCATTGTCCTTGTTTCGTTTGCTGGGGTCGTCAACTTTAAAATCATCCATATCCGATGCTTGTTGTTCAGTGTTGCCAGAAACACCGATTTATCGTAGTTTTCTCGATTTTTAGACCTATTTCTGATACACCGATTTTTGATCTTAATATGACACTTTTCCCCGATTTTCAATGTTTCATAGTAACTGCAATTTACTTTATTTATAATTTTACTAAAAATTTGAACACTTTTTAATCTGGCTTTGTCTAACTTAAAATGTCAGATCATCCCAGAGCCATTCCAATTTTTAAAAACTCAAATTTTTGATTTTTTTTTTTTGTGCCAATCGTTTGTGATTCGTTTGTGACTGTTTGTGACAGCAATAAAAAGTGTTGTGACTCGCTAGTTATTAAGTTATTAACAAATCAAAAAAATGTACCAGTTAGCCATTTTTTTTTTTGAAAACTGTAGTAGTATAGACTTTTTTACACTCAATCGATCAGGAATCGTTTGTGACTTCTGAATATATCAATAAAATCGTTTGTGACAACGTAGTTTTCGAGAAAAATTAGAAAAACTGATTTCAGTTCACCACACTTTCATTTTGTTTATTGCTATGGGCGGAGATATGCATAGGTTAGTGCTGGTGTATGTGTACCGTGATTCATGATGCCGTGGTAAGTTATTATGGTTTGAGGTGAGCATCATGCTGCAATGATAACTAAGTATAAAAGATTATTTTTAAAAATAAAACAGTGTTGTTTCCACTTCAAAGATGCGAAATGGATTTTGAATTATGAATTTATTAACAAAAAAAAAAAGGCTCTAGCCATAGAACTTGTATAATGTTTTACTTCATTAGATTGAAATTTTTTTTTAACAAATTTCGAATTTACCAATAAAATCGTTTGTGGCTACCTCGTTTGTTTGTGACAGCCTATTTTTCGAAAACTCTTTTTTCAATGGAATTAGTATAAATTTAAACCAGCCATTACGAGTTTTTAGAAAATAGTCTGTCACAAACAAACTTGGTTGTCCCAAACGATTTCCTTAGTAAATTCCAATTAAATAAACAATTTTCAAGATAATGATTACAAATTTAAACCAGCCATTATTGTTTTTTTTTTTTGATTTCCTTAGATTATAGTGGTTCATATGAAAATATCTGAAAATCCTAGAAACTTCCTCCTTTTGTATTTATGCAAAAATTAAAAAATACGAGTATGTAACTGTGTAGGTATTTAAAAAAAAATCTGATGTAAAAATAGAATAGAAACAAAAAGGAGACAAAAAAAGTACATATTACAGTAATGACAGAGTATTCTGGCTGGCAGGCTGGCGCTTTGCAAACTGTTGATTTGCAAACCCATGCTTTTATTTTATTGTATGATGTTGGATCTGGATGATGACTTATATAAATGTTGAAAAACATATACGAATACCAACAAGTTTTCAACCTTTATGAAAATATCGTTGTATGGCCCAGTGCATTTCAAAGCAGTTTGTTACACGATACAATCTATAAAGAAAAATAATCGCAGACCATATCATGGACATGGTCATGGACTGGACATGAACATGCAATATGCACCATGCTACATGGATGCAAGAAGCCAGAAGCATTATCAACATGCCAAATGCAACACGCAAAATGCAACATGCAACATGCTATATACAACATGCGACAGGCAACATGCACCATGCCACGTGCAACATGACACATAAAACATGCAACATGCAACATTGTTACACGATACAATGTGCACGCAAACGTGTGTGTGCACGCATACGTTTGCGTGCACGCATACGTTTGCGTGAACGCATACCTTTGCGTGCACGCACTTGTTTGCGTGGACGCATACGTTTGCGTAAACGCATACGTTTGCGTAAACGCATACGTTTGCGTGGACACATACGTTTGCGTGCACGCACACGTTTGCGCGGACGCACACGATACATACGTATGCGTGCACGCATACGTTTGCGTGCACGCACACGTTTGCGTGGACGCATACGTTTGCGTGCACGCATACGTTTGCGTGCACGCATACGTTTGAGTGCACGCACACGTTTGCGTGGACGCATACCTTTGCGTGCACGCACACGTTTGCGTCGACACATACGTTTGCGTGCACGCATACGTTTGCGTGCACGCACACGTTTGCGTGGACGCATACGTTTGCGTGCACGCATACGTTTGCGTGGACGCATACGTTTGCGTGCACGCATACGTTTGCTTGAACGCATACGTTTGCGTGCACGCACACGTTTGCGTGCACGCATACGTTTGCGTGCACGCATACGCTTGCGTTCACGCATACGTTTGCTTGCACGCATACGTTTGCGTGCACGCATACGTTTGCGTGCACGCACACGTTTGCGTGGACGCATACATTTGCGTTCACGCATACGTTTGCTTGCACGCATACGTTTGCGTGGACGCATACGTTTGCGTGCACACACACGTTTGCATGAACGCATACGTTTGCGTGCACGCACACGTTTGCGTGCACGCATACGTTTGCGAGCACGCATACGTTTGCGTGCACGCATACGTTTGCGTGGACGCATACGTTTGCGTGCACGCATACGTTTGCGTGGACGCATACGTTTGCGTGCACGCATACCTTTGCGTGGACGCATACGTTTGCGTGCACGCACACGTTTGCGTGGACGCATACCTTTGCGTGGACGCATACGTTGGCGTGCACGCCTGCGTTTGCGTGCACGCATACGTTTGCGTGCACGCATACGTTTGCGTGCACGCACACGTTTGCGTGCACGCACACGTTTGCGTGGACGCATACCTTTGCGTGCACGCATACGTTTGCGTGGACGCATACGTTTGCGTGGACGCATACGTTTGCGAGCACGCATACGTTTGCGTGCACGTATACGTTTGCGTCGACGCATACGTTTGCGTGCACGCCTGCGTTTGCGTGCACGCATACGTTTGCGTGCACGCATACCTTTGTGGACGCATACGTTTGCGTGGAAGCATACGTTTGCGTGCACGCATACGTTTGCGTGGACGCATACCTATGCGTGCACGTACACGTTTGCGTGCACGCATACATTTGCGTGCAGGCATACGTTTGCGTGCACGCATACGTTTGCGTGGAGGCATACGTTTGCGTGCACGCATACGTTTGCGTGCACGCACACGTTTGCGTGGACGCATACCTTTGCATGCCCGCACACGTTCGCGTGCACGCACACGTTTGCGTGGACGCATACGTTTGCGTGCACGCACACGTTTGCGTGGACGCATACGTTTGCGTGCACGCACACGTTTGCGTGGACGCATACGTTTGCGTGCACGCACACGTTTGCGTGGACGCATACTTTTGCGTGCACGCACACGTTTGCGTGGACGCATACGTTTGCGTGCACGCACACGTTTGCGTGCACGCACACGTTTGCGTGGACGCATACGCTTGCGTTAACGCATACGTTTGCTTGCACGCATACGTTTGCGTGTACGCATACGTTTGCGTGCACGCACACGTTTGCGTGGACGCATACCTTTGCGTGCACGCATACGTTTGCGTGGACGCATACGTTTGCGTGCACGCATACATTTCTGTGCACGCATACGTTTGCGTGAACGCATACGTTTGCGTTCACGCATACGTTTGCGTGCACGCATACGTTTACGTGCACGCATACGTTTGCGTGGATGCATACGTTTGCGTGGACGCATACGTTTGCGTGCACGCACACGTTTGCGTGGACGCATACCTTTGCGTGCACGCACACGTTTGCGAGCACGCATACGTTTGCGTGCACGCATACGTTCGCGTGCACGCATACGTTTGCGTGCACGCACACGTTTGCGTGGACGCATACGTTTGCGTGCAAATTTTGTATTGAATCCTCCGGGATCAATTTTTTAAAAAAGGATTTTAAATAAAAGAACACAATTTAAGTTTGCATTTAATCTTTTTATTTTTAATTCTTTATTTTTTAATTCTTTAGAACTTCAGATCCCTTACCTTTGGTGGGGGGAAATCTTTAGTTAAAAGAATTTATATCGAACTCTGAATTACAACTCACTTGTGGCTCATCATACCAGCCCTTTTTATCTTAAAATATTTGTATATGCAGTGATGCTGCTTTGTACATTAGAAAGATACATTTAGATAACGATTCAAAGAAGTTGAATCGTTGACAATCTTTGTTTACATTTGAGTTTATTTTTGTTAGGGGTGACTTTGTTTACATTCATTGAAAGTGATTATCTTTTATGTCGATCGAAGAATTCGATCGTTGACATTTTTTGTTTATATTATAAATGGAAGTACTTCACTGATTGTGAAATGTATTCTACTCAAGTAAATATGCTTGGTATGCTCTTTTGTGTGTTGGGAAGTGATTCTATAACTCCTCCCCCCTTTGACTTTTGTTTCTCCTGAAACAATTTTTTATATAAAATTATTAATATAGCACAAATTATTACAATTACAAATCCATTAATTCCAAGGTGAATATATGATTGGTCTGATATTTTTTCTATAATTTCTTTAATATTTTCAATTCTTGTCAAATTAATATTTTCAGTTTTTAAATCAAATTTAGTCAAATTAAAAGTATCTTCCATATAAATATTTATCGGTTGTTTTACAATTGGGTTTTTGTTTACATATTCTGTGTCACCTATTTTAATGTTACAATTTTCAAAATTAATTAACACATTTCTTTTTATTTGAATAATTTTTCTTTCGTCACAATAATTTTTTACTTTGTAATCACTATTTTTAATAATTAATGTACCTTTCTTGAGTTCTTTTATAATATTTCTTTCTTCATTTTTTCTTTTTAGACAATTATTTTTATTTAAACAGTTAACATATGGTTTTAAATTTTTTAATTCTTTGTTTTCACAGTATTTATAAAATGTTTCATTTATTTTTACAATATTTTCATCTTCTATATCTAATTCCATATTTTCCTTATTGGGTATGGAAGTTATAAAATATTTATCCAAATTATAAATCTTATCTGGTATTTGAATTATAAATATTAATAGATCGTAATCGTATTCACTTACTGATAATTTAATATTTTTGAGTTTGAATAAATCAATATCATAATAATCAATTTCATCTGCTGTTAACAAGCTTTCCGTCATTATTTGCAATCTACTTGCCAATATAATATTTTGAATTTTTTCAATAATTGCTTTTAATTTATCAACTGTTCGAACATATTCTAGGATTATAATTCTTTTTTACTATTTACTATGTTGAAAATGGTAATTAAAATTATTAAACTCTTCATCTTTACGTCCTCTTCTATCGGAATTTGCTCTTAAACTAAAGCTCTTCTCTGAGTTTTTCTATTCATTTGGCTTGCTTTGATTAAATTGTATTGGTTTATTTGTTTACTTTTTCTTTCCCTTTGTATATTCTTCGTGTGTTGATCATTAAGTTTATTGTATTTGTATCTTGGTGCTATTTTATTACGGTCTGTTCTGGAGTTTTTAACAAACCCTTCTGATCTGTTTTCGGTATACTCTTCTCTATTACTATTCAATTTATCGATTATTTTTTCTTTGTTTTTGATCATTAGGTCATAAAGTTTATTTTTATCTATATTGCCTTTCTGTATATCATATGGTTTTTGCTTAGTAGTAGAATGTATCGACGTGTTATAAAAAAGATTAGCTTTATGAACAGCTACTCGAATTTCATGTATGCTAGGGTTCATTTTTCCGTTTAGGATTGCTCTAATTTTTTCAGCTAATGTTCTATGAAATACTTCAATGTCTGAATTTCCTGTATGACTGTTTGGCTTAGTAAAATGTACTTCTATATCAAGGTCTTCTAACAGTTTTATAATTCTTGGAAAGTTGAATTCATTATCCATTACGAGTCTTTTTGGTTTACCAATTGTCGCTAAAAATTGTAGAATTGTTTCTTCTAAGGTTTCATGAGAGACATTTGGAACAAATGTGGCTGTAGTTAGCTTACTAAATTTATCAATGGAAGTTAAATATTTTGTTTTATTAATACAATAAATATCTAGATGAACTATTTCATTAATGTCTTTTGGAGTTTCTGTAAGATGAAATTTTTCTTTAATTGGTCGTCTATCATATTTAGATTGCTTACATGTATTGCAACTGTTGATAACGTCTTGTATTAAATCTTTTAATTTTTTAAAATAGATTTTTGTTCTTAGTCCTCTATAATTTTCTTCGATACCTGAATGACCTGTTTCTTTTTCATGATACAATTTTATATTTTTAATGGCTTCTTCTTCTGTATCTATATCTTTAGCAAAGTATACACATTTATAAAATTTGATTCTTGTTCCAAATAACTCTATTAATTTGTGTTGAAGTATGTTATATTCATTGTCTGTTAATTCAGTATAAATTCCTGTATTAATTTTTTCTATTAATGGTATTATTAGATCATTAAAGTTATCTTTCTGTATTTCATTTATTCCTATATGTATTCTTTTATTGTCTGATTTTTTAATTCCGTTTCCTGTTTGTAAAATTATTTGTTGTTTGAATATGTTCACTGCACTGTCTTTAATTGGGAAATGATCATTCAATTCTTCATGTTGTGAATGTATTGTAGCTTTAAGTGATTCTTGTTCTAACATGTTTATTTCTTGTACATCTTTAATTTCTCTACTCAAAAAGTCTGCTACAGTGTTACTTGTACCTTTTAAATATTCTATTTGCATATCATATTCTCCTAACTGGAGTATCCATCTTTGTAATCTGGGTGAAATATCTCTGCGTAAATTCTTTGTTTGTAACCATTTTAATGGTTGGTGATCTGTTTTGAGATCAAATCGTCTACCATATAAATAGGGTCGTAAATATTTTACTGACCAAACTATTGCGAGTAATTCTTTTTCCGTAGTACTGTAGTTTATCTCATGTTCATTGAGAGTTCTACTTATAAACGTAATTGGATGCCCTTTCTGCGATAGCACTGCTCCAATGCCATAATTGGATGCATCTGTTGTTAATAGAAATTTTTCATTAAAATCAGGATATGCAAGTACTGGTTCTGTTTGAAGTGCATTTTTTAGTTCTTGATGTGCTTTGATATAATTTATATCATTTTTATCTATTTTTTTGTCTTTCTTTAAATATTTGGTAATAGGTTGTGCAATTTTTGCGTAATCTTGAATAAATTTCCTGTAATAACCTGTTATTCCTAGGAATGATTTAATTTCTTTAGTTGTACATGGGAGTTGTATTTTTTCTATGGCTTCTATTTTATCTAAGTTAGGTTTCACGCCTTTGTCTGTAATTGTATGTCCTAAAAACTTTGTTTCTCTTTTAAGAAAATTACATTTATCTACTTGCACTTTAAGGTTATATTTTTTTAAACGTTGAAAAACTAAGCGAAGATTTATTAAATGTTCTTGTAATGAAGTACTAAAAATTAATATATCATCAAGATATACTACACAGATTTTATTTATCAAACCTTCTAAAACCTCATTCATCATCCTTTGAAAGGTTGCTGGTGCATTCTTTAGACCAAATGGCATTCTTAACCATTCATAATGTCCATATGGAGTCGAAAAAGCTGTTTTTTCGGAATCAGCAGGATTCATTTTAATTTGATGAAAGCCTTTAGCAAGGTCGAGGGTTGAAAAATATTGAGCTCTTCCTAATTTATCTAATATCTCGTCGATATTAGGTATAGGATGCTTAAATTCAATAGTGTTTTCATTCAATTTTCTGTAGTCCACTACCATTCGCCATTTTTGTTCACCTGAATTATCTATCTTCTTTGGGACTACCCAAATAGGTGCATTATATGGGGAAACACTTTTTCTTATTATGCCTTGTTGCAATAAATCTTTAACTTGGCGTTCAATTTCTTTTTCATGAATCTTAGGGTATCTGTAAATTTTGCTGAATATAGGACTGTCATGCTCAGTCCTAATACTATGCATAGTTTGGGTTGTTGATGTGAGTTTATCACCTTCTTTATAAAAAATACTTTTATTTTCATCTATAAATTTTCTTAATTCTTTTTTTTCTTCAAAATTTAAATTCACATCTATTAATTGGCTCATTTGCGTTGAGTTGCAATATTCAAGAGTGTGAATTTCTTCATATTCATATATACTTTTACTACCATAATTTTCGAAATATGTTTTTCTATTATTTATTTCGATATATCCTTCTTTTAAGTTTAATTTTGCTCCAATAGGTTTTAATAAATTTTGTCCTATGATTCCTACAAATTTATTATTCGATATTCTCATCAACTTCCATGCCATAGTAGATTCATTTTCGTTGAATTCTACCGGTACTTCAGTTATGATCTCAAATTTAATCATGCTTTCATGATTAAGTGATTTTACTTTGATTGGAACTTTCATTAAAGTTCTCGGAATTTCTAATAGTTGTGACTCATCAAGTATACTTGTTGTTGAGCCAGTATCTATTAGAATGTTAAATTTTTTATTATTTATTGTGATTTTTATTATGGGAAGTGATTCTTCTTCCCGGCTATGGTAAAATTTACCTCTTCGTATTTTAATTCTGTATTATTAACATCCATAGGTTCTGGCCTTGGATACCTATTATTATTATTATTATAATTATTATTATTATAATTGTTCCTATATTGTCCCGAATTGAAAGGCCTTTGATTATTACTAAAATTTCTGAAATTTCCCTGATTATTATTATTATGATTTCTAAACAGTCCTGAATTGTGTCTTTGATGACTAAAGTTATTCCCAAAGTTATGTTGAGGTGGAGGTCTTACATAAAAATTATTATTTGGTCTCTGGTTGAGGTGTATACCTACCTATTCCTTTGTTATTATGATGTACCTGATTTACCTTAGCGTTATTAAAATTTCCCTGTCTATAGTCTTTATTTAAATTCCTATGGCGCATGAGTAAAGTATATGCTTCTCTTATATTTTGAATATTTTGCGCAATAATGACAGATGCCTGATTGGCATTTAAATTATTTAAAAATTTATTCATAACAATATTTTCGTTGTTAACTGGATTATAAATAACATTAGGTTCTAACTTACTCTTTTTATTTAATTTTAAAAGGATTCCTTCGGTCTGGTCAAAAAGTTGTTGGAGATCACTGGTGTTGATCATGTGGAGATCTTGAAGAATTTGTTCGTATGTTTCACGAACTCCAAAGTCCTGGATTAATGCTTCTTTTATTGTTGGCCAAGTTGGCATTAAAATTCTGCGTAATGTGTTGATTGCCGCTCCTTGGATTTTATTTCTAATTATTAGAGTTGCAATCGGTTGATTGTCCACATTCACATAAGCATACACATAGTCTATGTATTCAATAAATGAAATAAATGACGTCTTCATCTGGACGACCCGAAAATGTCGGAAGTTTTTCCAATCTTAACAGCGGTACATTTTGGTCTGGTGCTACTTGAGCCATTTTTGTGTTTGTACCTTTATATCTTTTAACCACTTTATTTATGTCTATATATTTTATATATATATATATCAATTTGATTTATTCAACTTTTCCTTTTCCTTCACTGTCTTTGTCTTTTACACAGACACTTTTTTTTTTTTTTTTTTTTTTTTTTTTTGTCGACACTTTATTAATGCTTTTTATATTCCGCTAATCTCTCTACGAGAATTCGTGTATTATTTATTTTTGTTGTTAACACTTTAGCGTTTATAAAGCATATAATTATTTTATTTTTAATTCGAAAAATCACTTCGGTGTCTTTACGAAAAAAAATTTTTTTTTTATTGAATTAATTACTTCGGCAATTAATTTTCATTTAAAAAAAAAAATAGTTTTGTCCACTAAAACACTTCGGTGTTATTAATTTTCACAAAACACAATATTATTATTTTCTCGGTTCGATCACTGAATCTCATCTATCAATTAATTTGCATTTAATTTCTTAGTGAGATCCTACCGACTGCGCCAATTTTGTATTGAATCCTCCGGGATCAATTTTTTAAAAAAGGATTTTAAATAAAAGAACACAATTTAAGTTTGCATTTAATCTTTTTATTTTTAATTCTTTATTTTTTAATTCTTTAGAACTTCAGATCCCTTACCACTGGTGGGGGGAAATCTTTAGTTAAAAGAATTTATATCGAACACTGAATTACAACTCACTTGTGGCTCATCATACCAGCCCTTTTTATCTTAAAATATTTGTATATGCAGTGATGCTGCTTTGTACATTAGAAAGATACATTTAGATAACGATTCAAAGAAGTTGAATCGTTGACAATCTTTGTTTACATTTGAGTTTATTTTTGTTAGGGGTGACTTTGTTTACATTCATTGAAAGTGATTATCTTTTATGTCGATCGAAGAATTCGATCGTTGACAATTTTTGTTTATATTATAAATGGAAGTACTTCACTGATTGTGAAATGTATTCTACTCAAGTAAATATGCTTGGTATGCTCTGTGCGTGCACGCAAACGTATGCGTGCACGCGAACGTGTGCGGGCATGCAAAGGTATGCGTCCACGCAAACGTATGCGTCCACGCAAACGCATGCGTCCACGCAAACGTACGCGTGCACTCATACGTTTGCGTGGACGCATACGTTTGCGTTCACGCATACGTTTGCTTGCACGCATACGTTTGCGTGCACGCATACGTTTGCGTGCACGCACACGTTTGCGTGGACGCATACCTTTGCGTGCACGCATACGTTTGCGTGGACGCATACGTTTGCGTGCGCACACACGTTTGCATGAACGCATACGTTTGCGTGCACGCACACGTTTGCGTGCACGCATACGTTTGCGAGCACGCATACGTTTGCGTGCACGCGTACGTTTGCGTGGACGCATGCGTTTGCGTGCACGCATACGTTTGCGTGGACGCATACCTTTGCGTGGACGCATACGTTTGCGTGCACGCCTGCGTTTGCGTGCACGCATACGTTTGCGTGCACGCATACGTTTGCCTGCACGCATACGTTTGCGTGCACGCACACGTTCGCGTGCAGGCACACGTTTGCGTGGACGCATACCTTTGCGTGCACGCATACGTTTGTGTGGACGCATACGTTTGCGTGCACGCATACGTTTGCGAACACGCATACGTTTGCGTGCACGCATACGTTTGCGTGGACGCATACCTATGCGTGCACGCACACGTTTGCGTGCACGCATACATTTGCGTGCACGCATACGTTTGCGTGCACGCATACGTTTGCGTGGAGGCATACGTTTGCGTGCATGCACACGTTTGCGTGGACGCATACGTTTGCGTGCACGCATACGTTTGCGTGCACGCATACGTTTGCGTGAACGCATACGTTTGCGTGAACGCATACGTTTGCGTGCACGCATACGTTTACGTGCACGCATACGTTTGCGTGGATGCATACGTTTGCGTGGACGCATACGTTTGCGTGCACGCACACGTTTGCGTGGACGCATACCTTTGCGTGCACGCACACGTTTGCGTGCACGCACACGTTTGCGTGCACGCATACATTTGCGTGGACGCATACGTTTGCGTGCACGCACACGTTTGCGAGCACGCATACGTTTGCGTGCACGCATACGTTCGCGTGCACGCATACGTTTGCGTGCACGCACACGTTTGCGTGGACGCATACGTTTGCGTGCACGCACACGTTTGCGTTGACGCATTCGTTTGCGTGCACGCATACGTTTGCAAGCACGCATACGTTTGCGTGCAAGCACGTTTGCGTGCACGCACACGTTTGCGTGGACGCATACGTTTGCGTGCACGCACACGTTTGCGTGGACGCACACGTTTGCGTGCACGCATACGTTTGCGAGCACGCATACGTTTGCGTGCACGCATACGTTTGCGTGCACGCATACGTTTGCGTGGACGCATACGTTTGCGTGCACGCATACGTTTGCGTGGACGCATACCTTTGCGTGCACTCACACGTTTGCGTGCACGCATATATTTGCGTGCACGCATACGTTTGCGTGGACGCATATGTTAGCGTCCACGCATACTTTCGCTCATTAGGGGTGTGACGTTACAAACATCTGCTTATGTTCGGAGAAAAGAAAAATAATTAACTTTATTTGATTGTTATTATAATTGTTTCTATTTTTAAACTGCTCATTAAGAATTTAAAAACAATGGGGCATATTCACAGTCGCAGATAGACCCAGGTTTAACTAAACTACAGTTTAAGAAAATTTTGGCTCAATGAATACAGACCGATTTTAATTACAAATTGTTGGTTTTATATTCTTATAAGATAAATAATAATCTTAAAAAAATAGAATCAACGTCTGAAAATTCAACCAAAGTTGTGTTTGACTTAGACCCAGGTCTAAAATAACTATTAATACGCCCCAATTTATTTAAATACTTAAATTAGTTATGGTCTTCACTTAAAATAGAACAAAAACATAAAAGCTGACCGTGACGTCACACAAATACCCAGATATACGAAAATGCCGAATGTTATGTTTATCTGATGAGAATAAACCTCATTTCTGTTTATCGTGCATTGAAGCTTATGTCTTAATCCAACAAAAAGTAGCTTTCCGAATGCTCGAAAAGACAAATCAAGTAAAATGAATTATCTTTCTCTCCACGTGTTCAATTTATTCAATATACATTATATAATTATAAATGTGAATAGAGTTTTTTTTAAAAAGCTTCTTTAAAATGACTTATACAATTTCGAGCTTCTTTATTATAGGTTGACATATTGGTGGCGTTCGGGTACGTCGCCAATGGTATCTAGATTTCTAAATCTTAATAAATAAATCTTAAGGCTATCGCAAAAATGTTCGGATCTGTTTGGGATAAGGCTCTCCCAAAACAACGCGGAACATTCGCTATGCAGGGCGAATAATTCACAATCATAAAAAATAAATGATAAATAAATAATGCTAAACAACAAAAAAAAAAAACAGCTGTCGGCGAATGTTTCGCGCCGCTTTCGCGTTGGTTTGGGAGAGATACTTCATACTTACAGCTGATATCTCACCTGTTTATTTTCTTGGTTTTCGTTTGGTTTGAGTACATTCACGGTTTTGTATCAGATGCTAAAGTAGATACCATATGTCTGCCTACCAGCCGAACGTGGCCATTCTTTTCTGATTCTTTAGTAAGACTTAACAAGCCGTATCGAAGTATTCAATAAAGCTTATTGAAAATTGTTACAGAAAACTTTGAAAGGCAGCAACTT
Source organism: Melangyna quadrimaculata (assembly GCA_949320155.1). Taxonomy (NCBI): domain Eukaryota; kingdom Metazoa; phylum Arthropoda; class Insecta; order Diptera; family Syrphidae; genus Melangyna; species Melangyna quadrimaculata. The sequence continues at coordinate 92,287,490 of OX439484.1, forward strand.
ATATAAAAATTTTATCCAGCCTTTTTAAAGTGACATCTTCAATCATCTTCTGTAATATCAATTTTAGAAGCCTATTCGAGTGACAGCTCGCAAGCTCGGTAAGTCTTCTTTTTCTTATTTCTATTCAGCTTTAAAGAAGTAGTTATCCAGCTCGTGACATGTATAAGAAATTTAATTCCGCCGAGGGCCGTAGCGAAGCTTTATATAAAGTGAAACCTGCGGCACATCAATATTTTTAAGCTAAAAGAAGCTGAATTGTTAGTTGGGCGCATACGCTCGCGTGCACGCAGTGTTTTTTATAATACAAATTCTATATACTACTGAAATACATCAGCCAAGTAGAAGACTTAGCATTATTTAATTGGACTTGTTGAATTATTGATTCAATATAGCTTTTAACGGCCTTTAGTCCATAAAAATTGTCGTTTCGTCCCGGCGTTCTCACTTGGACTCTTCAGTTGACAGTGAGGGCCTTGTCAGGACGCAATTTTTATTAAGTTCTGTCCAGCTTACATCAATTTTACAGCGAAAATCAATTGTGAACTATATCCAACCCAATTAGACTTTTTTATAAATTGTGTCGTGTAACAAACTGCTTTGAAATGCACTAGACCATACCTATAGTAGCTGCCATACAACGATACATAAAGATTGAAAACTTGTTGGTATCCATAAATGTTTTTCAACCTTTATATAAATCATCATCCAGATCCAACATCATACAATAAAATGAAAGCATGGGTTTGCAAAGCGCCAGCCAGAATACTCTGTCATTCCTGTAATATGTCCTTTTTCTCCTTTTTGTCTCCTTTTTGTCTCTGTTTTATTTTTACATAAGATTTTTGTTTACATACCTAGTAACATAATCGTATTTATTTTTTTATTTTTGCATAAATACAAAAGAAGGAAGTTTCTAGGATTTTTAGATATTTTTATTATGAATGTCTATATAAAGACATTAAAAAAAAAAAATTAATTGCTGGTTCCATTCCATTCCATTGACAATTGTTTCTAAAATTGGAATTAAGCAAGGAAATCGTTTGGGACAACCAAGTTTGTTTGTGACAGCTTGACAGATTTTCCAAAAACTCTTAATGACTGGTTTAAATTTATACTCATTCCATTGAAAAACGAGTTTTCGGAAAATAGGCTGTCACAAACAAACTAGGTTGTCACAAACGATTTCTTTGCTAAATTCCAATTTTAGAAACTATTTTCAATGGAATGATTCAAAAATTTAAACCAGCCATTACCCCATACAAACGATTTTAATGGTAATTGTAAAAAAATTTCAATCGAATGAAGTAAAACATTTTACATATATTTTTTTTTTCAAATTATAAGTGAACTTGTGTTTAGGTCCACTAGAAAAGTCTTTTCGAAGCGAATATTTGAATAATGATTTGAGTAAAAAATGATCGTTGGATACTGTTCGATAGGAAAATTGATGCTCTAGAAAAAATATCTTAAGTAAGTTTTTATAAAAGAGACATAAGTTAACACAATATTTAGAATACTAATTTGCTTAAATGCTTATTTTAAAATAATTTAATAAATGTTAATTTTATGGGTTAAGTTTGATAAGCCATAACTTTTAAACGGTTAGACTTATGATAAAAAATGTTTTGACCTTTTTTTTAGAGCGTTCAATTTTCTATTAAAAAAGTTATGTCTATGATTTAAATACTTTCTATTATTAAGTTATAAAATTCCAAACGCAAACATGTGTTTTGTCCCATACAAATCGTATGGAAAACCGAAAACGGCGTTGAGCTACCTGAAAACGTTAATACTAAAAGCTCAAATTATCGCAGACGTATTCTCTTATCAAGCCTAAGCTTTTGAGCCTGGTTGCGGAAAAATCGAAGACAATTTTTTTTTTGAAACGGTCTCATATATATGAACCTACATTATATACACCTAGCGTTGGCTCCAATGACAGAATTTATAAACCTTTGTGAGCATATTCATCGCAAACTGATTGTAAATGCTCCAAAACAAAGGATTTGTATCTATAATTCCTCTTTACTTACAAATTGATAACAAAATAATCGAATTCCAAAAAAAATAGATATACGTAGAGACAAAATGCGAAACAACCCAGTCTTAAGTGATCCATAAAAGCTTTAACGAAAATGAAAAACAAGTAATCGAAGTAATCGAGAATCGAAAAGAACTAAAAACAAAATACATACAAAATTTAAAAAAAAAAACGAAACAACAATTGGCGAAATAAAAAACATTGAAACAAACTAGAACAATTACTGTGCAAACTAACAAACTTTGCATTTTGCATAAAAGAAATTTCGCTTTGCATCAAATTTGCGTTTAATGAAACGTATTTTGCAAAGAGGAAAAATTTTCAACCTTTCATTTAAATAATTTCCTTTTTGCAAATTTGCGTTTGGTGAACCGATATTTGTGAAGTAAAAGTGAAAAGTGTTTGGTGAAATAGGTCCCTGGAATGCAAAATTATTAAAACTATTTTTGAGATTACAATTGAAGTTTTATCAAAATCATTAGAGCTGTTATATATATGTATATTGTTTCTAGATAAGCTAAAACAAAAAGTAAAAATTCTCCCCTTCAATTTGTTTGGGCTCAAGTTCGATGTACTTCAGGGCGCATAGTACAACAAACCGACTGACGGACGCGACGCACGTGACGGATGCTCTGCTGAAAATCACTTTTTTGGATTTCTCCATCATAATGATAGTTTTCATTAACACCATTTTGTCCTATAGAGCAAATACATATAAAAAATTGCGCAAATTTGTTGGTCGGCTCTAAGATTCGGCTGCTATAACGTTAAAGAAATTGCAATAAATAATATAAAAACCTTAATAACTCCAAAACGAAGCGAAAACGTGAAAATTACTTCTTTAGTAAAAACCAGCCATTACCTCAGTCTTCTCATGGCAAGTTCCATTGTTTTAACTGTCCTACATGTAACCGAGTCCTATATACACTTTAGTTATCGTTTTCATGTCGCCACACTAACCGAACGTAACTATACGATTTTATATGTACCTATGTATAGGTAGATACATTATATGAATTTTCGATTTGAAGTCTTAGTTTGCATCGTTCTTCCAAAATTTTGCAATTTTTATAGGTACCAACAGTCACAAATGAATATTCAACGGCTTCATTTAATTCCACACTGACGTTCGTTACCACGAACTGAAAATTCCCATCAAATTAACAATTTATTGTGAATTTTCCACTTGTTTGATTGCGAATTTGTCGAAAAGCCACAAGCCTATTTTGTTACCAATCGGTGCAAGATCGTCGCCTAAGTTGACTTGGCAGGACCACCTCGAAGTCATGTCATTCGATCCGTTCCATTATATAGTATACCTATAGCCAAAGTTGGAGCGTCCAATGATCGGAGGAAAACTTGTTTGCTGGTGCATGTGCACACTGCCTTGTCGCTGGCTGACTGTTAAACAAACAAAAAATTAATTAAAAATAAAAATTATACGTTTTTGTTGTTGTAGAGTGTGATACACTTGGCTGACAATGGCTTTGCGCTTTATATGTTGGTACACATAACACATTTAACGTTTATACCTCAATATTTTCAGTCGATGGAATGTTATGACATCGTTCCACTTTTTTGCCTTAATTCAATACGTGCGACAAAAATTCATCAATGACATGAAGAATTGGAGTTGGACACGTTGAAGTTGTGTGTATGAAGAAAACAACACAAACAAAAAAAACTAATTTCAACAAAAAAAAAAAATACTGCAGGAAGAAGCCCCTCATTCGAGAGTTGGACACTTTTGGGATGATGGAATATCAAGACAAGTATCTATATCTATAGAGAGGTTAAAGTGAAGAATTATGATTTCACAGTCTGGTGAAGGTGGAGACTTTTGGCGCGAATTTTTGTGTTTTTTTTTTTTTTTTGTTTGGCAGATATCTTTCAGTAAGAGGTTAAGAAATATTTTTTTGATTGACAACGTTCTTGTGTGCGGTACAACATAAAATGATTTTTTTTATTTATGTTATACATTTAACAGAATTTAACAAGATGTTTTATTGTGTTTAAATAGAAAAATGTATTAATTCATTTTACCTGCCGCATTTGATCAATATCTCGTGTAAAATTTGCTAACGAGTCCAAAAATTGTCATACTACGTTTAATCATAGTACCAAGTTTTGTAAAAAAAATCGTGTAATTTTTGTGTACGATCGTTTTATCAGACTTTTCACACTTTATTACAAACGATATTTATTTAAAAAAATCGATTACTTTTTGTGTTTGACTATTTAATTAATTTGTTTTCAAAATTATAAATTTTAAATCACACGATTTTTTTCGACTATTCACACAGCGATCCTTTTTGTATTAAATAATAAAAATTGTAGTTCTTTATACAAAACCCGAGTTGGGGGCACTTATTCATAACGAAATCAAACCCAAAATTACAAAATGATGAAAAGCTCCAAAATATATACATCTGCGAATTTGGCAGGGCAACTTTCATCTAGAGTTATGGCACCAACACAGTTTTATGTTTTTTGCATTTCTGTTCCCGATTTTGTAGTTCATCAAACAGTGGGCTACCTGCTTACTTCACAGTGAAACTTCACAGTGAAGTTAGCAGGTCATATGATGTGTCTCGTGAACAAAGCGCGCTAGGAACTTGCAGTAAGGCTGCAATTTTTTTTATTTTGCATTTTAAGGTTAGGCTGAGTCAAAATTATGAAGTCCTTAATTTGAAAAAGAAAAAAAAAATCATACTGCCTTGATAACTCAATAGTGAAGTTGCACGGTGTATCTTGTGAAACAAGCATGCGAGGAACTTGCAGTAAGGCTAGACATTTGCAGTATTTTCTTTTGCATTTCTAGAAAAGGCTAAGAAATTGCATAAAATTGAATTCACAGTGAAGTTCACATGTATAGGATTGCATTAAAGCTCCAAGTTTAAGGTTTGTTCCTTTACTCTGAACTTCTGTGATTTTCTGGTGCATTCAAGTCCAAATTCCTGTCATGTCAATGTGAAAATGGGGCTGGAATTCCAGTATTTTGCGGGAGAACCTACAATCGCCTCTTGCGAGGAAGCGATAAATTCACTTGTCAACTAAATTTACTTGTCAATTTCACTGTGAAGTCAATTTTATGAAATTTTTCTTAAAGAAAAGAATTTTTAAAAATAAAGACTTTGAAGCTAGGTGATTCTTAAAATGCGTGAAAAATGTGTGTTTACAAATTAATTTGGACCTAGCCTATTATTAAAATGCAAGAACAAAAATGGAGCCCGCTAACTTCACTATGAAGTAAGAAGATCACTCAATTATACCCACTATTTGATTAACTGTAAAATTATAGAAATGCCAAAAACCTGCCTTTGGTCCCACTCTATATGAAAGTTACGCTGCCAACTTCACAGACGTACAATTTATGAGACGTGTAAAGTTGGCATGACAAATAAAAAATAATCATCTGAGTATGCCATTAACTAACGAGTAATTGCCGTAAATATGCCGTGGAATCAAAAAAATTGCCACGCTATTGTTTTGCCCACAAAGGGCAATCCTGCGTTAAGTTAGCATGACACTTTTATATTTTTTGTACAAACAAAAATTTAAGGATGCCAGTAATTGCCAAATAATTGCCGTAAATAAGCCTCGAAGAGATATAAATTTCCTTGCCCTTGGTTTGCCCAAAAGGGGCAATCCTGCTTACTTTACGCGTATACAGTTAGCAGTACACTCTTATTTTTAGAAAAAAAAAAAAATAAGGATGCCATTAATTGCAGTAAATATTCTGTGAAAATAAAAAATTGCCGCATCTATATGGTTTGCCATAAAGGACAAAAAACCGTTTTCAGGCTAATTCGTGTGTAAAGTTAGCATGACCGTACTTTTTTTTTTAATTTCTCAATTAAATAAGTGTCCAACTGTTTAGCTTTGAAATAAAAATAATATGAAAATATGTATATCTCGCTTAGTAAGATCAAAATGGACGGATATAATTTACTTAATTTAGTTAAAACAAACTTTGTCCTAGATATGAATTTCAAATCAAAGAATCATTGCTCTTGTTAATGCGTAAAAGGAGTTGAGTGAGCGGGAAAGAGGACACAAAAAGAGAGTTTAAATCCTCAAAACCCGTGACGCGGGCCAAACAAGGTACTGATGTCCAAAAAAATTTGCGCAAACGTTCAAAATTAATTATTAAAACAAAATATTTCAGACTTGTGATATCTAGAATTAACTTATTTCGGAGTTTTACAGTACCTAATATTTTTTGGCGGGTGTTGGTGGATTTTCAAGCAAATTAAAAAAAAAAAACGTATACCGAGTTGGTGCAAGTAAACATCCTGAGTCGCTGCCACTTATTTTTGAAATAAGTGTTACTCTTTAAGAAGTGATGATGTTTGCTCTCAGCAGTGATATTAATTTTTTTCCAAAAATGTAGTTACATTAATAGTAAAATGAGTTCGTTATTATTCTAGCATTGATTAATTGTATTTCTGGCGGCCCTGGAAAATAAAGAAATAAAAACTGGTTTATATTGAGTAATACCAAATAAACTTCTATATCATTCAAACTCACCTTTTTTCAAAAACTGTCAAACATAATATCTACCTATTTGTACATACAAAATATTTGTTTTGTGATTAAAGCTTAGTCTACTACACTTCAACATTTATGTCTCTCTTGTAACTTTTGGTTAAAAATATATAAAAATAAACTTTCTGTACTTAACGGAAAACAATTAATTCCAAA